>RCAB01000179.1:85781-115634 GCA_003640385.1 Setaria digitata
AAAAAAAAAAAAAAAAAAAAATTAAAGAAAATGCATTAGGAAGAGGTTAAAATTATTAAACATACATAAGAATGTTATAGGAATTCTTTAAAATGAAAAAACATTCGCCTTTTTTTTTTTTGCAAAATTTAGACAAAAACTTGTTTTGAAAAGTTATGCAAAAATTTTACGCTTAATTAATGATTTGGTTCTAATTAAATTTTTACAAAAAAAAAAAAAAAAAAAAAAAACGAAAAAAAAAATTGCGCAGAAAATACATTAATATTAGACGGAAAAATGTGGAAAATCATATACAACTTCTTAACTTTTTAAAAAGGAAAATGAAAATTTCCTTCATCAAATGTTTTCAAATGTTTGAAACTTTACTTTTTTTTTTTTAAACTTTTTATTGCATGTTTATATTCCATTGAAATATTTGAATGAATAATATATAAAATTGCTAAAAATAAACCATTTTAAGTCTCATATTTAGTTGTGATAAAAATTGATAATCACTGCATGAAAATTATAAATTATCATCTCTTAAATAAGTAATATAAGCACAAATGATGATAATGTTTCTTTCGTTATTTCAATATTGTATTTTTTATAATTATTTTTTTTTTTTTGCAAATGAAAAAGCAAATAATTTTAATTTCATATTTATATATATATATTTTTTCAATGAAAAAGCAAATGAGACGAAATAATCATATTATACAATAAATTTAAAAATAACTAAAATATCGCGAAAGAAAAAAAGTTATTTAATAAATTTAGTGACAAAAAAGAAAAAAAAAATTTTTTTTAAAAAAAAAAAAAAAAAAAGAAATAGCCAAAAGCTAAACAACAAACGACAGTTCCATTTACATTGCATGATGTGTTGCTTTGAATATTTAATTTCGTCTGTGCCAATGATATTTTTATTTCCACTGATTATTCAGCATAATCATTTGATAACAACTAATCATCATACTTTTCTCCCATTTTATACGATAAATTTTCCATGATTCACATCATCATCATTTACAAATAACACTTTGGTTAGATTCATGGATAAATTATTGTGAAAATGTGAATTTTATGATAATAAAATGATTTAGAGAGAGAATTGAAAAGAAACATTGATAAAATGATAACAAGAAAAAAAAAAAAAAAAAAAAAAAAAAAACAGACCAGTAAATGTAACACTTTGTTAAATTGTAAATGCAAAGTATCAATTTTTTTTTTTTTTTTTGATATGCATAGAAATTAATAATTAATTTATTTACGTTTATTTTTTATTTTTTTTTAGTTTTATTTATTCTTTATTGTTTTATGTTTAATATGGACAAATGAAAGTGGAAAATTGTTCAAATATTTAATGCTTATAATTTTTTTACCAAAATATTTAACGATAATAATAGGTAAGAAACACTGTAATAATTAATATTTAAGTTAATCGATAATTATTTTTGAGAAAAAAAAAACTTTGATTAAACTTAAATGTGGAAAGAAAGAAATTATCCATTCTTTACCCTGTCATCCATTCTTAAGAACTGGTTTATTTCATTTCGTTAATTTCAGCTAATTACGGAACTAAACAACACTGAATGTTAATTAATTCTGTTCATAGCTATATCACAAACTGTTAAGTATTTAAGTAAACATTTTGGAGCAGGTAATGCTGTTGTGATAATGTAATTGTTGATTAATTGATATGGAAATTAATAATCATTTAATATACTTTTTTTTTCTTTGAAAAGTCACTTTTTAGAATGAGAAAATAATAGATTTATTTCTTTATTTAATTTTTGTATTTCTTTGCTTAAATTAAATTGTTTACTCAAAAAAAAAAGAAACAAATTTTTTTCATAATTAATATTTTATTTTAACAAAGCTGATCTGAATTAACATAATTTTCTCTCAAATCTAATTTTTTTCGAATCGTAATTTATGCATCTTTGTGAATTATAATTTTTAAGATTTGTAATTTATTTAAATCATGATCCATTTGAATCGTAATCAAATAAATTCTGACATATTTTTCTTCCTAATTCATTTCAATTATAGTTTTATTCTGTCTTTAATTTATTCAAGTTACAATCTATCCGAGCTAAAGAGGATGTTTTTTTTTTTTTTTTTTTTTTTTTTTTTAAATTACCAAATTACAAATTCTTCCTGTGATAATCATAATTCATTAAATTAGAAAATTTATATTAAGTAACATCCAAAATCATAAGATCATTTTTCTCTGAATTTTAGTTTATCTAAATTATAATCTTATCAAACAGAAACAAACATTTTTTTTTTTTTAATACATCTGCAATTAATGCAAATAAACAAACAGATTAGGAAGCAATTTCCAGTTAGGGTTATAAAATTTACTAGTTGTTAAAATGATTTATCTTCTATTAATTGATTACTTCTTTTCTTTTTTTCTTTTATCGAGCAAACGAAGGTAAGTAATAAAGATTGTAATTTGATTAATGATCATTTCATTTAATAATTCTTTAAAAAATTTCAAGCAAAATGTATGCACATACATCATAGGGCAGAATGATTGCACTGATTATTTAATTTCTAAAAATTTGATTATGAAATGATGAGCTGTAGTATGGAATCAATAATTTGATCAGAGAATAGTATTTTAAAATTCTTCTGCTAAAAAATCACTAATTTTTAGAAGTATTTCATTTCAAATTGTTAATTTAATTAATCGATTACAATATTCAGTAAATTGCAACAACTTTATGCTCCGGAATAAACTTTATTGAATTGATTGAGATTTTTTTTTTTTTTTTTTGTTGCTAATTTGAAATTCTTTTTTTTTTTTGCCAAATTGCTAAATGCTACATTTTAATGTGCTAGATAAGAAGGAACGGAAAAAGTTTTTGCAAATTTCGGTTGCAGAAAGAGGACAGAAAAAAATTTTAAAACAGAAATGATAAATTTACTATTTAATGAATATGACAAAAAACAACAAAACAAAGTGAAAAGTCTTTCAATTTCAATTACACTTATTTAAAACAATTGATAATGCATTGCTACTATAATTTGCATATTACAAACGTTTAATTGTCTTTATTATCTATTTGTTTGTTATGCTTAATTTAATCGTGTTGAGGTGATTAATGCGCTTGCTAGACTTAATTAAATAGTTTTTTCTTTTTCCTTTTTTTTTTTTTTTTTTTCATTTTTTTTTTTCGTAAGCAAATTTATACAAAATCATATACTGCTCACTTATTTGTGTTTGTACTAATATTTCGTTACTCCTCAAATAATTCCAGCAATTCGTAGCAGAAGTTACAAAAAAATTTAATGCAAATAGAAAAGAAAGTGAAGTGTAATTAATGCTATCTATCATTGGTTGAAATATGAATTTGACTTAATAACTGAATGATAAATGATAAATTGCATCAAAACAATCAATTATAATAATAGATAAATAAAATAACATTTCGGACGAAGTTGTGCTTGTGCTCAATTGAATAAATCTCAGAATTTACATATTATTGATATGATTTTATTTATTGTTAAATAGCTTTAAAAAAAAAAAAAAAAAAAAAAAAAAGCATAGATGAATGAATGCAAAACTTTGGCGTAAATTTTAGCGCTGAAATATTTTTGTATAAGTTAAAAATGTAACTAAAATTACCAAAAAAACTCATTTGAATTTTTACTTCACACTTTTATATTCGATATTTCGGTTTAATTAATATAAATGATTATTAGTAACTTCTTTCATAGCTATTCATCGCTGTAAAAGCATTTACAATTTGTGAAATTTTCATTTTGATTCAAATTGTTTGAAGATCGCCCATTCAGAGAAGAATTAGAATGTCTTATCATCTAAATGATTCGATTTATCAAATTCATAATGTTCACTTTTGATCTAAATCCAATATTTATTCTGATCAGATATGCATACTTCATTAATTAACATCTAAAAGCTGCCTAATTTTTGTCCTAATCCGTTGAAAAAAAAAAAATCAAGAGAAATGGAAAACAAACCAAAAAAAAAAAAAAAAAAAAAAAAAAAAAAATAGAAAGCAACAGTATGTTTTTATTTTTATACCAGCGAAATTTGTTGATTAATTTTAATCGATTCTTATTGTGAACAAAAATACAATGATTTTTCAATCACTTATTGATAAGCTATTATCATGCTCTCTTATCAGAACTACGTGATTATTTGATATTAAGAATGGCTTAAAATTAAGTAATTTTCCGGAAGAATAGAAATAAGAAGAGGAATCGGTTTCCGGTAATACAGACGAATTAATTTATTTAACCATCAGATTTGTTTGTTTAAAGAAGGGAAACAATTTGATTTACATTCGTTTTTCTTTTCTGGAACAGCAAATAAAAATTAAACATCAAACTGACTTCTGAATCAGAAGGCTGTGATGACAGATTCTGTTGCAGAAGTGCTCGCTCTTCCGTTGCATCTTCTGATTCTCGTTGATTCTCTTTATCGTTAATATCATAATGATGATAATCGTAAGAATCATCATAAATCTCATCATTCCATCTACTCAATCTGGCTTCATCTGTTGTCTTCAAATCGCTTATCATTCTGTTAATCATTCGCCACTAAACCTTCAAAAATTTTTACCAAAATATTGCATTGGAATAAAATTTCTTTTCTTTCGAAATTTAAAATTTGAAACTTTTCGAAAAAACAAATTTTTTTTTAAAAAAAAAAAAAAAAAAGTGAAAAATAAAAAAAAAATATAACAAATGGAAACAAATTAAAATCAAATTATTTCAGATTTAGCTACAAGCTTAACAATTTGTTTTATTTACTTTTCTTTTTGAAATTAAATGTGTATATTTTAGATGAAATGGAAAAAACAATCGTTGTAAATAAAACTTTGAGCTGTTAAAACAAATAAAAATAAAAAAAAGTTTTTTCATGCACTTTTAAAGTCTGATGAAAAAAAAAGTTACAAAGAAAAAAAAATTTTTTGATAAGAAAGGAATATTGTTCGAATTAACTTCTATTCCTAAAGTTATTAATAATTACTTGATATTCTTTGAACAGTTAATTTGTTTTCTTTACATTTTTTAGAAAAAAAAAAAGACAAAAAACAATTTCGTTTCTTCCTTTTATGAAAAAGAAAAATACAAAGAAATGAGATAATTGAATTGTATTATTATAATAAAAATTAATTTAAATTGCTTCTTTTTTCGCTAAAAAAAAAACTTTTTCTTTTAATTTATAATTGTAATAATAAAAAATAAAAAAAAAATACTATTTATAAGTTTGAAAATTATAAGACCGAGAGTAGAAAAAATGCATAAATAGTCAAACAATTTTAGTTTTTTGATCTAAATTAAAAAATTGAATTACTTCAAAAAAAAAAAAAAATTGCTCTCTTTTCCTTTCATATTTTTTTTTTTCCTCTTTCTCTTTTTTTTTTTCTTCCTTTAAATTTTTGTTTACCTTTAGGTGTTACAAATTAGCTGAATATTATTGAACTCATCATAGCGAGCGCAGTAATAAAAGATAGCAATATTGATTGATTAGATAATTTTTTAGTTTCATTGTTTAACATCATAATAAATCTAGCTTAGTCTTTTTACGTATTGAAAGGAAAAATAATCAAACTAAATTGGTTAGAAAATGGTATGAATTTGATGTGTCGAATTTTTAAACTAAATATTTGAAGTGAAAGTGGAAAAAAAAAAAAAGTAAAACTGGAAAGAGCAAGTTTCAAAAATCTCAACTCTCTGTATATGTGTGTGTGTGTGTGTGTGTGTGTGTATAGGTATGTAGTGTATGTATGGGTGTGTATGTGTTTATCAGTACTAACTGTAAAATTACGCATGGTTGATTTTATCAGTATTAACTTTGTCACCCAGTATGTATGACTTTTACTCTCAATAATTAAAAATAAAACAATAATAATAATTAATAATAATAATAATAATAATAATAATAATAATAATAATAATAATAATAATAATAATAATAATAATAATAATTCTCATAAATGACAAAATAAAATTACATTTTATTATTTACTAATTTTTAGCTGTTTTTGAAAAAATAAATGAATAAATGCAACTTTGAACATATTTATGAACTAATCACAAATATCATTTTTTTTTTTTTTTTTTTTTTTATTATACTGAAGTTTGAAAGCAAAATAAGGACAAAAAAAAAAGTGAAAAAAGGTAGAAAAAGCGAAATAATTGGTTTTTTTTTTTTGCTTTATTATTATGATAATTTTCAAATTTTATTAATCCTCTCCATTTTCTTTTTTCGCAAATAAATTTTTCAAAAGTTTTGATTTAATAAAAACTAAAAACGTTTCAGCTAGCAATTTTAATTACTTTTGTAGAATAAAATCAAAAAAATAATAACATTGACAACATACAGTTTTATTTTTGCACCACAAAAAGTTCACTAATTTGTAAGAATAGCAAAGACAGCATAATAAAAAATAAAAATAAAATAAAATGAAAAATTGTTCATATGCTAATTTTAAATTAAAAAAAAAAAATCAATTGTATGAATTTCTAAAGAATGTGATCATATGAAATGATAGTTTATGCTAATTTTGTATTTTTACTTAAACTGTAAAAAGAAAATGATCCAATTTTGAATTGAAAAAAAAAAATGGAAATTTTTCGAGATACCTGAGAGAAAATAAATTATCGAGAATGGGATAATTTATTGTTATTCATAGTCAGTGCATTTTGGTTGGGTGGTTGAACGGCTCGAACTGTTTGCTTTCTCGGTTCTTTCATGGCAGGAATGATGAATTCTGAACTTCATCATAAGTAACATTTCTTCAAAATCTGCCGCACAGTTACAAAAATTATGCTAAAATTTCTAATTCCAAAAAGCGAAAGAAATTTCGTTGTTTAATTTACGAAAATTTTAATTTTTCTACCTTTTAATTTATAGATTTAATTTGAGTAAATTTTAATTTACATATTATACTCCTACAGGTACAATAAATTATCAAGTTTAATTTGCACATTTTAGCACAGAGAGGTCTTAAAAAAAAAAAAAAAAAAGAGAAATGGCAGTAAAACTGAAGAAAATGTTATAATGTTAGAAGTGGTAAATGATCAGAATTAGCAATTTCTACGTCTTGATCACGTCAAAATCGTTATTATTTTGGGTCGGTGAAAAGTTAAATCCTTGATGATTAGATTATTTCAGGATATTCCATCTGAACGGGCATGATTTTCAACAACACTGCAACAGTATTGGCGAATATCTGCGTGAATTACGTGTAAAACGTGATCTAAGTACTGCTGATATTGAAATTATTTGCGCCCAAATGCAGGCCGATTTCTTGCATAGTAGCGTCGGTGCCATACATTCTAATTATATCCGCACTGTATGTTTTCGAATTTCCTTTTTTCTTATATTTTAATTTCCTTTTTTAAATTTTTAAAAAAGAATTAGCAATGGCAATAGTTAATGAGTTTTTCGATAGTTGCTATTCCACTCAGTGGACATTTCAATTTAGCAATTTCACTTCAGATGCTCAAATGCCATCAAACACCTTTTCGAATTTCACTCCGTAATTGCCAGTTCAAAGCCGTTTCAGCAATAATTGATTGGATGTACACCGGTGAAGTAAGCTTCCTTATCATTTATTTGTTTATCACCTATCAGATTTATTTATTTATTTTTTATCATTTATTTTTTCTTTTTCGCTTTCTCGAAAGATGCTATTGCAATTTGAATTGCAGTTTAATGTCGAATTTAAAGTATTTATTTTTTAATACATTTAATTGTAGAAAATTCTAAATACCGATTTTAAGTTACCGCAACACTAAAATACATTACTGAAAAAGTTTTAGTAAATGTTTAATTTTCTTTCATGTTTTTATATTTATCTATAGTTTTTTTTTTCATTTTTATATTTATCTTCATTATATTTTTATTTTGATATTTACTTTTTAATTTTAATAAATAATAAAATCAAGAAATGATGAAATCACTAAAATTTAAAACATTCATTCACTAGGTCATTAAGAATCACTCATTAAATCTCACCCTTAATTCATGACTTTTTTTCTTGTTCTTTTTTTTTTTTTTAAGATTGAAATAACAGCAGAAGAATATGGTGAACATTTCAAGGTTGTGAGCGGTCTTGGTGTTAACAAATTACAGCAAAATTTGGAAAATACTTTGCAAATTTTGGCTGCACAAAATGATTTTATCATTTGTTGCATTAATGTTGCTACCGATCCAGAATGCTTGGTTCATTTCCAATTAATTTTATTCATTTCATTTATCATCAACTAAATTTTATTTAAATAAATTAAATTTATTATTGAATCAGATTTGGATTGGGTTCAATAATTCGAAATTAAATTTGAAATTTGGACAATTTAAATTATAAATTTGATGTACAAATTGAATTGGATTAGATTAGATTAAACTGGATTAAACAAAATTTTATCACTGATTGGAAATTTTTTACTCAGAAAAAAAAATCACTGATTACAAATTCTTTATTATAAAAATTTATTCATTGATAAGTTACTCTTAGCTGTTATAAAATTTGGTTATCATTTTTTTTTTTTTTTTTTAAATATCTCTTTTTTTCAAAATGGAAAATCTCTTATTATTTTTATTTGTTAAACTTGCTAAAATTTACGAAACAAATTTTTGATTAATAAAATTTGATAGCCAATTACAAATCTTCTAAGTTTTCGTTTTGAAATTTAGTTTAGAAATATTTAGTTCTCATTGTAAAACTTTATTATTGCATGAAATTTTTAAATATAAAATTCAATCGCTGATCATAATCTATACACTAATGAATTTTTTTACATTATGAAATTAGGTTATTAGTTGCAGATCTAATTATTCCTGACATATTTTCCGCTACAAAATTTAGCTACTGATTACAAATTTTGATTTTCCAATAAAGAAATTTAATTATTTCTCGAAAATCTTTCCAATTATAAAATTTAATTCGTAATTAGAGAAGCTTTGCCGGACAAAAATTTTTTATTTAAATTCAATTATAATACTTTGATAAGAATGAAAAAAAAACCTTTTCATTATGAACTAAAATTAAAAAAAATTTAAAATTATTTCAGGTATCTTCCATGGTACGAAGTGTAATTTGTGAGAGATTTGTTGAAGCAATGCATACCTTATCAGATAGTGATATCCAGAAATTAACATCAAATGCTATCATGGAATTAGTTTCATCACCGTTAATTAAATCGACCGGAAAAATTGACGCTGTCAATTTTGCACTCCAATGGTTCGTTCATTTCTTTTCATTTTTTCATCAAAAAAAAAAAAATTATTTGCAGAATTTTCTTTTTTTTTTTTCTTGTTGCAACATCTATAATCAATGAAAATGAAATTATCACTTTCTGTCTTCAAACTTTCATTTCTTTTTTTTTATTTTAATAATTATTACCGTTATTATTATTTTCTTGCTTAAATAATTGCAATGATTAAAAATGAGATTAGTATTGAAGCTAGCTAGTTCTTTTTTTATTCTATTCTATTGCTATCAGATAGAATTATTTTTTAGAAAATTTTTCTAGGCTAAAGAATGCGTCACATTCACGTTTCCTGGATGCTGTACTCGGATCACTGTATATCGAAGCATTACGATCAGATCAATTGATTGCACTAGTTCAACATCTTCGACGTCTTTATCAAGAGCTTCCGAAAAGTTTACTTGCGCCAGTTCACGTATACGTTTGCAATAAACAAATTGTTGTAAGTAGTGATCCAAAAAAATATGCGAAGAGTAGCAACGTTATCGTACCGAATCCAACAACAGAGTAATTTATTTATTTTTTTCAAATTTTTAAAACTTACAAGAAAAAGCTTTTAATTTTTATTTCTTTTTCTTTCTTTTTTCGTTTTTTTCGTTTTTTTTTTTTTTTAGAATGTATGGTAATAAAGTTAGTGTAAAAAAAATTTTTTTAAATTATTCAAAAATTTTGTTATCAATAGTTAATTATTTAGTAGTGGAAATGAAACGGAATCGCAGAAATCGAAAAGTGTTGAAATGATTGGTAATGAATTGAGTGCTTCATATATTGCTGAAATTAATCAGTTGCCAAGTTTTGAGGAGCTTGTTCAGGTATAATTTTTATTTTCCAAATTAATTTTTTTCCCGAATCATTTTTTAATAAACATTGAAATTCAAACAGGAAAAAAAAATCGAATAAAATTTCTTGTATAATTCATTACTTTGAATCATTAATTTTACAAATTTCAATCTAGTACTTAATAGTCTATTTTAGTTTGTAATTAGTTAAAATTCGCTTTGCCATTTAAATCGTTAAACAAAAATGAATGAAAAATTGGTATTTTATTGAAGTATCACAAACATATATTTTTAGTAAATTTTAGATTTCCTCATGACAGAAATAAATATTTTCAGATTTACCAGCCAATAACGAACAATAGCCAAGAAATATTTGACGGCCATGTAATCGCGTACAAAAGCTTCCCCTCCGAAAATCAGAAAATCTCAGAGAAGCATTGGTAATTTGTCCAATTAATATTGCTATTAGAAAAATTTGCTTTTAATAAAAAGTTTAGCATTTATCACTACTTGTTAATCATTTATATTTGCAAATTGGCTTATGATCTAATATTAAGACATAGTTTAATTTGACATTATTTGATATTTCATTTCAGTTTCTCACAACAACAACAATTCCTTCAGCCTAATGACGGTATTACTCTTTCTAAAAAAAAAAAAAATTAAATTAAATTTAAGGAAAAATTAAGTAAAAGTTCAGATGATAGTGGATTAAAATAAAGTATTTCTATTTCACTAGAAATAGCTTAGTGGAGTACTATGAAACCAGCCTTTTCGAACGTGGACACAACATGTCACGTCTTATACTTAAATTTGTCAGTTTTAGACTTGCAGATGTCAATTTAAGGATTAAACAGCAAGAATTAAGAGCAGAAAAAATGCTACAAAACTGCAACATTATCGTATTTTTATTGATTAAAAAAAATGAATTCCAAAATTCGGACGGAAAAAAAAACGCAATAATAAAGTTGAAGGCTCGTCAAATATCAAAATTTATCACAGTAAAAAGAACCAATAATGTATTGATAACCAAAGTTATCTCTAAAAATATCTTTTACTATGTAAACAATTTTTTTCTTTTTTTTTTTTTTGATTGATCTTAAATAAAGTTAAAATGATATTAATGCATTTAACAGTCTAAAAGCTATAAAACTAGTTAGCATTAATAAATGAGTCATTATTTTGAAAGTTCATCATTTTTTTTAAAGATTATTACTATTTTTTTCCTTTATCTTTACATAATTGAACTATTTAAGGATTCGTTAAAAAAAAAAAAGAAAAAAAAAATCTGAAAGATGCGTTGAATTAGTTTAAGGGAAAAAGCTATTTACATTTTAAAAAAGTTTAAATTTTAATTTTCAATTTTAATTTTCAGAAGGCACTCGATTAGCTGCTGCAGGAACAGTTACCGAGCAAAGTGATAATGCAACAACAGCGTGTCACTCATTTGGAACACGTGATGTCACAAGTATCAGCAGCGTATCAAATCAGTTCACGTCTAGAAAAAGCGGTATAATACTGAGATTATATCAAAAGAAAAAAAAAAAAAAAAAGCGGAAAGAAGGAAGGGAAATGAATATTTTGATGAAATTTAATTGAAACAGAGAAATTAAAATTATATTTAACAACTTTTAAATTATTTATACAGTAAGCAAATATTATGACAGTATTCTTTCCTATCCCACTTCCTATTCTTAAATATTCAATCAGTCGATGTTGCTGTTCGTTATCATCTTTTATTTAAAAAATTAATTTACTGATAAATTAATGATAGTGCAGATAGTGTAACAGCAGCAAGTACAGATGAACGTACAATTGGGCGAAATGCATTTACTACCGATAGTCTTCGCGATATTCAACTAATACGAAGTCCATTTTCACGTGAATGTAAGCATAACTTCGGATGACAAATTAGTAATTCGTTGCTTAAGATAATAAATTAATTAATTAATAAAATGATAAATCTATTTTCACGGAAGTGCAAGCGTAACTTATGATAGATAACAAATTAAGACAGCAAATTAATTATTATAATAACAAATTTAAATATCACACATCAATCAATAATCTATAGGCATGTTCGATCCCTTTAGTATAAACAGTTTGAAAAGAAAAAAAAAAAAAAAAAAAAAAAAATTTCATTTTATAGCTCCTGTCCGATCATCATGTGAAACGATCAATCGATATGCTTTTGGTTCCGAAAGTATTGCCGATATTAATC
This sequence comes from Setaria digitata, assembly GCA_003640385.1. Classification (NCBI taxonomy): domain Eukaryota; kingdom Metazoa; phylum Nematoda; class Chromadorea; order Rhabditida; family Setariidae; genus Setaria; species Setaria digitata. The sequence goes on from RCAB01000179.1 coordinate 98,019, forward strand.
AAGTACCAATACAATTTTCAGATCGTTCACGAACTCCCGAAAGTTTGCAAAATTCCGGTAGAGCAATTTTTTTGATTAATAAATAATTTTATTTATTAAATTAAACCTCTAACTTATTCATTAGTTTGTTAGTATATACATATTTGAGTAAAATTTAAAAAGGAAAAAAAAAGTTTAAAAACTAATTAATTTAAAATGGAGAAACTTTCTTAATTATATGAATATTACTATCACAAATTTTCAGGATTAATTTCTAATCCGTATTCATCATTAAGTTCATTTGATCAGCCGTACAGTCGTCGAGCATTTGGAGTCGAGAGTTTGGCTGATTTACGAGACATTCCTGATCAGTTCAGCTCACAAGATAGTAAAACTAGTTTCTTTCTTCATTTACAGGAAGGATGAAACATGATTAAATGGGCAATTCTATTTTCAGCAATTTTTCAGGAAAAAATGCGTTTTCACCGTCCACGGAAACTATTAATCGAAATGTGTACGGTGTTGAAAGTATCCTGGATATTGAAAGCATACCAAAACAATTTTTCGGCAAAAGTATTTTAAGTTTAATTAAAATTTTAAAAAAACAGATAACTTTGTAAATTTATATATATATATATATATTTTAGGATATTTTACACCAATTCTTGAGCATTATCCGGGCGGTAGTCGAGCTATTTACAATCTAACAGAGCAGATCAGACAAGCAAAAGACAAAATGCATAATTTAAATTATTATTTCAAACAAGGTTCTCTTATTTTTCTAAGAAAAAAAAAATTAATTAGCTTAAAAGAAATCAAAACGAATTAAATTTTCGTTTGCATGAATTTTACTTTTTTTCTTTGTTTTTTCAGTTCATTAAAAAAAAAAAAAAAAAAAAAGAAGAAAAGAAACTATGAGGATGTATGCGTCATTTAAATTAAATTATAAATCTCATGAATAAATTGCAGATTTTGCTGACTCTCGAATGGTGGGAGAAAATTGGCACAGCAAAGAGCTTTCTCAAGAAAATATGCTTCTAATTTCTTTTCTTTTTAATTTAAAAAATTTTTTGAAACTTTCTTATTTAATTAGTTTTTTTTTTTTTTTGATTTATTGTTGTCTTGTTTTTTGACGTTTTTTCCCCACTTTATATATGCAAAAAAAAAAGTTAATCATTTCATTTTTTCAATGCTTAATTATCTAATTATTAATCATAGCTATTTTCATTATTTTAAAAAATACTTTTTAGGCGATCTACAGACCTTAAATCGTTACGCATTTGGAGAACAAAGTCTTGCTGATCTTCGTGAAATACAAAATCCATTCTCGATGAAGTATTACGGTACGTTAAAATAGTGAAATGATTGGACAGTTTTATAACTTTCGAGGAAATTTCAATGTAATTAATCTACCATTTACAGAATTTTAGAAAATTTTAATTTAATTAATCCGCCAATTACAGTGTTTCAAATGCCTTCTCTGCAACTACATTAATTCAATTACTAGATATCTTAAATACTACACTATGTCGAAATAAAGGAATGGTTATGTATAGAAATATTAGTACTTTACTAGCTTTAAAATATTAATAGCCTATTAATTTTAATTAATAACTTATTAATTTCAATTTTCTACTTTAGTAGAAATATAATTCATGAATAAATTTTTCAATATTTTTAATGTGTCATATGGTTCATCTGTTGATAATTTAACCTTATTGAATTTAATTTCCATTTTACATTAGTGCTAGGAGAAATCAAATAGCTAATTAAAAGTACTTCCTAATTGTTTCAGGACGAAGTCATTCATCAGAAATTATAAAACGCCGTCCAAGTAATACAGAAGATACAAGAACTCTTTCTAATTCTTTTTCTTCTAAAGGGAAAATTATTTAAATCAATAATTCTGAAAAAAAAAAGAACAAATAATTATTTCAAGAATTTTTTATCTCACTTTTACTTAATAACTCTATTTTATGGAGAAATGAAATTACTCGATGCATTTTAAATTCAATTAAATTTTTACTTTTAAAAAATTCTCAATTTTATCCTTCGCTTTATACAGCTAACAAAAGTCATTTCGAAATTTCCTCCAACTGATATTTACAACTGCATTTAAATGATTGATTTACTAGAATTTAAAAAAAAAAAATTAATTTCAATTTTTTTTTCGGTGCTTAATTATATTATAAAATAAATCAAAAAGTAGCATTTAGCTTGAAAAATTAATTTTATTTTTTATCAAAAATTTTTGTATTTTTATTTTAATGAAAAGCATAATTTTTTTTAGGATCATTAATTAACGAACATTTTTTCGGAAATACTGACTCTGCTAAAAGTATGCCTTCGTTCTAGAGCTTTATTTACAAAATTCGATTCATATTTAAGTAATTTGCATAATCAAATAAGAATAGTAGTAATGCAATAATAAAATACATAAAAATATGCAGTGGTACAAATAAAATAAAGCACATGAAAATGATAAAAATGGTTCAAGTAATTTTAATAAAAAATATTTCAAATTATGCAAAATTTAATTCAAATTAAAAAGAAATAACTGGTGTATATTAATTATTTCCCTTTTTTTTTTTTTTTTGAAAAATTTCTAAAATTTTAGTGCTTCTGTCAATTCAATTGAAAAGTTATCATCTAATCAGTCAATTTTAGGAACAGATAGCCTTCTTGATAGCAGATCAAGTCCTCATAAGCGCTACACCATTTCTGAAATTGAGGTTTGTAAGTGAAAGCTTCAAAATTAAGCTGTTTTTTTTTTTTATCTATTTGTATAAAATACCAACTTTTTCCTTTTTTTTTTTTTTAAATAAAATGTAAATTTCAGGATATTAACGCACATCCGGAATTTGTCCGTGAAGATCAAGTGATTGGTAAGAAGGCGTTTACGCGTGAAGAATGTGAAGAATTACGTGGAATTCCATCGATCACTGATAGTGATCCAAAGAAATCACCCATTATTAATCGATATGAGCTATCGGATAATGAGGTAAACATTTCAATAATTTAAGTATTTAAATGATTTGAGTGATTTGCTCAATTAATTTATTCATTAATTCTTATGATAAATTGATAATTTTTAATTTTTTTTTTTTTTTGGGAATTTATTAATTTATTTGGCAATAGTATATTAGTAATTATTTCTGTCAATATAACAGGATAATTAATATGATATACTGATAATTATTTAAATTTATAATAATTATTGATAAATGTAACTTTCAGCGAAGTGATATTCAAAAATTGCCGGACATCGTTGATTCACAATATACTATCGGACGTAATATGCGTTCCGAGGAAGAAATTCAAGAAATGAAAGAACTTCCGGACATGTGGGCTCACCTGTATTTACAATCTACAAGCACTAATTATTTAATTATTCACAGTTTATGCTCGGAAAAATTACTAAGAACTTTCCTATTGCCATTGTAAATTCTGATCTCAAATACCATTTCTTTTCAGTCATTCATATTCATTTTCATCGGATGATGGGAAAATTTCAACAGCACACACTATTAGCAGTCGTCCCTCAGCCGGAATAATAAATTCCGGTTTGCAATCCGTCTATGTTGCCCCTAATATGCATTGTAACATTTTGGCAATTATCTTCACTTTCGCTGCCATAAATTTTTTATTGTTTTCCACAAGTGAAAATCAATTAGAAATATCTTTTCAGAAATGATAAGCTTACCACTTTTAGAGCAATAAATACCACCCTTATTATAATCATATGGCATCATATCGGCTTCTTAAAAAAAAAAAAAAAAAAAAAATAAAGAGAGAGAGAAAAAAAAAAGGCTAGCTATGAGAGTAAACTTTTGCAACATTGTTCAACTTAAACTTTAAGGTACTTTGAGTCCAGTACTTTCCTAATTTTCATGCCTTAAGATTTTTGAGAATTTCTAGATCGTTTTGTAAAATTCCAGGAATAAACTTCCAGTCCTATACCACAGCTTTTATTGATAACAGCTTGCTTTTATCATATCTCAACTTCATTCATTATAGTACAACAATTCGATTCGCCAGCCACATCGGAATACATGATGCACCGACCGTGAAAATCAATCACAAAAGAATATATGTGTGTATATTTATTGAAAGATAATTCTGATCTTGATTTGATTTCATTGGAATTTTAGGAAATGACCCGTTTCTGAAACAATCAAGTGAAGTTTTGCATCTGTATATGGATAAATGAGGTTACTATTCTCATTTCATAAACCACCACTTCTACTCTTCCATACTAAAACTCACATTATCGAACTGCACAGATTCTGCTCTTCTTGTTCGTGTTGTTGAATCCTCCTGATGGAGAGAGTTGAAGAAGAGAGAAATGAAAATGCGTTTAATAATATGATCTGATGAAAAGACATTAAGCTCAAAGTTTATGCAAGATTGAAAGCAGAGAATTAGATTGACGCATACCGAAAAAAGGAAAAATTGCACAAGTGTAGAACAGGAATTATATTCAGATTACTAGGATCAGATTCATCGCAATAAGACGATTCGTAGGGTTAATCGTAACGATCCTAAGATTATCAGAAGCGCACAAATATATATCTAATAATACGATAACACAGCATGAAAACATCAAATGATAACTTACCAATGCAGACTAAAACATTTGCAAAATCAAAAGCATAATCAGATAGCAATTTAACATGAAATTATGCGAACACAGGAAATTCAAACTGATCTTTTCTATTGTAATTTTATGGAATTGTACGGAAATATAAAATGAGATTGAATGATGGAGAAGGAATGACGAGATGATTGCTGGATAATAAGAATAGAAGGGAAAACAAGATAAAATGATAAGCAAAAGATTGCCTGAAGACATAATCAAAAATATCCAGTCTCGAGATACAGAACATGCATGAAGCGCTTTAAATATAGCGCAGAGTATTTTTCTATCTGGACAATTAACAGCTAATTAAAGTATTTTTTTAAGATCAATATCACTTTGTAAATGAAAAATTAAGCTATCTAAGAAACATTTGAAAGAAATAAACAGCAATGAGCCAGTAATTATTCCATTAATAAATTAATAAAGAATATTACAGCATTTGAACCAACAAAGATTTCACACAACATCTCGATCCACAAAATGAATAAAAGTAGGCCATATTAAATCAGAAACCAGAAATAGGTCCTTTATTGATGGCATTTAACAGTGAACTACCATATTTACCCATAAACATGATTGCCTTTAATTCATTTACCACTCGATCCACTTCATCACATGTAGAATCTCTGCCGAAACTAAATCGCACTGTTCGAAGTGCTAACTCATCATGAATACCGCATGCTGTCAATACCTGAGAACATCTGCAACAGAGAACATACAGCAGATAATTTTTCCTTACTGTTTCTCGGAACTGTGCTACTGAATTCATTCACTTTCAAATTCCACTTAAAAAAAAGAAAAAGAAAACGTAATAATAATTAGTGATTTTCCATTCAAAGAAAAAAATCAGACTGAAATATGACTACCTAAATTAAAATTCTTGCCGATATTAAGCAACTTAAATTAATAGAAGCCACAATATACAGAAAACGATTAAATAAAATGGAGGCACTTATTGTATATCACCTTCAGAGACAATTATTTAATATCTAAATACTTATTCATTGCATGACTATTCTCAATCATCCTAATATATATATATATATATTAGTAGAAAATGAACGAACTGTTGAGTGGCTGCATGGCATGCAGCTCCAGTACTAGCAATGAATGACTTGCATTTGGAAAGTAATTCGGATGCATCACCTGAATACTTTACAAATGCAACACTACTGGTATTTGGCAAACGCTCCGATTTTTTGAAATTAATCAAGACTTCATCACCGAGAACTTCCTAAATACAGCAATAATATTGGATGAGTATCTTTGCAATAAAATGAAGTAAAAATTTAGAAAAGGAATTGGAATGCCGGCCTTATAATATTGTATTGGTCATGGCCACAAAGAAATATAAACTTGATCCAAGCAAAATATATTTAAGCAATTACTTTAAGACGTTTTTCGAAATAATTCCTTATTTTCTCCATATGTTCCGAATATTCCTGTAGACCAGTCAGTGCCACTTGTGCTGCTTTTCCCAAACCAACAATCATTGGTGTATTTTCTGTGCTACAAATCAAAAAAAGAATAATCATTCCATAATTCCGATCATTATTTAAGTCTAAATGGTAATACTGGAAGGTCTTGTCTTTGAATGTTCTGTAATATTTTGCATAAATGGTGATAAATTATTTTGAAAAAGTGATGATTTTCCAGTCAACAATTTTTGTATTAAAAAACAAAGCTGCAAGATCCTGTACCCAGCTCGTTTGCCTCGTTCCTGATTGCCACCAAGAAGCATTGCTCTTAGCGGTACCTTCTTTTCAGCTCGTATTACCAATGCACCAATTCGTGGGCCATAAAATTTATGCCCTGTCACGGTAACAAAATCAACATTCAAAGAATTCACATTGACATCCATCTTACCAACAGCTTGAGATGCATCACTGTGCACAAATATTCGACCTTCAAATTTTTCTTCACATTTTCTGAAAGCATCAAAATTAGACTGCGTTAAATTAAGTAACGATATTAATCTAAATCATTTAAAGCATCCATGCAACATAAGTCTCTTTTTAAATACTAAAAACTATATCCTAAAATTTGCAAATGATCCTAAACCTGGCAATTCCAGCAACTTCAGAAACAGGCTGTATAACACCCGTTTCATTGTTCGCTATCATCACTGATACCAAACAAGTTCGATCGCAGAATGCATTCTCCAAATCATCTAATTTTATTCGGCCAGTTGTCGGATCAATATCGATTTCAGTCAGATCTGATAAGCAAATAGTGATCAAGAAATTGTGCTATTAATGCAATAAGGTTATTATTAAAATGAAGAAAAAAAAATCTACAATATACTGCTGAAAAATTCAAATTTCAGAAAATCTATCTCAGATACAAGCAAATCATAATAATTAAATGTAGAAAATAAATTAGCCCAAAAATCGCACTAATAAATTTCCTAAAATTAACACTAAAAAAACTTTACCAATTTCTTGTTTCTTTTTCAGATCACGTAAAGGCTCTAAAATTGATGGATGCTCAATAGCGGATGTTATAATATGTGGCTTATAGTCTCGTCCCCAGACCGCTTTACGATGCTCAATACAATTATGTATCACCCAATTATTGGTCTAAATAATAATTACTATATTCAATTCTAATTATTATAAATAAAACATTTACAATTAAAAGAAACAAAAAAAAAAAAAAGAAGAAAGATGAAAAATGAACCTCAGTTCCACCTGATGTGAAGAAGACATCGTTGACTGAAACATGCAAAAGTGTACCAACTTCTTTACGTGCTTCTTCAATCACATCCTTTGCTTTTTTCCCTGAATAATTTTCTTCCTTTTTTTATTTTATGAATTAAATAAAAAAGCAAGTTAACGATAAATGCACATTTATTGATTTAAAGAAAAGAAAAAAAAAAAAACAAAGGAACTTACCAAGTTCGTTATTACTGCTTGGATTACCCCAAATTTGAAATGCATCTCTTATCGATCGTTCAACATTTTTATCAATTGGTGTTGTTGCATTATAATCCAAATATATCCTTTTCTGCTCTTCAATATACCAAGCCATTCAAGCAATTAGCTAAACATCAAATATTTAATTATTTGAATGTTAAAATTAATAAAAACATAGAAGTAATGGAATATTATTTTGTGAAATGATTGAGTAGAAGAAAGAAAAGAAAAGCGGTAAATTTTTGAGTGAAAAAGTTGGAATCGAGATAGTTTCTCTCACAATTGTTTAGTGAAATAAAAACGAAGTGGAAAAGTTTAGTAATTAAAAAAAAAAAGGAAAGGAGAAAAAATTTCGGAAAATAAACTTTAAAAAGCACTTTTCCTTCTTACCGAACTAAATTTTGATATAACTGAAATGAATTATTAATTGGAAATGTAAAATCATCTCTAAAGTGTATGATTTATCAGTAATTTTATTATTGCATCCGTTAAGAAATCAAATGAAATTAACTGGTTCTAAAATGTTATGCAATGTAATTATCACAAACATCTAGCGTTGTATGCAAGTAATTTAAATATGAAATATTATAACCATAATTAACCAGTCAACGTACAACTGAAGAATTCCAATATGAATTATGAAAATTCAAATGAAAAGCAAAACTAATTAAAAAATTGCAATTTCATTTAATTCATCAATGTGTGCATAATTTACAAAAATAAATTGTTAAAATTTTAAATGGAAAACAAGAAAATAAAATAACTGAAAAACTTGAAACAGATAAAAAAAAAAAGAGAAGGATGGAATGATTTTAACGAGAAAAGGCAGCCGCCGGATGAAAATGAACTGAAATTTAATGCGAACAAAATTGTTCTCACTTCTCTGTCTCTCTTTTTTCGATATTTATTATGATAATGAATTATTTTATTTTAAGACTATCAAATGAAAAGTATAATTTTGTGAATTCAATTAATCTAAATAATTAATTAGCCTCTGAAATGTGAATAATTAGTTGTTTGTTTTATTTCCAATGAAAATGAATAATTTGATTCGGTAATATGATTAATAAGAAATGAACAGTTCGATTCGAATATTTAATTTGATTAATATGAAGTGAATAAGTTGAATGATAAATTTCATTCATGGAAATGACTAATTTTTGAAATGAATTGATTGTAATTAATTTTTTACTGCATGAAAATACTTTGAAATTATAGCCACTGGCAATCACTGAAATGACTTTTTCCTACAATTTGTCGTTGTTTTTTTTCTCTCTCTCTCTCTCTTTTAGTTTGCAATTTTAATGCTGTATATTTCAGTAGCAAAAAAAGAAATAAATCATATTAGAAAAAATCTCATCCATTTTAATACATATATTTAAAAGTAAACAAAAAAAAAAAAAAACATTGTTGCACAAGGATTCTAAAATATTTCTCGAATAATTAACAAAAAAAAAAGAGAAAGACAGGAGAGAGAGAGAGAGAGAGAAGCNAAAACATTGTTGCACAAGGATTCTAAAATATTTCTCAAATAATTAACAAAAAAAAAAGAGAAAGACAGGAGAGAGAGAGAGAGAGAGAAGCAAAAAATAAAAAAGGGAAGGATATTGGAACAATAAAGCACGATGGAAGTGGATAAATTAAAATAACAAAAAAAGACAATAAATGACGTTGAGATGTGTTTATTTCATTGCGGCTCTATGAAAAGCAGAATAGCTCGAAGAGAGAAAGAAAGAAGGAAGCAAGAAAGAGAGGAAGAGAGAGAGAGAGAGAGAGTGGGGAAGGATGGAGGGGTACATAATTGTGAGGGATTTCAGGGGGCTCGGATGATACGGGGGAGCAGATATGGTAGTTCTGGGGAGTCTTAGAGGATGTAGAGGCGAGCAAATAGTAACAGCGGATATTAGAGATTGCCTGTATAAGCGGATGTGGCGTTGAAAATTAATCCGAACCACACTAATCTACCGAAAATGCACCATACAGCTGAAGTTGTGCCATCAGTGTTTGAATTATTTAGGTCGTTAATACTTAAGAAAAGTAATTGAAATATCACCAGGAATGGTCTCTTTCCGGAAATGATGATTAATGGTCTCTTTCCGGAAATGATGATTCGTAAATGGCGGAAAAGGAAATAGCATGTTTCAGGTTAAAAAATGACCAGTCGATTACCCAAAATTGCACCAAAAACGGTGGTTAATCGTACGCAAACACCAATAATGGTGTGGCTACGTGATAAGTTAAATGCAATATATCGAGATCGAGTCACTCCACCACCTGGTCTACCAACACCGGACGGCGAGGTCAGTTGTTCATTTCTTGCTTATAATATGAAAAATGTATTGTCAGTTAAGAATTGTACTAGTTATGATAAATGTTCACTTGTTGTTGTATATAATATTTACAATTGAAATTCGTTTAGTTCATGAAAGCTGTCATTGCTATTCTCATAAAATAATCAGGATACAGTTATTATATCTTATCGAGATATACAATGAACAGAAGATTGATAAGACAGACTGTTTGAAGTTTATTTGTTAAAAAGCATCATGCATTTTTAGCCATCTAGTTGTTTTTTTTTTGTTGCAGAGCAAATTTTATGAAATGAATCGTTTCCCGAATACACAAGCTGCACGAAGTCGTCCTCCTGTATCGTTACCTGGTGGTGTTCATCACAAGATATCCGATAACTATTATTCGGATAGAGATGCACGACGTGCTGTTCAGCCTCCAAAATGTATCTATGCAGTGGATTCACATGGCCCTGTTTTTAAAAGTCTTACTGGCGAAACAATAAGGTAATTTGTCCATTTATAATCTTTTGTGGATGTGAGATTTTGAAAAAGGTTTTTATGTAGGCCGTTAGTACTTAAAATTCAAGATGACTGCTGACAAATATTCTGGTTTACTTTTTTGCAATTGAGGTGTCAAATTTTATAGGAGGCTTGTATTTCACTCAGAATGAGTGGTTCTCATAATTGTTTCTATTGGATCATGCGAGTATACTTTTTGCTTTTATCAATCTTTAGTCTGCTTTTGTAAACTACCTTTTTCTCATATTTTAGTCGTGAAGAAGCAATGAAAGTCGAAACAGATCCACGAAAAAATTTTGGTCTAGAGGCACCGACTCCAGGCTTCGGATATGCATGGCATCGGAACAAAGAGGATGAATTGACTACGCCAAAGTATTCTAAAGATTTTGCAGCCCTGGAAAAATACGATAAATTCATGTATAGCAATTAGGTAAAATGTATTAGTTTTGTAATTTAGACTATGGTTTATTTGTTTGTATCGGCGAAAAAATGCATAGTTAGTGGAATTTCAAATGTGTGCTGAAGAGAAAGCGTATCGAAACAGTGATATGTTTGTGATTGTGTATTAAGTACGATGGTTTCATACACCATTCTTTTTTTTGGTCTTGCTGTTTTATATAAATTTTCATTCAGAAAATAAATTTGTTCATAAATATGCAATTTTGTCATGGATTTTAGAGGTGGGTAGTCATTAAAAAATTTCTTCCGTTGATTTTTCCTGGTTTCGAAGAAAGAGCAAACATCATTTGTAACTTTAACATGCAGTAATCTCTCGGAAATGTGTAATGTCGCAGGATAGGTTCCACATTCTTTTTTTTTTCTCTTTCATTTTCTCTTTCCACTTTTTTTCTTTTTTGAATTTTAATTTAAAGGAAAGGCGTGAAAGAGGAATGGAAGCTGTCCCTGAAGCATATAAACCCCGAAGGATATTTATCCTCTCCGTAGATACTATCAGGATGTAAGAGAGTTTTAACAGGTTGCAGTTTTGCATATATTCTCCCGTCATCCTTCCTCCGCTCTCCTTTTACGGTGACAGAAATTTCGTCGTCTTAAATGGTGGGTGACATGGGAGAATGAAGAGATAGTAGCAAAAGAGATGGATGAAATTATGATTTCAAAGCAGGCTGGTTTTTCCATTCATTATAATGATGACGTCAATAATGACGAGAATACTGCTACTGGTTGCATAGTATTATGTATGATTTGATTTGATTTGATCTAATCTGATTCGATCAAATCGGATGTTCATAATTTAATTTTTCATCTTTCAAATTAAAAATTTTTTTCTCATATCTTTTCTCTTTGCAATTTTTTCCTGTTTTTTTCTCTTTATTATGAAATTTCTATCAGTTATTTATTCATCTCATAATTATTTTCTTCCAACAAAACTTCTTCTCATTTCTTTTCTTTTATCCTACATAGAAAGAATGCAATCTGAAAATATTTCAAAAAGCATTTTGCCATTAAAAATTATTTCGCTGCTTAATTTACAACTTATTACTAATCAATTCCTGCGAATCTAAATGACGTATTATAATTATTATTTCAGTTCAGTTTTTTTTTTTTTTCCACTTCTCTCTCTTTTCTTCGCATCATGCTAAGTGAGAAAATGCTCTCTTAATCATAAATTGTATTTCGGTTGAAATGAAATAAAAATTTTGTTTTTTCTCTCATGAAGTGAGAAGGCATAAGGAGCTATTAGTTTTAATTATTAGATAAGTAATTTAGTGCTTATCCTCCTCCATCATTGGAAAGTATGAAGCAAATCATTTCATATTTAATTTAGCTTAAACCTGTTAAGTGAGGGAGAGAGTAATTTGTATTTTTCTAATTAATTAGTTTGCTATGTTTAACTTAACTCATTTCGCCAGTAATTATGAATGTTATATGAAATTCGGTGCTACAGTAAGTAACGGACCGAATAAATCTATATATACATATATATCTATCTATTCAGGAATCTGATATTGTATTACAAAAGAAGTAATATAAAGTTGTATCATATCAGTCTTATTTAGTTTAATTCATTTCAATGAATGGTAATATATTCTATTCCAATTCATCACAATTGATGGTGGTCTCCGACAGCTATGAAATAAAATTATGTAATTTCTGTACTTCAAAATTTCTTCCACTGTATAATGTGTTAAAATTAATTAATTAGAACAGTGCCTACCAAATGTTTTCAAAACGAATTACTTTAAATTATAAATAAATTTTCTTGATTTACGACAAGTTTAAGATGTAATCTCAATCACAGATGCCTTACATATCTTTCAGATGAGAGTTTTTTTTTTTTTCTCTCTCTCTTATTATTGTCATCATTATCAATGAAATTTTATTTTCAGTTATTATTTTATTACTTTGAATGCTAATGCCGGAATGATTGTACTTTTTCTGTAAATTTAATATCAATTTGAATCTCAGTTAAAAAAAGAAAAAAACAACAATTTAATTTAAATTGATATTTTTAATCTGCTATTACTATTTCAATATGAAAATTCCTGTGGATTAATTTTGCAAAAAAAAAAAAACTGCATAAATTTCAAAATATAAAAAGAAAAAATTTCGATTTCATAATTTGTTAAAAGTAAAAGGAAGTAACTTATTTTCTCTCTCTCTCTCTCTCTCTCTTTCTCGCTTTCTCTCTCTAAAATAGATCAGGATTTTTATAGCAAATGTCTAGAATTTTTACATTTATAAAAGGATTCATTTTTCTGTAATAAAATTTATGAACCGGATTTACTGACTGGGTAAAGGAAAAAGAGAGAGAAAGAAGGAGAGAAGAGAGAGAGAGAGAGAGAGAGAAAGAGAGGGGATGACAAAAGATGGTGACAAAAAGAGGTGACAAAAGAGGGACACGGAAAGGGAGAGAGAAGACAGGGAAGAATTTTGTTATAAGAGCGGAGACGAACTACTACTATAACCGAAACGAAACGGAATAGTGAAAATAATGGAAGGAGACGAAATTTGAAGGAGGCCATAGCTGTAATAATCATACCCTTACCCGCGACTACCCCCTTTCCGCCCCGGGATATTCCCGAAATCAGGTTTTTCATCTTCTTCAACATTTTTTCCTCCTTTTCCATTCCTGTCTTCATCTCTTCGCAATCTTCAATCGTTTTATTGGCTGGCTATCTGTTAGTCTTAATTATCATCATTTTCATCATCATTAACAACAACATTATCATTAGTAGTAAATGGTTTTGTTAAATTTTTGTAATTATTATCAGTAATAAATAATTTTGTTAAAATCTTCCTAATTATCATCATCATCACCATTAGCATTATTACTACTGTTATGATTAGTAGTAAGTGGTTTTGTAGGATTTTCCTAATTATTATCATTGTTATTATCAACATCATTATCATTATCATTATTATTGCAATTATTAGTTGATAGTTTCTGTAAAATTTCCTCGTCCAAGTATGGATGATGAAATACAAAGGAAAGGTGGGAAGAGGAAAATGATGAAGGATATATTTTATTACTCATTAATTATCATCAACAGTAACATTAGCATTCACTATTATGATTAGTAGTAAATGGTTTTGTAAAATTTTCTTAATTATTATCATCACCAACATTATCATCATTACTACAATTAATAGTAAATAGATTTGTATAATTCCCTCGAGGGTATAAATGTAGGGAAGAGGAAAATGGTGAAAGATATATTTTTGTATTATCGGAAAAGACAGTAATTTTTATTTCGTTCAGTACTCTCGAAACGAAAAAAAAAAAAAAAAAAAGTGCCGGGAATAGTAATCAAATTTTTCATTATTATCAGCAATTATAATTGATTAAATGATAAATTAAATACAAAACAACTGACAGCATCGTTCCTAGACATTTTAAATTTCTCATTTTTCTTTTTTATTTTGAATCACAACAATTTTTTTCATATTAATTACAGTTTAAATATTTTTCTCGTGTTTTTTCTTTTCTATAATTCGTGTCAATGTTGTTTTGTCTCCCCTTACAATGCATTAGCGATGACCTCTAATCAAAAAATTATCCATGACCTTCTTAGCAAAAAAAAAAAAAAAATCAACTTAAATTATCAATTATAAATAGAATTTTTTTTCTCTGCATTATCTCACTGCAATAATTTATTAAAAAAAAAAAAAAAAAAAAAGGAATTAATAACTAAATGAATGAACAATCGTGCACTATAAAATTATCAATAACATTTTTACTCATTTATTATAATTCAAAATTAAAGAAGAAAATTTAAATGCATGAGAAAAAGTGTGATTTTTTTTTTCCTAAATCGCGAAGGCAACGAATAAGTGTTAATTTTTTGTTCACTGAAAAAACAGAAATAGAAGACAGTGCAATAATTAACAATTATTAGCCGTGATAAAATATTTAATTATATTGTCACAAAAGAGAAAATGCATTGTTATAATTAAAAATTAATACAAAAATACTATTTTGGAATGATTAGAACAGCATGGAAAAATCAACATATTATATATTATCTGTTGATGAAACTAAATGATTTGTCCCATTAGAAATTAGCAATTAATAAAAACAGTGGTTTATAAGGATTGGAAAATTAATAGCAAAAAAAGCAATAATTAACAATTATTAGCCGTGATGAGTGACAGTAATTAGTGGCAGCAATCAATAATGATAATAATTAGCATTAAACAGCAATACGAGTAATTTAATTAATTACGAGGAATAGTAACTGGTAGCCAGTGATAGGAATAGTAATTCGTGATTGTTGATACTAATTAATGATTAATAATTAGCAATGATAGTAACAATTAAAAATAATGCTATTCAGTAATAATAATAATAATAGCAATATTAGGAATAATAAATTAAATTATAATATTAAAATAAGAAATAAATAGTAGATAATAAAGCTACTTAAGGTTGGTTATTCCTTTTTTTTATACAATTAAAAACAATAATAATTGTCAGTGACTGACAAATGAACTGCATCGATAATTAGTTAGTAATTGTGACTGATCAATAATGCTTAATTAATTATTATGATTATCAGCATGTTAATAAGAATAATAATAAGCAATATTAAACAAATAAATAAACAAGTATATGCATAGGTAAGTGGGAATTTTTAAACTTCAAATCAATTTCAGTTTTTTTTTCTATCGAACTTGATTTTTTTCCAAATTAACTCCGTTTATATTTAATTTCAATTTAACCGAACAAAAATGAATAAAAAATTACTAAACTAATTATACTTCCTTTCGTTTTAACTTTCGATTAGTTCAATTAATTGATCTAATCAAAATTTTTATCATTC
Source organism: Setaria digitata (assembly GCA_003640385.1). Lineage (NCBI taxonomy): Eukaryota > Metazoa > Nematoda > Chromadorea > Rhabditida > Setariidae > Setaria > Setaria digitata. The sequence goes on from RCAB01000179.1 coordinate 113,644, forward strand.
CTTCATTAAACAATTCCTTTGCTGACATCACATAATTTGTGCAAATAAAACAAACTTTCCTTTGATAATAAAAAGGATTATTTCAAATGAATGAAACTTTTAAATAATAACAAATGATTGATGTTCAACATCGATATCGTACAAATATGTCGCTCATTGTCCCCACGCATCCCACCCACTCTCCTCCTCCCACGCGTTCCACACACACCCTCGCACGTGTCCCACCCACACGTGTCCCTCCCGTACGCCTCTCCCACACCACTTCCTCCCACGCGTCCCGCCCTCTTCCCGTGCCTATTCCACCCACTCCTTCCACGCATTGTAACCCACTCTCTCACACGCGTTCCACCTCCCCTTCCCCACGCATCTCATCCCACATCCTCCTCCTACGGATCTCGTTCCCCCTCCTACGCATTCCACCTCCTCTTCCTACGTATTTTCCCCTCTCCTTCCCCGTCCATTTTCACTCCTCTCCTCCTCCCCGCACTTCATCCCCCGCATCTTGCATCTCCTCCTCCCCCGCCTTCGCCTCCGCCTCGGCCTCTCAGTTTGCCATCTCTCCGATTTATCCTTGTCGAACATTTCCCGGTTGATGTCGTTGCTGTGATGGCTGATGACAGTGGGGGCGACGAATGTCCACTGATCACCAACAACATTTCTCACTGTTTCTTAATCTCCATAACAAACTACTACCAATTTTATCGACTTCATTTTTATGCAAAACTTTTTTAATATTGGCAATGTTTCACAAAGGAAGAAATTTCTTTTCCCCTCTCATTTTAAATATTCGAAATAAAATTAAATGTTTAAATATTTAAATTAATAAAATTAACTGATTGAAATCAAATTGACAAATGAGTAAAGTAACTGGATTAATTTCTTGCAATTATATTTTCTCATTAAGATTAACTGGCAAGAGATATTATTTTTTAGTTCATTTCGATTAATCGAAATTTATATTTTCTCTTTATGTTCATTTAGTGTACAGCTTTTTATTTTTCTCCCAGCTCCAAATTTTACTTATCATCGAATTAAATTATGCTAATTAATTAGTGAATTAGTTAGCAGCTGAGCAGTAACAGAATCTTGCTAGCTTAACATTGGAGTAGAAAAAAAAAAAGAATTATTTTTTTAATTTGAATAGGAAATGAGAAGAATGAAAAAAAAACTTTTTTTTTTTTTTTTCGGAATGTCTTAGAAGGATGCCAGTTTCCGGCTATGCATTTCAGGTTTTGTTTCTTGTACCCCTTTTTTTTTTCTCTTCTCTTTCACTGGTTCAAAATTCACTAGCACAATATTTATGTATTCTGAAAATTTTCTTTTTTTTTTTTTTCACAAAATTTTTCTTTCAGTTTCTGTGGTACTAAATTATCAATAGATAAAAATTTTTGCTGCTACCAATAATTTCTTAATTCATTCAGTATACATTTATTATTTATTATTGTGAGAGATCTGGAACACTAACAGACTAACTAATGTTGATAATTGTCATTTAAAAAAAAAAAAAAAAAAAACGCTAATTGATTAACTGCTTAATTAGAATTTATGATGTTTCATTTATTTCCTTCTTTTTTTATCTTTTAATCTGTTTACCTACTTTTTTATCACTAGTTTCTTGCTATTATCAGTACTTATCTTTGATAATGCTTAACAGTGAAATATTTCAAAAGCCTATTGTTACTTAGCGGCTCATTATTCAGAATACAATGGTGATTTTTTTTTATTAATGGAATCAAAAAAGAGGTAAAAAGATGAAAAAGTAAAGGAATGATAGAAGTTAACAATCATTATTACTATTACCACTACTGCTATTAGTATAATTAACGCTGTCATTTATTAACCAATTAACGCTACTGTTTTCCACTTTATTATTACTGATTGATTTGTCCAACATTATTTCTGCTAATCTATCATTTTTAATTTGCTATTACCACCACGTGCTATGTTATTATTGCTAATATTATTATTATCGTTATTATAATTAACTATCA
>RCAB01000018.1:0-387406 GCA_003640385.1 Setaria digitata
TATAATATAATATAATATAATATAAAATGTAATACTAATAGTACAATTTCCAATCATTTTACATGAATTTCGAACAGAATTATAAACATTTCTCTAAGAAAAAAAAAAAAAGAAAAAGACTCCTTTTCAGCGGATCAGATAATCCTCGAGGTAGTAGTAATAATTCAAAATCCTAAAGCGTAAAAATTACTTTTTAGCATTGATTTTTCTCCGAAACCTCCTGTAATTATCTATTCTTTCCTTCACAATGTTGAACTTTCAGGAATAAAAAATATTGCTGCAGTAGTACGTAAAACAATTCGGAAATTGGTAGCATGAGGAAAATGTTCAAGCTGAAATTCCGACATTTTTTATTTCACTGCTGGCTCAATTCCGACTGCTCCTTTTGTTTCTGCTTTCAATCGGTCTACTATATCGCTAATTTGGTCTTTAAAATATCCAGGCAGATGGAAACCTCCCTTTGGTACAACATGAAAAATAGCTACGATTTACAAATGACAAGTTTATAATTTATCAGTTTTTTAATTTATGAACGTTCAATGAAATATGTTATCTACTGCTGCTCTTGTTTTGCTGCTAGTCATAAGCGTAATTTCATAGTCTAGTCATATCCTGGTCCTGATAAAATGATTATTTTCAGTCCCGCAGGTGAGTAATTTACTTGCTGGTATATTCCAAGCTTCTAAAGTAACATGATTCACTATAAAAAATTTAAAGACACTCACAATTTTTTTTTATTGCAATTTTTTAATTACTTTCCTTTCCCAATAAANTATATTCCAAGCTTCTAAAGTAACATGATTCACTATAAAAAATTTAAAGGCACTCACAATTTTTTTTTATTGCAATTTTTTAATTACTTTCCTTTCCCAATAAATGCGGTTTTTACTAAAGGGGCTTTTACTGAGGATAACGTCCTTATTTCCAGTCTCCAACTTTCTAAAATCTTGAGTAATTCCTATAATCCTTATTTTAACTCTTCTATATTTTATGTTTACCAACAAGTTGTATGATTTTAGGTTCAGGATCTGTGATTTGGTAGTACGAAAGAAATTATAACTTTGGCAAAGTCGACATCGATGTTATAGGTCCTCCAATACTTGTGTCTTCTTTAAAATTTTGTTGATATTCTTCTATCGAACTTGTTTGACTGTTTTGTATTGACTGATTACTATGTTTTCTCAGTGAAGAACCTGAAATTATACCACAGTCAGCAAGATTTGTTTTTCCAGTTCTCTTACAAAATGGTACAAATTTTGTGATAAAAATGAGCGAAAAGTGAGCGTACCAAAAAGAGTTCGAAAAAGCCAAAAAATATAGCAAGAGAACAGAAAAGTAATTCCAAAGCGAGTATTATTTAATTAAAAATAATTTTTATTTTCCGGAAGTCATTCCTTCCTTATTTCCATGTCGTGATGATCCATCGACTACTTCCAGTAGAAAGTATTTAATGGAGAATATGTGTAAGAAATATTGTATTCAACTGTTTCTAGTGACTGAATTTAAGCCCGGTGATCCATATAAACTGATTATGAACTTACTGATGATGGTCGTCGAAGGACGTGTAATATTTGTGGTGTATGTCTTCTTGCCATATTTAGTGCGACTGGAACAAATTTATGACAGTAAGAATAGAAGCTTAAAATCGATATGCACTATGAGAAAGTGTTAATTCCTCTACCAACCCATATTTTTTCAGCTAAAATACAGAAATCATTTTTATTATGTAGCTTGACAAGCCAAAATATACACTTATTAATTCCCAAAGAATTTTAAACAAGCGATATCAATTTTTCGCAATATTATGGAAATAGAACTCGAGTATCTTTCCATCAAACACGTTGAGATTTCACACTGTATTTATGAGTCCGTACTAACACCTGAAGACACATATAAACCTTTTCAAGATGATTTCAAGAAGCCCGTCCTGCTCCTTCGCGCAGAAATTATTGCGAAGAATTACCAGTAAACTGAAGACTCGTATCCTTCTTTTAATGATGCAAGTGCGTGTTCACTATCAGATTCAGCGTATGTATATGTTGACCTTGATGGGTAAGGATAGGTTGAAGTTCTGCCACTAGTTGTCGAAGAACATATAACAACCTGATTAGGATCGCCACGAAAGCTAAATTCTCTAAGTTTACTGTTTCCGTCTCGTAAAATCTTCAATCTTTTATATGTGAAAAATATATGATAAAAAAGAGTGAAACTTGAATAGATATTATAAAAAGGAGTTCCGTAAAATGATCGTGGAAACCAATTCTGTCTATAGGGTCCTACATTCTTGTCTTTTTCACAAATCACTTCTCCGTAAAAGAGATTAAGATATCGAAAGAAGAAAAATTTTTGCCTTTCAATAACGTGACACACGTTCATTATAGTTATAATTCTCGATATCACTCTTCAGTAACCCAGAACTACAACTAAATCTGCCAAGGAATGAATTTAAACAATTGTAGAAGTCAATCCAAATCAATGATTTTCCTTTGGAAGTTTTTGTTTTCATTACTTAATTCTCGAAAATGTGAGTAAACGAAATAAACAGGTTCTGTATGGTGAAAAATCCAAAAACATACGTTTTAGGAGGTGGAGCAGTGCCTGCTGCAGTGTACGTAATATTTGTACCGCTATATGTTGACTGCATGATTGATGAGGTTGCAACGGATGGCGCATTTCCCACATAGAACGTGTTGTAAGCTTGTTCATTTTCTACTTGAAATAGATACTACAGACTTTCAAAAAATGAAAGATAGTTGAATTAACAGTTGCATTTGTAATAAAAAGGAAGTTGTGTGAGCTGAAAACTTCAGTCCTCTTATAAACCCCGAATTACACCCTCTTTTGTTACTTCAACATGAAGAGCAACTTAATCCGTGCATACTTCAACAACGATTAGTTATTATAATTGCAGACCATCTACTAAAGCATAATTTCACACACTAAACGGGAAGAATCTTGGCTAACCTTCACTACTGCTCCTGAGTCCATGTAAAGCACTACAAGCAGTTTCACCAAATGGTTCGGTTTCGCAGCTTAATAATTAATACTTAGGTAGGATAACAAAAAATATTCTAAGATTCATCAGTACAACCATAAATATGTGGAGAGTTCGCTTCTTTTTTATTTCGACTCACTAAAGCAGCGTACAGATATAGGTTTGAGTCATTGTTCAGGTAAAAGAGTTTGTGAAAGATCAAAATGGAGAACAAATATTCAATACAAGAGAACAATTGTTTCCGTTCCGTAAGTATTTGAAATTGGAAATCTGAATATTTGAAAATATAAATCAAAAATACAGCTGCAAAAACCCACCAAGTTGGCTCAGGAAAAGTGTTCAACATAAGACGTCGAGGTGTGCTTCGACCGTAGGTTTGACCAAGTGGTAGAAGTGGTAGTGAAGGGGCTGGTCTTGTATAAAATCGTGATGCTCCAGGACCAGGATACGGTAACGTTGATTGTCTTGAACTGTCCTGCCATCCAGAACGTCCATATGTGGAGCGTAGTACAGGTGATGGCCCATCTGTCGTTTTAAGTCTTAATTTTCGTGGAGCATTCTCGCAGCAATGTCCTTCCTGTAGCAGTTCCTTCACTAATAGAGAATCATGATTTTTGTAATGACTGTCATCTGCTGAGCGATCACAGTACGGACCGTGTCGTGGTATGCCAGCAGCATTCACTGCAGGAACAGAAAAGCCGCAATGTGGAGGAGGTAAACTTTGACTGGCAGTCATTGAACCACTGATCACGTGTGCAGGAGGTGGTATTGATGGTTGAGCGAATTCGGATGGCGTCTTTGGTACTGTTGATGCTTGCTGTACGTACGGAGTAACACTTTTAAGCAAAAAAGACTTTGAGCTGATATTTTGAGCTGAGTCGCATGATATCACCGTCGACTGGGATGCGGATACTGGAGCAATTCTTGTTAATCGATCATCATTCAGCGATTCACTTCTCATTGGCGTACCTAAATCGCAATAATTTTTTTATAAATATAGGAAAAAGCAAACAAAAAATGAAAATTTTCCGGGAATTTCGTTATACACCCATCAAAAATTCTACTTCGTGTATATTTTTTCAAAATATTAGAATGGTATACCTTCTAGTATTAAATTCTTTCAAAATATCAAAGTAATTTTATCTCTCTCTCTCTCTCTCTCTCTATATATATATATATATATAGAGAGAGAGAGAGAGAGAGAGAAAAATAATATATATATATATTTTATGGGACACGAATTTAGTAAAAGTATTCATTTTGTAGTAAAAACCTCTAATGAGGCGCAACTATGATTACAACCTTCATCCGAACTATCTACTCGTGAAGAATGAGGATGTGATGATGACAACGGTCTCGGTGGAATTCCTCCTTCATCCTAAAAATTAAAATTTTACTCTTGACCCAATGACTTACTCACGACACTACTTATTACCTCACTCATCTCTGATATCTCCTGCAAAACTTGATAATGTTTTCGAAGCCCGTAAAATCAAAAATAATGAATTTTAAGTCACGCATGGATAGAAAACGAATGATTACCCCTGGTTTTGCCGTATGGTTCAGTCGTTGTCTCAGAGGTATACAAAATGGTGCATGTACTGTGGCATCCATCTGCTTGATGTTTCTGCAAGGTGAAAATACTAAGCTGACCACAGAGTGAAATTTAAGGGAAAATAAAAGCTGCGAAACATTAATACCTTTTAGAGTGGGACTGTAAATTCGTCAAACTATTCTTCGACCCGTTATCCGTAGCAGCTACAACAAAGTTATTCTTTAGATTTGAAGTGAAATTCAAAAAAAAAAGTGGCTTATTGTTAGGGAAAGCATACCTGTACACTGTATCTTTCTGCAGTAATACCTCCGAACACGTCTAACAGTACTTCCTCTTTTACTACAAGAAGTATTACTATTCACACAGTGTTTCGAAATTCCGCTAGACCCAAATGATTGCCTCACAAAAGCAACCTGAAATTCACTTCATACTCTTCAGAATATGGAGGATAGCAGATTAATTGAATTTTTTTCCAAACATACAGACAGAAATAGGTTATATTTTTGTTGATTCTTCTTTTTCCCAAATTTACAATTTATATTCAAATTTCAAATTGTTGGATTCTGTTTTTGCTCAGCCAAAAGATAGTTAGTTAGTCCTACAGATAATCTACGATTCCAACTAACAACGGAGCAATGTAGATAGATGCAAGGAGAACAAAGATGGCACCATCTACTAGAAAGGCTGGAAAGATTTGAGATGATTGACTCCATGAAGGATCTGTGCTCTCCGTTATCCCACCGAGTTGTTCTCGGTTTCCCTTGGGTAAGAGAAGACAGACCCCAGAACAATGGACATACATGACGTCACTTTCATGACACATGAACCCGAGATTAACTCAAGAGTACAAACCGATATGTTATATTCGTCCTGATTTTCGTCAACCGTACTCCTTACCGAGTTCTTTTCTTGACTGAACAACTTGCATGGCTCCGTGGTGGCAAGATTTCCTTTGGTATCTATGGACAGATAATTAACTTTATCACTCTCCTATCTTCAACTAATTTAATAGGATCTACCTGAAAATTTCAAATTTCATCTGATAATTAAAGCGAAATATGGCATTTTATCGACTTTGAAGTGTCGCAATTAATATTTCATTGTGGGATAACTCAAAAGCACCAGCTACTAAGCTGATAGGCTGAAGCGGACAATTAACCATAAATTAATCTAATTTCATATTTTCTGGATAATATATTGGATAGATTAGTAGAATTTGGGACTGGGAAAAGAATTTCAGATTTGAAAATGTCAAGAGAGATCTTATATTTGTCTGCCTCATTTTGTTTTAATAACTCATCTTTGAAACAATTACACGTCACTTTAGGTAAGGATGAATTTCTAAACCCATAAAGTTCTTAGACGAAACCGTCCCCTGCTAAAATGCTTATCTATTTGAAAACTGTATATTTCTGAACTCCTTTTAAATTTGAGCACAGCATCAAATTTCAAACGGTGACGCGAGCGAGCTGGATTACCGTACTCCGATTTTAACAAATTTACGGAAATTGTTCTCCTACTACCACTTCTTCTCCTTGTCTCTAAATTCACATGAACTTCCTCAAATTTGAGTATTCGTTCTTTATTTTCAGCAGATGTCAGTCAATAATTTTGGAGTTACATCAACAGTGGAAAAAAGACTGGAAATGCACAACAAATCCGACTGAAAACAACAGTACAGAAATTTCCCGGAATAGAAACGACCGGTCCTACCATTCAGCAGCAAAACTCACCGGAACTCAAGTGAGCACTCAAACGACCAGTAAATCAGTAAGCCTAAAATTTGCAAGTCTTGAAAACCATTCAACCGAGAAGGCTTAACTGTCAGACGTTACGAAAATGTTAAATACTACCGCCTCATTTTCAGGACATTTCCGCTTTTCAGTTTTCCATCACTTTGAGAAAATATTCCAGAACTTCGGGTTTGATATTCACACCAGCGAAGTTACTGAAAGATTTCCAGGAGGGCTGTGTAAATGCACGAAATTGGGGATACGGTAATTGTCGAGAGAGAAGGTCTCTGATGACTTTTTGGGGCAGCAATGACCAAAGATATTAGATAATTCAGTGCTTATTAAAATGCAAGGAAATGTGATGTACGTGAGTATAAGTTGTATACAATTTGCAGTGCTTATCAGTAACTTGTGAAACATCAGAAGTAAATACAATCAGTCATCAAGTTCGACAAATGAAGGCGTTCTTATCGCGATTTCATTCGTATCACTGCTCGTCGACTCTGATAATACCTCCCGGCTTGATGTTCGACATATATCCGTAACGGACCATAATGGTGGTCTTATTCTGCAGTTGGGGACCTAAGAAAATGATAGATTATTTCCAAATTCAATCTTCAGGTAAATAAATCTTCATTAACTAGATGTTTCATAAAATTCAATCAGAGTGATGTACCAGTTGGCAGTGAAATATAGTAAAGCGTGAGACTTAACTCCTATGCGAGACTGTTACATGGAACCGCTCTTGTACTTCAGGTTCTTCCAAAGAATTTATAGCAAACCATTCCATTCGTATCATTATGCGCAAACAGATGTATTCCACGACGTGCTATTTCCAGTAATTCTCTCTCAGACATTGTAAAATTCCCGGTAGCTAATTAAATTAGGTCACGAGCACTGCCATCTTTTCATTACTGCTCCCTGAGAATTGCACTTGGAAAGTAACTACACATCCTACCTCTTCGAAATTTCTATGTGTTGCATCACCAAATTCAGCTGCAGGGACCCCGGGCGAAGCCACAGGTCGGAATGAATCATCTGGATAGCGTAGCACCTTAGGCATCTCAATTGTATCTGTTATCGATGTATAAACTTCGTCACGAAGGATAAACGATCTGAAACGCAAAAATGGACATCATTGAACCCTAACGATCAAGCGGTCTTAAAATTTTTCATTTTTGAAGGTCCTCGAGATGCAACTTTGCCACAAGTAATGGTTTTTCATTACGCTACTCTCAAAACCTTTATCTCCGCTAGGTGCGTGTGTCGTGAATTTACTTGTTCTTTCTCTTGTATTCTGAAGGATAGTGCATATTGTTCACTCGAACCTTCTCTCACCTGACTTTCTTTCTCGCAAGTTACAAAAAAAAAAAAATTGAGAAAAGTTCAGTAACTTTCCAGCTTACTTTTTCGTAATCTCGTGGACTTTGCGCACTTCTGAAAGCTCATCCCTGTGCTGCAGTCTTCTTGATCTTTCCTCATCACCGCTACTACCGTTTGAGTGCATTTCAGACTCCATTTGTTCTATTAAAGATTTCTGTTCTGTAACGTTCTGATAATTCATTCTCTCTGCTTTTGCAGTCCCTGATGAATTCTTCGAATTTCTTTCGTTTTCGGCAGAATTTTGCAATATTTTAAGCATCGCTTGCTGATTCTTTTCAATAACATAAAGTTTAGCTTCTATTTCTCTAAGAAACGACTTCATATTGCAATCTTCATTTACCAGACTATTTAATCGAAGTTGTAAGCTGTTAGTTCTGGAAAAAAAACACATTTTACAAAATTTTGATTCTTTAACAACTTTTCTTTTAATATTTATTTTCAGAAAAACTTCGGTTCATTATATATAACTGATCTTTTGTTAATTTTGCAGAACGAATTTTTACTATGCTGAGTGATCCCACGTCAGGTATAATCATATGCGGCGAGCATTAAGAAGCTTAGAATGGAGCTACTAAATTATGATTTTTAACTAATGAATTGTACTTAGTTCGACTACTTCTATTCAATAAAAAATTATGAAGAATTTTAGGTAACCCACCTTTCTACAGCTGTTTTTAAGTGGTAATCAGTTTGCACTGTCTGCGAGATAATCTTCTTTCTCGAAAGGTCATCCATGCAGTCTTCTTCAAAATCATGTAGCAAACGTAACTCTTCATCACTTAAACTTAGCTCTAAAAAACACAATTATGTTCAATGAAGTTTGAAAGTCTAAAAGTTGAGAAAATCCTCCGAATTAAATAATCTTTTAACTTACTCATTGAAAAATCGAAAAATCCCCCCCGCTTGTTAGTCCCTCGCCTTCTTCGTCCACCTTTCCCACCTGACTAAAAATAGAGTTTTATTTTAATTTTCAAAGAAAAATTATGTTAGATATCAAGAAAATTAAAGTAAGTTATTAAATTCTCATTTAGAAGAATTTCTTTCAAGCTTCTTTCAGATGCACCAGAGTTTGGAAGTGGTCGAAGTGAAGTTTTCTAACCTTCCAGAGATATCTGAACAAAATAAAAAGGTGCGATATTGGTGTAAAAGGTGGAGGAAAAAACGGTGTGTTTTCATATTCCATAACTTGCTCGTAGCGCTGGAAAAGCCACACTTGCTGTGCGATGGCATTTGTTTCATTGAAGATATTGCTAAATGCCTTTCAAATTATTCCAGAATTTTGCAAATTATTAACAAGGACTTCTTTGGAGTTAAATTTTGATATAACCGTCGCAGTATCAAAATATTTCTCGTATTTATCATTGAATCTCTATACTGTTTACATAAATAATTGTTGTAACCATAAATACTTACTTGAAAATTGCTATTAGCATATTAATCAAAAGAATATTTGCTACTAAAAGGAATATTGTCATAAGAATTGGTGGTATCCATCCACCGGGAACACAATTAATTCCTAAAAATGATGCATACCATCAAATACTCTGAGCAGAAATATTTGGATAGGAATGAGATATAAGTAGAGATCACTGTCTCTTCTTGGAGGATTTATAAAATCTTTGAGAAATTCTTAATCATGAGGAACTGTTGGACCAACTAATTCATTTGATTTTTATTTTATCATCTAAGTGACAGTTTAGGAAGCTATTTCAGCACACAAACATCGATATCTGTTATGAAGCACAAAGTATTTACCTTCATCTCCGCAGGTATCAATTTCTCCTGCATATACCTCTCCATAGAGCATAAAGTATGGTTTGTAAAAAATATTTCTTATTAAGAGCCATTGCCATTTTTCATGAGGATAAGTAATTGCTTGACGTGAAATCCCGAAAGACATCAGTGTGACCAACAGTAGAGCCAAAATATACATCATGTTTACGATCTAAAATAAATATTTCAAAAGGTATCTTTAATGTTCTTGTTTAGTTGCAAAAATGTGATATAGTTGATTTTAAAACATTAACTTTTTATAGATTACAACAAGCTCAAAAATGAATAACTCAAAACTGCTCGTTATTTAGTAATTTTTCGGAAAGAAAAAAGTCGCCTTTTAATTTTACTGTACCTTCTTCACAGACTCACACAAATGCTTGCTAGAAAAGCGAACCGTTTAAGCCAACTTTACTATCGCACTTATTCACTATTACTAGGCACCTGAATTCTTTAGATATTTTTAAATATCTTCAACCAAAACTTACCATCTTTCCTGTCATCTGTATGTAAGGCCCAAGTCTTGGGTGAACACCCATGAAATCCAGAAGTTTAATATACCAGAATACAATATTACAGGATAAGATGACTCGTCCGTACGAATGACGTGTTAGCTGATTACAACGGAAGCCGAAACCAATGAAGAATGTCACAATGGCTAAGCACGTTAAATAATTCCAACAACGATCAAAATAAACGCGTGTCTTTTCGCAAATGGTACCTGCTTCCTGGACCAACAACTAAAATTCAAGAAATTTTAAAATTGAAAGAAGAAAAGTCAATTGTAACTAAATGGGACTGTTTAAATAAAGAGAATAGCAAGTAAATGAAATGAAAGCTATGCTTTTATTCTGTTGCTGCAGTGTTAAAAATGGGGAACTCAGTCCTACAGAAAACTGCGCGGAAAGTTACCTTTCGAAAATGTTCCATAACAAAAGCGATTACGTATGCAAAGAGAAACCATTCTACTTTAGTTGGATTTACCGGAAATTCGATCAGTATTACGTACGTGTAGATGCTGAGAAATATGAAATAACTAGCAAGCCATATCCAAAAAGTAGTAATCGGTGCCGAATAGAAGACAGTAAATTTAGTCGTCCATGATGTTCTTCGTGCCAACTATAAAAAAGAAAAACTTATTCAGTCCATGAACCATGAAATGTTTTTCTTTCAAAAAAAAAGAAGAAAAAACAAGAAATATCTTGGAAGGGAAGCAAAGTGTCTCAATTTCAAACTGAAGTTCTTGTTTAGCATTATTCTAAAATATTTCTCAAACAATAGTTAGTCGAATTAACTCTTGGGTTGTTGCAGTACCGACAATCACATATCCTTTTTATTTTAATTTCAAAACCACTACTTTAATTGTTTAAAGAATACAAAAATTATTAGCAATAACGCAGCAGTTTTCTATCTAGAATAATTTGCATCTGAAGTAACACTTCTTGACCCCATAGTCTGTGCAAAATTAAATGTAAACAAACCTCTTCAACTTGCAAACTTGCTCCCACTGATTTCCGTGATGCTTTAAGTCCTGACCTGAACCGCAATGTTTCTTCGATTAAATTGGCAGTTTCGAAAAAATTGTTCATGCGTTGCGAAAATGCTGCTGTCTTGTACTTGGTTTTTCTTCGTATTTTTACATGCTGGAACTATTGAAGGTTGAAATTCTTCAAAAAAGAAAAAGAAAATAAAAAATATGTAAGATGAGATGAGAAGTATGTCATACTGCTGCTGCGGGAGACGAACAAGCACTATTCTGACTACGATCATCATCATCTTTCTCCTAAAAAAAAAAAAAAAAAAAAAAAAAAAAAAATTAGTCGGTAAAGAGACTAATTTTAATTTTTAGACACTCTAGTTCACGTAATTCTTGATTTCATAAGTAGATTTTACTAGCCTAAATCGGATGTAGTAGAGTAAGAAACTGAAATAATGAATCGGAAACCTTACATTACTGGATTCATTTCCTTCGAGCACAAATGATTGTTCTGTGAAAGAATCTATGCGACGGTTCGAAATGCGAGCTTTCACATCAAGTAATAAAATGCTGGGAGGGAAAGCCAATGCTAAAATTACTTTCAAGTTTGAATAACTGGAAGAAATAGCTGATAACTTTTCAAAAAGTACCTTTTAATGCCAAGGCCACCGTGCCATAAGTCCGCCAGTAGAATTTGACAGCTAAAATGAATTCCACCTTGAGAGTGTTTTTCAAAGTTTTTAAGATATTTTGAAAATATTTTCCATCGAATGAATAATAACAACTCCGCTCAACTTGTTCAGCAATTAATACTATATCTTTCTGTAAAGAATAAGTTAGACTCTATATTTACCTTAGAGTCAGATTTGCACTTAATCCCTGTTTCTTGAGATTGATTTCAGAACACTCTAACTTATTTTTGTGCTCATTAAATTTGAATAAACGGCTCGCATAAGGAAAGATGGGCTTAATTAGTTAATATGGAGTAAGTAAATAATTACCACGGATGAGCTAAAAATCTTCGATTATTTGCAACGACTGCTAATGAAAGGCATGTGTGATGTCCCCAGTTAGGCAGCTCGGCTGTTAGTAGTCGTAAAGTTCCTGCATCATCTTGTAAATAGCAGTGATTCAATAAACTTAGACTTTCTCTTTTGAACTCCCTGGAAATTAGGAATTACAGCCGATTTGAAATGGTTGAGAGGAAGCTTTTTTTTTTGGGAGCCATCAGTGGAATGAAAGTCTCGAAACAGTAAAAGTTGAACTCTGTATTTTTCCTAAAAGAATCTAAAACGGAATAACACACTCAGCAAATTCACGGAGTTCATTCGATACTTCAACTTCGATGTATTCATCGGCAGCCTCTTTACTCATACTTTTGTAGAGTCTTACGGCAGCCAGCGCTTTAGCCATGGCCTCTTCACCATACATCCACATGCAGCGTGCCATTTCCTGTCGACGTGACAACACTGCCCATAGCATTAAGTCATTGAACGGGAACTGGAAGTCGTCACCTGTCAATGGATCACATTACTTTTGAATCAGAAGCCTCATTCGGCGAATGCCATCTAAGCGTTTCAACTGACCTTCTTTACTGTCCTTGCGCAACCGCTTCTTCACGTTGCTTTTGGCATCCTGAACAAGAAATTGAATGGATATCAATCATGCACTGTAAACCTATTGAGATATTTCTCTAAAACTATTCAAGCTCTATAGTGACTTAGTAACCCCTACACTTGATTTTTTCAAGATCTGTGGAATTGTAAAACTTTGCTTAATAAAAATCCATACGCAACTGAAATAAAATATTACTTCAGCCATTTGCTTTGTCTTTGAATGCGTTGAACAGAGATTTCGGAAACTTGGAATTCTAGAAATCTGAAAACACTGCATCTTAAGTTTTGGAATCGAGAAAATATAAAGCCTAATAGATACTGTATTTTAAATAGATACCACTGACCAATGCTTTCTTTTTGCACTTTTCATATTTATTTTTGAACTTTCTCGATGTGTAGGAGCACTTGTAAGCGTTTCCCATCAATCGCTCTATGACAACTCCTATTTTTGGCAATGTAATTCGACTATCAATTATCGCCGTGCTGTCGTTAATTAGTGGCAGGATTAAATCTTGTTCCTGAACGTAAAGTAATCACTCTATAATATCTCGTTTATGAACCTTAAAAATGAATTTTTTATCATTTATATGAGGAGAAGTAGTTAATAAAGTTCAGGCTTGTACATAAGACTACTAACTCATTTTATCATAAAAAATAGAAGGAACTGAAAAATGGAAGATGCAGAAACAAATTACCATGTTGTAAAGTTGTTCCAGTCGACTGATCGTCAAAAATTTCTTCATCGAAACTCCATTTTCCAGGAGAAGTTTAACGAAATCGACACGGTCTAATGCTAGTGCTTCCATCATTGCATTATATAATAAATGTGGGTTCCAGCTTTGATTGGATATGAAGATATCTGAACGTGCGATGTCTACTCGATTCCACACAAGAGTCAGTGCTAACTAAAGTTGGCAATTTTGAAAAAAGTCTGACTTCCAATCGTCTTAGTATTTCCTATTTGGAAAAATTATTCTTGAAATATTTTCATTTTTGTTCGTCCTTTAAAATTGAAAACCAACTCGATTTGAGTGTACCTTACGAATTTCTAGAACAGATAATGAAATAATAAGTATACCTACCTGATCAGCTGCTGATAGATTTTGTCCTTTTAATATGGCACTCAAAATTGCGTGGTCAACATCTTGCTTCTTGTTTTCACTCAAACGAAAAACGGTCAGCTATAAAAAGAGAGAAAGGATTCTGAAAGCAAGAAGCATTACTTTTAATGAATTCCTATTAATTTTTCAAAAACAATTCGATTTTTAAACTATTAACATACCAAATCGCGATGCTTTGCGCAACATAATATTTCTTCAAGAATTTGTTCCGGTGGTGTGGTACTGTACCGAAATACCGAAGTAATGAGGGTGAGAAGTTGAGCACGAATTTTTCTCGATAAACTGCTATAAAATAATTTCATTCTCGATTACTTGAACACATTCGTCTGTCCAGAACAATTCAACAAAATCAGCCGATCGAGAAATCATTGAGGTTGCAATCGATGGAATATGCCTTCAGAAATTCATTTATCACGAATCGATTGCAACCTCAATGATTTCTCGATCGGTTATACGATCGACATAACGTCTCATTGTAAGAAAAAGTAAAGCTCTTGAAAAACTATAGAAAATGTGTTTTGCTTACTAGAGAGTTTCAACTGAAGGAAACTTCAGACTGTCATTTATTAAGTGATGGAAGTTACTCTTGTCACTCGAATAAGGATTTATTTGGGAACTCACCCATTCTCAAGAATATGTCGGTGTGCAAAGGCAATGAGATCTGAAGCTCTTCCGCTACCGTCACAAACGATGACAGGAACTGGCGGTTGACTGAAATTTTGAAAATTGAAAGAGTGTGAAGGATAGTGATCGATGTTTGAGATGAATAAGTCTTGAGAACAACGAACTTAGCTAGATATTGAAGTATTGCGCGGATAGTGCAAGTGCCGCCTTCTAGCACTGCGCAAACAACAGGTACGTGCCGTGTCCCCAGACCAATCGTTTGCTTCCGCGCTATGAATTCCTCGAAGCGTCTTCGTAAAATGATGTCAGCACCATATCTGAATTCATCATTCAATAAAATACGAATACAAGGAAGAAATATGCTAGAAGAGACACCTGATTCTTCAGAGTTACCTTCCGTTTGTGCCGTTATCGACGAGTAGGAAGTAGGAGTGTCGGTCATTCAATGTGGCATACTTGCTTTTGGAAGAAAAGGAGTGCGGATCGTAAGATACAACGATATCTTTTCCAATCAGTTTCTCATGACGTTTTAATAATCCCCACGGGGCAATTCCTATTGTAACTACTTTTGATCGCATTCTGAAATTTTGACTACAAGGAAGAGGTTGTTGAAGCACATTCATTACAAAAGAATAATATGCTTAAATTCTACTCTCTGGACTCCCTTTCAGACAAATAGATAACTATATAGTTCTACTGATTTTATTTTAATGATTAATAAAGATACCTTGCTGAAATGCCAGCCTCGTCGAGTGCAGTGGCAACATGTCGTACTACACCTGCATCTATACCGGCTGTTATAATCCAAGCACCAGTAGTCTGTGCCGCTTTTAGCATTCCTTCTCGAAATACTTGGCCAAGTTTTTCTTGAACCCTTTGAAATGTCTAGCTTTGCAACGACTTTCCGGGGAAATTGTGAGACTGTCAAAAGGAATTCGAAAAATAAGTAACAAAAAAATACTCGAAATTGGTAATACCGCCGTGAACTGTGATAACAAGACGAGGTGGCTCCAGTCCCCAAACTTTCTCCATCAAATACATTATATCAGATGGGTCTGAATCATAGCCCAATCGAACGTAGTGAGCTTTGTGCGCATGAGCACCACCCTGACAAAACTTCGAAAGATAAGATTATTCAGAAAGAGCCTGAAAGAGTTTGAAAGTCCTGTTTTAAACTGAAGGAATCACCGAAAATTCCAAAGTTCCAAAGGCGTCTGTCTGAGCGGTTTTTGTGTGCTTCGTAATACTCCAGCGTATTGACTGACTGGAAGTTGATGTTGATGGCGACCGCATCGCTGCTTCATCGTCCGTCACTGTCGCTCTAAATTGTGATATTACTGCCGAACTGTGAGCATTTAGAGAAAGTCCACAGCCACATCTGAAATGTCATTCTTTAAATTGAAATAAATTAACAAAATCGATAATCTTAGAGCGCTAATGGAAATGGCGCAAACAGCAACTCAAAGGGCAAACACCTGCTGTTTATATCTTGAAGTTCCCTGCTTTTTTAGCAAATTATTTTCAATTAAATGCCAAATATCTTTCAGTTGCTTTATAAATAAACTGATCAGCAGTATATTTCCGCAAATTGCAATAACCTCAGATGGAGCTGTCCGCTAATAATTCTACATTTGATTTGGTGTATATTCAAATTTTTTTTTTTATTAATTTGATCTTTGCCAATCAGATCTTCCAATGAATGAAATATGCCAACATTTACTCTTGAACCGTTTATAAGCAGGACAATAAATCATAAGCACTTTCTCGAGGCTGTTTCTCTGATCATTCTACTCAATCTAAAGGTCCCCAAAATTCTATGACCAAATAATTTGCAGCTAAGTACTCCTCCTTTTTCCATTCTTTGATTTAGTTGCTCTTCACAGTAATAAGTGTATTTCGTCGCAACTTTCATAAGATGAAAAGAGTTATAGGAGTGAGCTCACTGAAAAATTTCGTTCTTTGCAAGTTAAAAATCTTGTTTAAATTCATTGCTTACTTATTTGTGCCAAAGGTTGGAATGTATTTGATGCATTCTCGTTTTAGAAAAACTTGCTCAATCCACGGTCCTTTCAGTTTTTCGGTCTGGAAAAATATACGCTCATTGTTTTTATAAAAAATTTATGGTAACTAGTGTTTAGTTATCTTTTAAACGTATTCGGTATTAGCTCTCAACTCACCCATTAAGTGACTTATACAGAGCACAGGACTTCGGGAATGAGAGAAATGATGCGTCTAGTTTCTTATTATTCAATAATTCAAGAACAATAATGAAAATAGTGATACCGGATCTATTGATCTGCATCACATTTAAAATCTGTAAAATCCTCCGAATCACAACCCTGCATAAGAATCTTCAGTGATCCATTGTTCAGTGTTTTTATTGAGAATCATATCACACAAATCTTAACGAACGTTTCAGATCACATTATATTAATTGACTTACTAAGGCATGTACAAAGAGTTCAGGTCGATCGAGTAATCTGGAGGTGCGTTTTTGTTTGACATTTTCCATGGCACAATAACTGCTTGGAACATTGACCAACGAATAAAATTGCTGCCCATTTAAGGAATTACGTGGTGCTGTGCAACAGAAGGAATGCACAGAGTTACTTCTGCAAATTTTTTTAAGAAGTTTCATTTCAAGTTCAAAATGGAAATTCGAAATATCATAACTGGAACTGATCAAAGACTGGAAACTGCGCAGAAAGCAAAAGATAGAACTGTTTCAAATGTATCATTCCAATTCAAGTCTGACTGAAAGACTCTAACATTTATGCAGTGATTTACATCCATTACCAAAAATAGGTCACTTCTGGATGTGACGCAGATTTTTTTCCCCATTGTTTTAAATATCATTTGATAAAAAGGACAAAAACGTATATCGCTAGCACGAATGACTGGGCAAGCGTAATGGAAGCTCGTACTGCTTCTTGCACCGAAGTTATCACAAACCTTTGTTTTTCATCGGAGATGAAGTCGTCGTTTAAGCTATCAGGTTGCAAAGTAGATTCAATGTTGGAAACTGAAGCGCAATCTTGCATTTCTCTTGAAAAATGTTGCTTGAGAACTTTTTCAACAAAAAAAGAAAGAAATGAGGGAGTAAGGTATGCCTGTACTCTGATTTTATCGGAGTGAGAAGAGTGGGAGAAACTTTTGCATTCGAAATAAAATTTGTAATTGATGACAAAAACGCACTCAATTTAACTGCCCCGTTATTAATCTTTATGTAAACGTTCATTCAGAGTACAGTAAAGTTATCAAAAGACAAATACCACCACAAACAATTTGATAGCGTAGCACATGAGAGGTACCCATCTCGTTATCAGACCTTCCTGAAAAAAAAAACCTGTTTCTAATATTTTCTTCGAATCCCACCTCTTCTTTGTATTCCTCTTCTTCTGCAATACTTCATTTTCTAATGAAGACTAAGTGAGAAACAGAATTCATTTATAAATAATATTTAACGAATAATTGGAAGAGTAATTTAACTTTTAGTGGTGTAGCAAAGCGTACTAATTGTCAACATTGGTGAAACTTAGTGACAAGGAACGATAATAAGTAACGATTTATATCTATATTGCGAGGATTAATTAGTTATAATATTTATTTCTCAATAAAATAGCGACATGTGTTAGATACACATATCAAATTATCATCCGTCTATTTAGCTAAATAAAAATTGGTCGGGATTTTCTTCGCTTTTGTTTTTATTCTTTCTATTCTAAATCATCGTGTGTAAAATATGAGCAGATCAGAAAAATTTAATATACAAAATTTCTCCAGATTTTTATTTTGCTTATCTCATACGACCTTTTAGTATAACAAATGAGCTTTTAGAAGATTCTTTTCAATAGTCTCTGTTTCCAGTAGCATAATTTCCAATTAGTTTCAGTTAATGAGTCGATAGGGAAGAAGTAGAACCAGATTGCACTGCAAGATGACATGACAACAAATGTTTTCATTGGGAAGTTCTGCATTCAAGTACACGAAGGAGGCCGACCACTGAAATGTACACTTTTCTGCAGCAAGAAAATGTTAGAGATTTGTTTCTGTTTCGTCTTGAAAGCTGTGCTTTACTCTTCTCAGTACAACAATACTTCGTCAAGGAATGAAATTGTATTGTTAGTATGAAGTCGGACAAGATATCACTCATTTTTATAGATGAGTGAAACAACTGTATTTATTACAATTGTTAAACTTCTGATTTTTTTTTCTGCTCTTTAGCATCACTATTTTAACCAATATTCGTCCACATGCTAGCTTTACGGGACAGCAATATCAGAATACAAAGAAAAATACTGAAAAAATTTCATCGAAAGTTGAAAGTTTAAAGGCGAAGAATAATAGATAGAGCAAGAAGTTTGACGGACGAGAATAGTTATCTCGAGATGGTCATAGCATTGTGGGAAGTTAATGACATGAAGCAGACTCGGTATTTGAAACCGGTTTATGTGGTTGTAACAGTCTATTTAACGGATCAGTTCATCGCAGAGGAAAAATTCCTTTTAAAGTAAAATTTAGTCAAGTAACTTTTCAGTATGGATAAAAGAATAGGTCTTCTTGAATGTCCCAGGAGCGAAGTAGCATTTTATTCAATTCCTTAGAAGCGAGAAATTGAACAAAAAGGTCGATCTTCTTGAATGTGAGCTTTTCTGCTCTTTCTGAGGAAATGAATTTATACAAATACTTTCAGCTGCAGCAGCAGCAGCAGCAGTACAAGAAGCAATCACTGTAAGAAGCATTTATTACTTTAAATGCAAATGACGATTTCTTCCTTTCTCGTCATTTTTTGGAAATATTCCAAAAAATGAGCAACAAGGCAAACTCGAGAGGCCAGCAGGACAAAGGGCACATGCACATTCTGTGCTCTCAATTCGCCTGTTCAATTGTTTCTTTCCTATTTCTCATTTTTCCGATTAAGCAACTACTTCAAAAACTTCAGAAAGCATAGAAATCGTTCTTCAGATAATCAGCATGAAGGTAGGCATAAAAAATGATGGAAATGCTTGAACACGCATGAACAGCGTCCATTTATTCAATTTACAAAACAAATACAAATTTCTTACCAATATATAAAAGCAAATTGAGAAATCAATTGGAAGAATGAAGCAGTCGGCGCTTTTCTTTCAAATATAGACAAACATTCAAAAGTGCACACAAACACACAGTAAACAGTGAATGCTAAGGCTGAAGTAGCAAAATCATCATCTTGCAAACTATCTCTCCAGAAAAACTGCTACTTCCTGATGTTTCAAATTTATAAAAAATTTATAATCCCTTTCTGGATTGTCAAAATAAGTAAAACGTCAGTTGATAATTCAACATAATTAAATCCATTCTTCTCCGTCCAATCCAAAACTATTTGATCAGAAAAAACAGTTTTTTCCCAGCAAAAGCTCATAAATGACGAAGATGAAAAAGAAAGTACAAAACATTGCGCACAGCAAAAGCCTATAAGCAAAAAAAAAATTAAAAATATGAATTATATGTGGACAGGCATATATCTAATTCATATATAGCACTACACACCATTTGTACAGGAACGCGAACCTCAAATTGGAAGGGAAATAAGGAAGATGATGAACGAATTTGGTAAACATCGTACCAGAAGAAACACTTGACTCATATTCGAAAAAAATTTATAGCCCACAAAAACGATGTGGTAAGAAAACAAATTAGTGAATGAAAATATGTTTTGAACAAAGAAAATGCAAGACCAGAACAAGAAATTCAAAATTAATTCCAAGTAAGGGGGAGGACCAAGTCAGTGTACAAATAAAATTAACATTCACTAAAGCACGGCAATATTTCAGCTTTTGTCTGTTTTCATATCAAAGTTCCCCTACTTTTAATAAACAAACTGTTTAATGTGTTTAAAAATGACAATCCTTGAAATCTTTGATATCCCAGGCAAATTTTCGACTCAAACTGGCTCCTTCAACTGATCAAAAAATTTTTCTCAGCTAAGTATATGTGAGACTTCCTCACTAATTAAACTTGAACTTTTGAATTATGGATTTAAAACTTGAAGAGTCTCATAAAGGTGGGAATGGGAAAAACATTACTGAAAATAGTATTAACTGGATTCAACGAAAACGACATACTGAGCTCTAATAGGAAAAGAAAAATAAGTTTTGTCATTATAACCGAAAATCATCGTTAAATTCAACCGCATAAAAAGTTAAAACGTTTAGAGAGCAATATATGGTGCCCTTCTTTTTGGTTTATGTGGTTGAATTATTGGTAAACAGGAAGAAATGGATGGAACACTTAACTAACTGAAACATTATATCGACAATGCATTATCTGCCATCTACTTTGGAGACATTTTGCTTGTAAAAAGAAAATGCTCATGAAATACCTCTCTTAACAGCACGACAATCTCCCTATTGTTACATTACTCTGCGGTTCTGCAGGTCGTATTGTTGGTTGCTTCATTCCTTCGTCCTTAATTGGCATCTATAAAAAAATTATGTATTATGAACGCTGCAACACGCACTCTTAACTGATATTTAAAGAAATTTGTAATCAACACATATGAGCAGACTAACTGATATGGTTACAATAGTTTGACTTATCTAAGCACATTAAAAAACACTAGTAAAGAAAAGCTAATATATATTATATTAATATATATTATATATTAATATATATTATTACATATATATTATATATTAATTATATTATATATATTAATATATATTAAATATTAAATAAAATATATATATTAATATAAATATATATATAAATATATATTAAATATATATTAAATATATATTAAATATATAAAAATATATAAATAAAAATAAAAATATATAAATATTAAAATATATATTAAATAAACATATATATTAAACTAATATATATTACAGATAAGAAATTCTCTTATTGAAGTATACAAGTTTTTCTTAGCCCTAGTAGTTCTAGTAGTTCCAACTTGACACCCCACTTATTAAAGATTCCGCCATAATGTTAACTGATCACATCACTGAGTGCGCGAACCATAATGAAATATCAATTAGTTTTAAGCAAGAGAAACATGGTTTGCAAATAGGCTGTTAAGTATAAATAGCACTTTAAGTATGAATAAGCTTTAATTATATCAGAAGCATTGACCTTATCAAGAATAGCTTCAGCAAGGTCATAGAATGCTTTATCAATCTGTATATTGGCCTTGGCAGATGTTTCCAGAAACCTGATACCATGATCACTTGCTATTTTTTCCCCTCGCTCACGTGATACTACTCGTCGCTCCGCCATATCACATTTGTTGCCCAGTAGCATCTTTTCCACATCTTCTGATGCATGCTGAAACAAATTCCACAAAAAATTCCGGACACCTCAAAAACGTTTTCTCATTCTAACGCTTTATTCAGGTCAAAGAAGGATAGACAAATCTATAACGAATCGCTTCGACTTCATAGTTTGAATTTTTCAGCCATCAGAATCTTACATCTGCAAGCTAGAAAAAAAACGTATTTATCTCAAAAATCCTTTCACATGGATACTTTCCCAAGTATCAGTGTTTAACCTAGCCAGTCTCCCGTTCGTTCCAAAGCTGACACGTAATAATTAAAAAAAGCATGTTAGCAACATTTAAAAAGAGAAAAAAAAAAACCCTTGTTTCTCAAAAAAGCATTAATCACCTCATCAATATTCCTCAACCATTTGGCAATGTTATCGAAGCTTTTTGCATTTGTTATATCATAAACTAACATGATACCCATTGCACCTCGATAGTAAGATGTAGTTATGGTATGAAATCGTTCTTGTCCTGCAGTATCCCTACAAAGTGGCCATTAACGGACAGATCTAGAAGTACATCTGTACATGCATATCACTGAAAAGTTGACGTCTAACTTCAAAGTGTTGTGTAACATACCATGTAAAATAATTATTAATAGACATGACGTTACCTACAGCTAGTCAAATTATCGCCTGTTAAAACGCACATTCTCTATAATCCTTCAAATAATCCCATGGAAATAAAAAAATAAAATATGGCACTTGCTAAGAAATGTAAATTATGCAAAGATCTAATGAATATATCTATTAAGTGTCTACAAGTTGAACAGTGAAAAAAATGACCATTAAATTGCATCAACTGATGGGCACTTACAAAGTGTCGTTTTAAATCAATATCAAAAATGCATATTTCGAAGCGGACAACTGCTACTAGAGAATAAGGACTTACCAAATCTGAAGTTTGATCTTTTTCCCCTTTAGTTCTATTGTCTTAATTTTGAAGTCGATGCCTGCAAAAATAAAATACTAATAAATAACAAACGCTAGAACCTTAAGTGGATAGAAAACTTTAGAATTTAACAAAACTTGTTCGATCCTTCGAAACAGTCCAAAACAACTGGACTTGTTGAAAGTTCCAACTCCAATTCTCTAAGTACAAACTCCAAGATTAATATAACAGTGTTTTGGAAAGATAATTTTGGTTATGTCTAAAGTTCCCGCATTTGCGTGATTTCATTCCAGTCACTCAAGTTTACTTCAAAATAGAAGTCGAAATAAGTACATGTGGTGAAAAAAATTACAGAACCAACCTATAGTAGAAATGAAAGTAGTATTGAAAGCATCATCACTAAACCTGTACAAAATACATGTCTTTCCAACACCACTATCACCAATAAGCAATAATTTGAAAAGTAAGTCATACTGCTTCTTTGCCATTATCACTACCTGGAATTAATAGATGTAATATTTAGCACCAGAAAATATATGCAAAATTCTGACCGCAGAATTCATTTAGTATGCGACGTAATATATGTACATGCGACAAAATGCGCTGCGAAATATGGATGTCTTTAAACAGGGAATGGAAAAAAAAACTCGCTATTTCTCACCAGATGAAAGCTTCTATATAACTTAGGTCTAGGCTTCTATGAGCATTAGGTTGACAGTTACAATGGAAATTGGACTCATGAAACGTTCCTTAACGAATGCACACAATTATATCCCTCAGGGAATATACTATTCACTCGACCATAATAAAATAAAGAAATATCGAAAATTAGACCAATCAATTGATATTTTTGTAATTTTATGTCTTGGTGTCAGATTTCATAGCAGAAAAGAATTAATAAGAAAAGGATGTGCTAAGGAGAAGAGCATGCAAGGCGCGAAACAGAATGACTCTGAAAACGGCTATGAAACACAAGTAGAGGAACAAGTAACTGTATTTTCCGAAAGTGGTGAAAATACGACTGAATGGTGAAAATACCGAAGTTTCCCGCAAAACTAAGAGATCGGTTTTTGCAGTCGACAGAAACACTCAACATAGGAGGTTAAGCAGTGCAGACGAACAAGACGGTGAACCACCCAACTAGACTGAGCCTCACCCCTCTCTCGAACTTGTCCTCTTCCAAAACTGTAACTCAGCATAGTGACATTCTGCGATTGGCCGAACTTTTCTCAGTAAACTTCGCAGACACGCAGTCGTCGCGCGGAGATTCTCCACATGAGATGGTTTACCACTTGTGAGTCACTTCCTTCAGGTCAATCAGCCATTTTAGTTTCAGCGTCGATTCACTTTTCAAAGTCTCAAGACAAATTACAGTAGTAGCAAAGTACTTCAAGGACAAGAACAGAATTGTCCTACTCCATCTTCCACTGATAACAAATGATGCTAAACTTAACCATTCCTTATCAGTGAGGTTTAGCCAATCAATCCAAATGAGACTAACTCCACGCAGACAACAAGCCAAATTTCAAACTTCTTGTCTCCTAGGATCGATTTCTCCACTAATCCCAGTTCTGCTTGGAAACAATGCATGTACGTGCATGGTCATGGGTGCACGCACGCACGCACGCACATATACACGGACGTGCAGTACGAAAAAGCACGAAAAAAAAGAATTTGTGGAGAAAGATGGAAATCAATATGAAGAGGATGCTAAGCAAGGTGCCGTCATTGGATGATGAAAGGAGCTGTGACACAAGCGGACAGACATACAGGAATGCAACTTTGTAGGAAATGAGCGCTGTATGATACGTACGAGGAATATTGATAAGCTTATCATGAATTTGATAAGATAGGAGACTGGGAGTATTTGCAGCATTCTCCAAGGAGTCGCATGTTCTGTCCATTTTGCCAGAAAACTTATCCGCCTTAGCTTGTGTATCTTACCTTTCTATACGATGGCACTACCCATTACCATCATCATCAATCATCCATATCAGTTACATATTATCATTATCACCATTTACGATCATTTGGACTACTTTTTGTCATCGTTGCCATCATCGCTATCATTTTCGACTCACTGTCATTTCAGCAATTAAACCTTTAAATGAATGGAAGAGAAAAGTACAGAGGAGGAAGATGAAGTGGTATCATAGATGTTGTTGACTTCAAGTACGGTGCTCATAGGTTATGATATAAGCCCTATGCAACTGAAAAGTATCAGTGGAATTGTGACAGTGTGAGATCTGGATGGCTATAGTTCACTTGACCGAGATGAGTAGGAACGTTCTTGGCTCACCAACAAACAAGTAAGCAGTAACGAACTGATAGATGTATTTCACTTGAACAACGTTCTTTCCTATGCTTCAGTTGTCGTCTGATTCGTCTCGGTATAGTCTGTGAAACGACCTGAAATCCTCGAGCACAGCAGTAATAATTCCAGAAAGCGGAACTGTACACCTCTATGCAGTTGTATTCGAATGATTGTAAGAAGTTAGTTAGAAAGTTCATAGATTGAATTCATATCATTATACGTTAATTCCTAGCTTCTATTGAACGATACATATTAGTTATTCGCAAATCCATCCTTATGAAGACTGCTTGCTCTTTTTCATTAAAAATCGCTGTAATGTAAACTCCTTTATCACTTTGAGAACTAAGTGAATTTGCTAAAATAGAGATATGTGGAGTATAAACCTATATTGGAAATCTAACAAATCCATTAAAATACTTACAAAACTACTTTCTTTCCTGAGTTTTCACTTAAGATTTCCCAGTTTTGTACAAATCCGACTTTCACGCACTGTCACACGATTAAGTATACTAAGAAGGAATAGATACCACTGAGCACAATACATTTTACTCTAAAATCCTTTTTATATTTCAAATTTGAAAAATTCCATGTTTTTTCGCCATTGATGTATCATAATTTGTCAATAACTATCCGTGCAGGCTCCATTAGTTAATCTGTCAATATTAATTTGTACTTTTCATAACTTCGTCAAAAACTCTACAAATTATGTATCTAAATGTGAAAATTTTTCATAAAAGAAGTGAAAAGACTATATACTATATTAGATAAAAGTGATGAAATAAATCCCTTGTCTTCATACAGTAAGACCTTTCAAGACTGCTGCTTAGTAATCAGAAATTAGTTTTTGTGATTTCTAAGCTCAACACATGCATCGATTAACCAAAGTCACTCCAGTTAAATCTAGAAGGAAATAAGTAAAAAATACTTTCAACAGCGCACTAAATGTGCGCTGAGCTAGAAGAAAGAATGATTGGCTGTCTCCATCTCCCTCTACGTTGAGAAATATATTATAAGTGCGCAACTTTAAGAAAGAATTGGCTGTTTTACGAAAGAAGTACGTAGAGTTTCCAGAGAGAAACTTCTCTGAGGAATCTTCCGGAAATTCCCGCAACTATTCGCTGTCTCAGTCCAAAGCGCTAAGTGTAAGAGGCTTGAATAATTAAGCAGCGAAATTGTAAGGAAAAATGAAATGAACAGCGCTAAAAGTATTTGTGCTCATATGGCCACTTTGATTCTCGTTTGCATTAACACCGAGAGTTCAATAGCTGTGCTTAACGCCTTATCTCTTTGCATGAGGCATATTAGTCGCTACAAAATTGTCTTCCATTAATGATCTTTTTCCACCACAGAATATGCTTTAGACTAACAAAGCTATTTAAAAATAAAAATGACAAGGAATGAAGAAGGTTCACACAGTTTGTGCTTTCGGAACACTTGAACTAAATTTGGAATCAAAGAAGAGGATATTCTGCAGATGCAGACAGATGTTCCATGCATTGAAACAGCCATACTATCACGAGTTATCTGTGATAAGAAGCTCCTTCTCTTCACTGTTCCAGCGGTGCCAGACTACTGACCACTTCAACGACTAAACATTATTGGAATGAACCATCTGAAGGAGTTGGATGGAAAAGGCACTCCTTATACTTCATCCCTTCCCATTTTCACGAATGAATAATCATGGGAGAGTGCAGGCTTCCTTGCCTCATAGATTGAAACTAGGCATAGTGGTAGGACCAACAATTTAAACTTTACATATTCGAAGAATTATCTAACTGCCGAAAATGAGCCTTGTCCTTTACAACTCTTCAGTGGGCTTCCCATGGATGAAGGAACTAAGAAATCTGAGCTCGGATTTTCTCAGAACATTCGATGATGTAGCCTGCATAAATCAGCTTTTGTACAACTGCAAATCTCGTTTCGAATTCAATACTTTGAAATGAAATCGTTAATAAAAAAAAAAAAAGTTACGTCCTCAAAACATAGTTACTGAGGTAAAAATAAAATGTATAGTACTAATTTTGACTATTTTGATAATTTAATTAAATAAGTACTAATTACAATGACTCTGCAGAATCTGGAAAAGAGCTTCTCTTCCTCCTCCAATTAGCTTCCCAGTCAAGTTCCCAAATGCTGCAAAGGAATCAGTAAACAAAAGGCAAGAATACAGTCGGCACAGCCGAAACAGTGGTCTAATTGAAGATTGTGCACAAATGGATATTAAACGAAGCAAGAAGCCGGGAAATATAATGAACTTTGAAATCATCATTTAAACCACGAATTAGTCCAAACTCACTACTGAATACTCACATCAAAGTTAAAAATAGAGAAAGTACACGAACCACCTTCCGGTGCTCAGAAAATATTTGCTCACTTATAATCAATCGACACGTATCCGTGCTAGCAAACTATACAAGGTTCGCTTTCAACTTTGGCAATCGTTTATTGTAGAAGTAAGTACCAACTGCGACAAGCATCAATTGGCTAGATGTGGATGTACATAAGAAAAAAGTTGAACCTAAAAATTCACTATAAACACCCAGAATTGCATTGCCACAATGAACCCAGCATGTACAGAATATGCAAATTAATGTGAAAACAAATCTAAAAAATATGCATCTACTACCACAACTCAAATAATTACATCCAAAAGAACGAGAAAAAAATCCAAAGACTCAGTCGTATTTCCCTTAAACAATAATAAAACAGACCTGCAAAAGTTGTGCTAGACCAAGAGACTCAAATGCGCTTAAATTTAAAAGTGCTACTAAAAACTCTTTCAAAAGGCACGAAATATAAAAAATAAAGTAAGATACATGAATGGCAATTTAATTATAAGAAAAATGCAGGCTGAACTTAACCACAACCTGGAATAGCAACAGTTCAACGATTAGACATGAAATATGGTTAATCAAAACTGAAAAACAGTACAGTTATAATTGAGCTGTTAAAATCATAATATTAAGAACAACTAGCGAGTTACTTCAAACAAAACTTAAAATCGTCGTCATTCATTCATTAAAAACTCTTCAACAAGAAGTTTTGAGCCCATTCTATGAACTTTCTTTTCAGATCATATTCTCAATTTTTTTTTTTACTTAAATATCTGGCTTACGTCAAAAGAGTTTCCAACAAAGTTGGAATACTTTCTTTGCCTTCCAGCTCACTTACACCAGCTTCGGCTATTGAAAGTGAACATAAACAGCGTCAAAAATAGGCCCTCACAAAAAGGAAAAACTACGGGTAATTTTGAAGGGAATTAACAAATACTTTAACGGAACAACTTTTTTAAAACTATGCACTGCAGAAAAAGAGGAAATCGATGATTTTATACAGTAGTAACAAGCATCTGTTTAATAGTTTTCTTCCTTCCTGTTGTTGATTGACTGTCACACCGCGTTCCACTGCCATTTTCAGTATCTGCTACAGAAATGTCTCGCTTGTTATCACTTTCAGAAAAAGCCACAACAGCAGCAGCCTACCAATGAAAATTTTATAAATAAATAATCAGCTCAATTATATGAATCTTCTACCCACCAAAAAATTCATCTGTTCCATAATAATAGTCAGTATTCGTCAGATCATTCCCAAGCTGTGAATAATAGACAAAAATTTAACAATTTAAAAAAAAAAAAAAAGGAACTTAACCATAAAATTAATAACTTCTAAATCTTCTAGCAATGTGCACTTTCAGTAAACAAGAGAACTACCACCTCCACGTTCCTATCACTGAATGGCAACATTTCTGCAGTTTGATTTTTGACTTGTTCCTCAACAAGGAATGTCTGAGGCTTGACCGTTTCACAGGGTGCACTAACAGACTTCTGAGGCATGTCTGAAATATTTGCAACAATCGCTTGGTGTCGGCATGCTGGAGCTTCTAGTATGCTGGTTCTTGGACTCGATAATTCACAAAATGTTGGCACAGGTCTCGATTTTGGTATGACTGACTTTTTAGACTTCGGTAAAGAATGAGTATAACATGGACCCCGATCTTTGCAGCCCTAAAGAGAATACTTAATATTATTTCACGACTTAAAAAAAAAAAACCTTAATACAGTTCACTTAAAACAAAAATCAAAAAAAAAAAAAAGCTCGTGCGGGAAAACGACAACTTCCCAGCAGTGAACTGAACCATATTTATTAATTATTTAGACGCAACGTTACCGAAGTCTTACCTCTGTAGATCTCACACCCATGTTATATGACTTCCGAGCCCTTGAAGCAATTGTATCCGGAATGATTTTTTCCTGCACAGGTTTTGAAATGGCACTATATTTCAGTGTTTTTGCTGTAAAAAACTTTGAATTCCCATAAAGATTTAATTCTACTCAAAAGAATGAAGCAGTTTTTATTGAGTTTCGTAAATTAATGGTTATAGAGAATAGAAGAACTTTAAATTCTAGAAATTGCACCAAACAAAAATTTGAATCGAAAAAGTATACCAGGAAATTTAGTCATTAATGCAGATGAAATTCCTGGTGTCGATGTTATGACTGGATTAAAAAGGGAGCTATTTTGTGAACTGCTGCTGTTTAAGGGAGCTGGAAGTGTAGAAATTTCGTGTCCAGACAATCGCTTTTCTACATTTTTTGGCCCAAAGCGGTTAGATGCATTGGCGTATAGAGAACTGGAAGATGAATTTACATGTTACAATACCTTAAAAGGAATTGATATAGTTTGCTATCGTGTTTTTAATTCCTATACAAATCCGGATAATCCACAAAACTGAACTTGAAGAGACGCTTTCAGTGATTAAGCAACTAAAAGAAGTGAGGACTTCTTCCTAACACATTTTATTGTAAGTTAATTAGTGAGAAAAGAATGGGGTAGATCACTGTCGTATAGAGAATTCACATACAAATTGTTTCAAAATGAACTTCGCAGGAATTCTACACGTTTGTGAAATAAGCTCGTCACAGAAAAAACTTGTCGAATCAACATCTAATCGACTTCGATAAAGCCAAAAAAAAAACCTCTCTTTCTGAAGCGGTTTTACAGTAGTTTGCTTGACAGTTTCTGACACAACGCTGCAATCTATTACAAGTTGTTCCGCCTGGGATTCTTCCTCAACGTCATGAGGCATGTTCTTATCAACAGCCACATTACTATCTGTCACAGGACTGTAGTTGTCTTCGCTCAATGTGTCGCTTTCCTAAACAAATATTTCTAACGAAAAGAACAATAGAATTAAAAAGGAAAAAGTTGAAAAAATTAACTACCTCGTTGGTACTTTGATGAACTAACGATGAAGCATCTTGGACTTTCTCGGTAGTTTTTGGACTTTCCATAAAAGAATTTCGAAGCGCTGCATCAAATAGTTCAGCTGAATTTGATGTGGTGGTCTTACTTCCACACTTTGTTTTCAGATTTATACCGTTCAGTCTTGATTCTTTTGATCGCAGGACGGAGCAACTGTGCATGAGACGGTCGTGAGGATTTGAAAGAACCGCATTACAAGCACGTTTAGGGCCACCTGACGTGCGTGCGGTATCGCCCATCATGGCCCTCGCTTTTTTTGGCGGTGAACCAGAGAGATCATGAGCGGAGGTAGAGCTCTGTGGCAGTACATCAGCAATGCTCTGCAGCAAAAAATCGTCGTTATCTGCTGAAATATTGACTGTTTCAAAAAAAAATTTCTAATAACACTTTTAAGTGAAGACTTCAAGGGAAAAAAAATGAATTATGAAAAGCTGCTTAATGAATAATACAAAACATTACAGTAATTTACTTTTTGTGCTAGGTATTCTAGCTGTAGGGCGTCTTGAAAAATTGCGTCCTCCGCTACCGCAGTGTTTCAGTGGTGATGGCTTCGGCTGCGCTTGTTCGATCATATCAGCTAAGAACTCCTCATTGATCTCCACTCTAAAACGAGGTATTCAAACATCCATCCACTTTTAGTTAATCATCTTTCTTCAAAAACTCCTGAGTTCTGACATTTCTTATTGTTCTTAGAACCATATTTTGAAAATTAGGCTAACCTCTTGGGCATAGCAGACTCAATCGATTGATTTAGCAGTTCCGAATCTGCGCGACCTATGAAACTTCCATAATCATCATCCAGTGAATTTTCTTGATCTGTGACACCTGCAAGAAAAACCACTAAGAACGAAAACTTGATCCGTACACTTCACTTAAGAAGTCTTCACCATTTCGAAAAGCTTCCCTTAACAGAGAGAATCCTGGACAGATATTAACAAAAATAAACTAAATAAACTAATTCAATAAAAAAAATTTCAAAGGTTGTAAGAACTGAAAAACTCAGTAATAGCATTCTTTTTATTAAGTAACTTCTATGAATGACAGGTTAGATTATGACAGATACTTATACAACTCCTACCTTTTGCATTTTCATCATCTTTACTGTTCGAACTACTTTCGCCACTACTTGATTTCAAACCAGGGAGCGTCACAGGAACAACATCTGTCTTAGGAGCTTCAAGTAGCACCTCCTTTAATGTACTGTCTTCATTTCGAGTTTGATTTTCCTCTGTACCTGAGGTTGCATCATAATCTCGCGCGGAAAGTGCTGCTGAGTCAACTAATAAACCACACTGAGTGGGAGAATCAGGAATTTCAGTAGCGCTAAGCGGAGAAAGGCGATTACTGTCAGCTGCTGAATTGTTACAACTGTCCCATGTACTCCTTTCGCCCTGAAAATGGATTTGTTTTGAAAAGTGCTGAAGTTCTATCATTAAAAAAAAGAAGAAAAGACTGTATATATATATATAAGTATATAAGTTACATTAGCAACAATACAACAAAACATTGATCAGCATTATAAACAGTGACGCTGTATTCGATACATGAAATATGGGAGATTTGGAAAAGAGAAAATCTTTTGCACTGAAGCTTTTGGTCAAAGCAGCTTCGTGTTTTTCCGAAATAGCAGTCAAATTACAAATGATCTTAGAACTGACTGTGTTTACTTAGAACATAGATTTAATCATTAACTGCATAAGTATATAATAACAAAAAGAAAAAGTGCCCATACTCCCTCTACCTCTCCCTCTCCCTTCTCTCAAATACAAATATGTTATTTCCAATAAAACCCAAGAAAAATATTACAGGAAACAGTGACGAAAGTGACTGGGTGCTGGTACAACGTGTACACCGTACACTGTCTTCCACTTCGAAAGACGGATCGTCAGGTCTATTTAAGCTCCTTAATCCATCATTGCCAGTGCCTTCTCCCAAATTCGGATCCTCCGAATTTTCAATAAGAAAACCACTTGCTGTCGTTGTCGAAGTACCCATGTTTTTCTGCTCTGGATGAACGAGGTGCCTCGAAGTATTGACTACGCTCCTGCTAAGATGAAAATAGATGAGAGACCACTGATTATGCTAGCCTACATAATATTGAATAAAAACTTGATTTGAGCTGCATTATACTGCTCCAGATAATATTCAATGAAAACTTGGTACAAGCTATATTAGATACTATTCAATAGAAGCTTGACCTAAGCTGTCTAAATTACCCGAAACAAAAATGCTTCCTTTTTAAAATTCTAACATTATAATAAAAATTGAGGGAAAAAAACTTACGAGGGAGAAAACCGTTTAGCAGCTTGTACCTGCTTAAAATACATGTTACCATCATCTCCAACAGATGATGTGTTTGATATCTTACTTTTCTGGAAAAACTGCCGTGGAAGAGATGCAAATTGTTCTTGATGACGTAAACGATCACCAGGACGTGGAGCAAATCCCTGCTGCACAGTAGGACTACATAACAGAGACGAATAAGGAAAGTATTCGGCATTCAGTGCACTACCCATGTTACCAGCTAATATACTTGTTGCATAAGAATGAGACGAACGATATTTCAATAACCGAGTTGAATCCAGACAAGATGGAGCAACCGATGCTGTATTATCGTATGATGACGACATGCCTGTAAAAATCTTTATAATGCAAATATGGAACTAGCATATTACAAGAAAATTTCAGAAAAAAAGTGAACAAACTTATCCTAAGCTTACCATCGAAGCGATAGCTGAGAGATGGTGTACCGTGTGCTGAAGGATGAGCTGGTGTGGGTATGTAAACTTCAGGAATATCCGAAGAATTTAAGTAATTCAACACGGTTTTAACGGGATTCCGGATATCGTCGCGTGTGGAATTCCGAAGATGATTCAGCAACAACATAGCCTTGTGATTTAGCCTAAAAACAAAAATACTTGGTCACGAAAATCCGTTACACATAACTTGTGAAGGGTTATCTGATGTATCAAAAACGTCGTATGACAAATAAAGCACCTGTGCGCATATAAAAAACAAATATCTAGGAAAAAATTGGAATTACAAAAAAGTTTACACAATGTGAGACCGCAACTGATGGCCTTTCGCAAGCAACTGAGATAAAATTCCTAGAGCATTTCCTATTACGGTGAACGACGGACTATTTAACAAATCCACAAGACGAAGCATCATTATATGAATTGCACTCGTGGATAAATATTGTTCTGCTCCTACTACGGCTAAATACATTGATGCGTATTTCAAAACACCAGTCGCTGGTTCAACCAGTGCCTACAAATTGCAATATATTTCAATATAAGCAAGAGGGATTTACACCTCGTAATAAATTTCTCATGAAATATCTCATTACCAACCTTTAATAACCTTTAATTTACTGGAGTTAAGTTCATATCAAACCCAGATTATTCTGTTCCCAGAAGCTAATGTGCAAAACTTCTTTACTAACGTGAACTAACTGCACATACTGTATTCTAAACAAAAGTGGACATTGCGCAGATCAATACTAGTAACAAAAAATTTACATCCAAAAAGCCAACATGAAATGCTTGAAATTAATAAACATAGAAAGAAGAAATTAGTTTTCATTATAACGTACCGTATGTTGTGCATCATTAGTTGACAATTCGATGAGCATTTCTAAAAAGCCTGGCTCTTCACAAAGAGCTTTTTTATTATCTCTTGAATGTGATGCTAAATTCCACAGAGCAGAAAGTGTGGCACACAAACATTTCGATTCGGCTGCACGATATGCATGCAGTGATGCTCGTACGAGCGCTGGAACCGACGGAGCTAATGTTGCACTCATTTGTGCATCTGCCATCCAAGACAAATTACGCAATAAACCAGCATACACCTGAAATTTATTAAATACTGTATTTGACATGAATGGAAACTAGATTTAGTATAAAACAAGTAAGCATAAAAAGTCTTCAGTAATGTGTAAGTAGATATGTGTGCAACATAATCATGTAAAAATTATGGAGAATTATGTAGAAAAATTAGAAACCTGGGCAAGACCATGAGAATCGTCAATAATTCTGACAGTATACTCTATAAGATTCGGATGGGAACATAAACGGCGTTTGCTTTGCGCATTTCCAAATGTCAGATTAGTTAACGTACTGGCTATTAGTTTCCTAATCGTACGATTCTCCGCTGGACAATCAAAACCAAAAGCGTCTACTTCAAATATCAATAGCTCAGCAACCGCATCCAGGACACCTAAAGAAATCTAATTAAAACGATAATTTGCATAAAAATGACGAATGTATCAAATCTCCCATGAACACTTCGTAAATCTGATTTCTAAAACTTATGCTCATACTTTGCAAACTCAAACTTACCAACTACGGTAGCCAGATTACGGTATTCTTCCTCAAAGGATTCCTTCATAATAGCTGTTAAAGCACCATGTATATGCGTTGCATAACTTGTACTCGAAGCAGTATTAACACTATGTAGATAGCGTCTCAGCACAAAAACCTGCTCTCTCACACAGTTAGCTGCTGGCAATATATGTCTAAGGCGTCGTCGCCTGAAAGGAGGGTAGTAAAAATTTCTGCCAAAGCTCAGTTAAATTTCAAATAAGCTAATTCATTTAAAAATATATCACTTATCTATAGGACAGCATTTTATATAATACTGAACTCTTGCTTATATACTGTCACCGTTCGAGGGGGACTATTCATTTGCTCACTTACCTATGGTCATCAGGTTCCTCATCTATCAACCATTCTAGTTGTCGATGGAGCTTCTTCAAACGTTCATCTTCTCCATCTTGAGGCATGTTATTACGGAGAGAACTCAATCTGGAAATATGTGACAGGGGTTGACGTAAATCCCTTGACATATGGCGAGGTATGTAGCAACAGCAGCACAACAGAATGTTTTGTCGTGTAAGTTAGCTTAACGTGGGAAAAGGATACCGCAGAGAAGCCAAAAGCGAAGTGACTCGTTCGGCCACGTCGGGATCCATGTTCAAGCGACTTCCATAATACGTCGTCGACGGGGAGGATGTGCCTTCACTCGCTTCTCCAGAAAGCATATAACCCTGAAAGCGTGTCAACTGAGTGAAGTGATTAAGAGTGAACGTCAGAAGCACTGACGATGAAGAGCAACAACCATTAGTGATGCATGAGAGAGGGAGAGAGTGTTGAAACATGTTTCGAAAAAAGGACGGGGAGCACTAGTCACCACCGATGAGTCACGACTACACCTGAGTTACTTCAGGTGAATCCGTACAGCTGGTCGAGGAACAACTAGCCAGAGCTGGAGAAGACCATACGACTGTCTCCTTTATGTTGTGCTGTGTTTTTATTAGTGCGCTTTGTCACGCTTGTGCAGCTGGGACTTAGATTAGATGCTTGAGATTGTTCAGGACCAGCCCTTGGTTAAGGTTACTTTTCCTGCGATATATTTATCGATGTTTTAACAGGAAGCACTCGAACTTCCCGTCATGAAGTTCAAGGTACTAGTGTTTCAGGTTTGCTCCTGTGACAGACCTCTCTTGAATTGCTTAAAATTTCTGAGTTTGACTTTTTCAGTGTTTGAAAATCTTAAGGACGAGGCTGTTCGCACTACTCTCTTCCCCATTCCTTTATCCTTAACAGTATGTAGCCATAGCCATTTCTTGTTATATCAGCTTCAATGAAATCGGTACAGAGGTGCTAACCAGCAAGAACACAGTATCATTCTCTTCCGATGAGTAAAATTCACTGTCTGCTTATGCATATCACATTCCGCACTCTTCAAGGTGGCCAGTAACAGGAGAGGGTCATTTGGAAAACATGATTTGCAGGAAAGGAGGGGAAGATCGTAGCTAATGCTAGGTAGAGTAGAAAGGAGTTAGTTTTTCTGCCCCAGGGTTGGAAATTGCCCTTCAGGGCAGTCAAAGTGGAGCACTGAAATTTTATTGCTCTGGATGAAGAGAAGTCCGGTTGTTCCGCTTGCAGGATGGTACCGCTGTTGGAAAACAAAAAATTGACCTATTTTCAGCGAAATGGATACTGTTCATCGTTTACAGAGTTGAGGTTTCGCTGATGTGTTCGTTTGCTGTTTGCTGAGACCGAGACCCGGAAGGTACCAGGTGCAGGGGGGTACGCGCAAACTGGCGAGAATGTCGGGAGGGAAAGTGGACGGCCAGGCAAAGGGTCAACGACCCTTGTCTCCGTCATCATGGGAACATTGCACGCAATCATGCATCCGTCATGTCAGTTGCTCAATCGCTGTTCGCAAAACTGAAATTCAGTGATTACACTCACTAGCACTTATTTGAGTCAGTCGATCTGTTTTAGACCTAATTCAAAACTGGATTTATCACAGCAGGTTTTCGACGTAATTCCAGCTTACCCAACCTGTATCTAATCTGATCCCTCCGGAAGGACTGAAACCTCTTAGTCGCTATCATCAGTTTCAGTTACAGTGCAGTGAAATCCTTAGATTTTCTGTGTTCACCGAGTGCAAATTCATTCTCACTTGCCAACTGATCACATTCCCGCGAATTTCTGCTTTACTTGAAACTCTCCTAAACAAGCCTTCACTCTCTCGCTGAGCGCTTCAATTCATGATGCATTATACAAATAAGATTCACAGAAACTTCTTGCTGCTTCTTCGATAACTCTTTTGTTGCAGGATCCTTTCAGGATTCTTAAACAGTGAGAACTCATTGATGCTTCCAGGGAAAGTTCAGCTAGACCGTTTTTATTCTTTCCCCTATAGAAGCTCATATACCGGAGCAGAAGGTTGAGTACGGTTTTAATATATTAACAGGAAGTAAGCGGGTGA
Organism: Setaria digitata; assembly: GCA_003640385.1. Lineage (NCBI taxonomy): Eukaryota > Metazoa > Nematoda > Chromadorea > Rhabditida > Setariidae > Setaria > Setaria digitata. Next base: position 36,831 of record RCAB01000018.1, read on the forward strand.
GTAAAGTGAGTAATAGAATTAAGTAGACGGATCGAAATTTTGTTATGCGGGTATAGAGAGTGGGGAAAGAGTGAGGCACCGGATTGAATGAAATTCACGGTACCTGGTTCAGTTGGGTATGACCGTGAACTTGTACCCCCCGCGAGAAAGGGGTTAAGTGGAGAGAGGGGTATAAAGAGTGATCCAGGGGCAGGGGTTCCATCTTCTTTTGCGAATTTCGTGACAACTTCGCAGATCCTTTGTGAACAGGACAAATAATGTTGCGGAACGGACCATCCCAAATTTTACAACACATTTCGTCTTCCTTCATCAGAATCACTGCGGGAGGGAGAGCGTAGATGGGCTCGCTTCTTCGAAATATTAAGACATGGGACGCAGTAATCGAGTATATCGGGTTGACCTTCAAATAAACAAAATATTCTCTCGTCCCTGTCTCGAGGCATGCGACGACCCGGGGTTACAGCTCCCCGATGCATCACTTTTCTCGTCATTTCTATTTGTAAGAATTTCTTCGACAGCGCAGCAGTGAAGTCAAGAAGGAGGTGAAGGATATTTGAAGAAAATAGGGCCACCAGCCAATGACCTTCTGGTCAACAGCGCATCGTGCGGGGTGGGGGTCTACTGTTGTCTTCTTACACACCCTCTTTTGAACTGAACTGAACTGAAATGAATTTCATTTCAGTTCGTCCATGCTGCTCCAACGACGGCTCCGAGTGTTCCTATCACACTTTCGCCTTCTCAGAACGTCACCAACTATTACTACAACTCTTTCCACTAATCGTGCCACTGATCTGTTCCATGGACCTGACCAAATATTCCATAATCAGCTCCCAACATCGCCACCAGCAGCAGCAGTCAGGCCTGGATTCGCAGAGGACAGACTTAACTTCCAGCATTGACTGCTGTTCCATACTTCCTTCTGCTTCCGCTACTATCCCTTTACCATCAACATCTTCCGCAGCAACTATTAGCTCAGACTTGATCCCGGAAGCTCCTCATCTCTCTCCAAAAAGCAGTTCTGCTTCCAGTCTTGTGCAGTTATTGACTTCTCCGAAAACTACAGTTTTACATCGACCCACTCCGATACATCCTATTGCTTCTCGTTTATTCAATCTGACAACTAAAGGTCCTGCTATGGAACCTGGTCTTGAAGTACCATTGGATCTCAGCCAGTCGACAGGTGCTCGACAACAGTCGTTTATTAAAACGCAGCAGCAGCATCAAAAATTCTTACCGACATGTGCAAATCCAAATTTAAACTCCAACTGGATTGCTATTAAATTTGGTGCTGCAGTGGGACCAAATCGAATGTCATACCCACGAGAATTTAAACTTATGGTTATCAATTATTATTACACCAATGGACAGAACAAATATCGCACCTGTAAAGAGTTCCAAATAACAAAGTCGATGCTTAATGGATGGTTACAAAAAATTGATAAAATCCGACAATCCAGACCTGGTTCATTGAAATCTGGTCGTAGCGGTCGAAAGCCACAGTTTCCTGACATTGAAAAGCAATTATTTCATCTCTACCACGCACATTTGGGGACTGGAAAGAAAGTTGGAAATCGATGGATTCGGGAAACGGCCCGGAATCTGGCACAGCAGCAGTGTTCAGAACAGGAACTGGCGGGGATGTGTCAGTTTAGCGAACGATGGTTGAGTAATTTCAAAAAACGATACAGGATCAACCTAAATCGTGACTGGTCTTCTGGTAACAGTAGTTCTGGAAGTTTGGGCTCGACAGAATCTGTTGGTTCTGGTAGTACAGCAGATTCCTTGCATCCGTCTCCAGCGAAATCGGATGAAGCAGCAGAAAATGAAAGCATAGATTCGGATGCTGATAGCGTTCTTAGCGACAGCCTGGAAACTCTTATCGATGTGGAAGATCAGACAATTCCGGACAATCCCCTAACTATTCTTACTTCCGGAACGTTCCCAGCTGCCCAAGAACATATTCAGGAAATTCTGAATAAACCAGGACAACTACCAATTCAAGCATTCTATGAACGTTTTCCATGGCTTTGCCGAAAAAATCAGATGGGAGCTGAACCGGGTCGTAGGGGACGTAAAGTTCAATTTCCTGGAGTAGAAAAAGTTTTGTTCGAGAGGCTGCAAGAGCAGCAATCTAAGGGGGAGCGAATTTCAAATCGCTGGCTCCAGCAACAAGCTCGGGAACTGGCGTTGCAAATTTGTCCTGAGGTACTGCAGGAAGCTACAAAATCTGCTCGCTGCTTATTTTCGGAACATTGGCTACATAATTTCAAGAAACGTTATGGAGTGACACTAAAACAAACTAATCGAAATGTTGTCAGTCCTTCAAAAACCTCAGAAAATTCGTCACCTGCAACTGTATCTCAGTGCGATTTTTCCGTACCAAGAGGTGAAAATTCCACTTCATCAATCAGTGCTACCGCAGCAAAACCTGTAACAGATCTAACGACAGTATTACAGCTTCAAAATTGGTTTCTAGCGAAATATTACACTCAGGAACAAGGAACCAACACATATTCGGCATCGTCTTTACCGCAATCGACATACCGCAACATCTCATTGCCCTCATCATCTGGGTCCGTCTGGTATCCGGCGCCGATAACGCAGTGTTTGCTTTGAATGCCGAATCTTGATTTTAACTGATTTCAGATTTTGAAATTAGTTTCCGCAAAAGATAATCACCTTTTCTTTTGTTACGTCTGTGATTTTAACTCATTATTTCTAATGTTGTTGTGAGCAGTTCTAGTTCAGGGAGTGCAAAATGTACGAAAACTTTTACATTTTTCGTGTCCCTTTCGAAGAGATTCTTCACATCCACCCGTTTCCAATGTTCGAAAGTTGTTCATTGCTTGAATTCTGGCTTATTCCGTACTGTTGAAATGTTTAAATCATTTTCCAAACAAGGTAGTCGGGTCTAGTTTCAAAAATTTCGAAGTAGACAAGGAGTGACATTTGCAGAAAATTTCATTAAGTTTAATCAAATGTTTTTTTTTTTTTTTTTCAATCGAAAACATAATGTTTTCTTGTAGTTAATGCATAAAAAGTTTGTTTTACCGATGTTTTTTTAAATTTCTTCCTTTATCATTATACAGTAATTGAATCAGGTCTTTTCCAAACTGAAAATTCCAACCTGTGATCTTTTGCGTGCATTGAAACCTTACGGTACATTCCATTTGTATATTGTGTTAGTGATATTGTTGTACTTTTCTCTTTTATCCAGGTCATATGCAGGTATAATTTGTTCTTGGTTTTTTTTTTTTTTTTTTTTTTTAATTTGACATTTGATTCCCTTCGATTCTTAATTCATAGCTATTTTAAATTTAATTTTATAAAACAAGTAAAATCATGGTTATCAGCACTGAGATACCACAGATCTCTTCTAAAATCGAATATCGAACTTCTTACAGAATTAGAAGAGGTCTGAGAACTGGCAAAATATCTTGTCTTTTCACAAATTTCAGCAGTTTTTTTAAACAAAAATCTGTACCTTCGAAGTTTTTCCTTTCAGTATCACCACAGCCGATCGCTTCCTTATTTTCCGTTCCCTTTTCCCACTGAATTTCTTTTATGCTAAATTTCTATCTTTTCATTCTTCATTACAGAAAAAAAAATTCAAAATCTCGAAAGATAAGGAATGGTGTCGAATCATATTTTAATGTTTTATAAATTAGCAATCAAGCAATATGATCAGAGACTGAGGAATAATTAAAATTCAAAGAACTTTTCTTAAAAATCAACTGTTCACTTGTACATCATCCCAGAACATCTAATAAAAAAATATTTCATTATGACGGATTCCGGGAGCAATCACGACCGACAACGTAAAAAATAAATTTCTATCTGAATTTAAATAATGTCAACATATTGTGAACCTAAATCATCTAAACATATTTCTTCAAACATTAATCGAAATGTAAACTTTTCAACGATGATTTTCGATTAGAATATTGTATAGTTAGATTTAGTGTAACAAAAGTATTTTTCTGTGTCAGTAATGTGAACAAAAACTGAATGTATCAGAAACTGTTTGTTGTTGCCTGGTATGTTTTCAATCACTCTGACCATCCAGTATGTTGAATTGAAATGAAGAGACCTTTGTTGTGTGAATTTTCTAACAAAGTGCTTCATTGCTGCTGAATAAATCATTGAATTGCTCCTCATTCCAGTGACTTGAATTGTACTGGAATATCCAGAGAAGTTCATATTTCGGCTTCATTAGTTGTGCGAAGAAAGAATTAACAATGTTAGTATGCAACATTTAAGGAAATTGCGAGCAGTTAGAACTTTGTCGGAAATGATCTGCAAAAGTAGTGTTTTCCAAATAATTTTGCTTAAAATCATTATCTGTTTGCCGACATTTAAACTTTTCTTAACGGCACATGGAATGTTGCGTTTTAAAAAAAATCTCCCTTATAGAAGTATACGAGAAAACAATGGTTTTCTGTTAAAATTTTAAAACAGTTTGAAAAGGACGATGTTACATAATCGGAGTGCTCTACGGGCCATAAACTAATATCCTGTTCTCCCTTTCGGTAAGTTGTTAAGGCTATCATTTTAACTGACATAAGACTCATTCAATCGGAGCTTTGGCACTTCCTGTATTTTTACTTCTCACTACGCAGTACAAAGTTTGTCGTTCCCTATTAAAAGTGAAGGTGAAGGAGTGGTAGTGAGGGGACGGATAGTGAAGAATTACTGAACAGGACCGAACACGTGAAATGAAATGGGACACCATGCACTGTCACTAATTAAAACGATCATAATAATTAAGCAAGATGACGTCATGTCATGGGTCACCATTACTCGATGAAACAAACATTGCAATACACCGAATAGAAAAGTGACACTTCGTTTCTCCGCTGATGAGTCATTAGCGAAGTTTGTCTTTACGTCATCCGTTTATGTCTTCTCAGATATGAAAGTTTCATAAATACACAATTCTTGCGAATACGAAATCTGCTCGAAGTCGATCCTGAATGCCTCAAAAGTTGAGAATACCAGGTGAGTCGAGTTCGTGACGATGCTTCAACAGTGACTTTCTGCCAATCCATTTCATTTATTGAAGTTTCTGAATGTCGCAACATGCATGTAATTGATACCCAGTAAACATGTCCTTCTGTAACCCGAACGTGTGATCTCATTACTGACAGCTGGAGTGTCGAAACGTGTAAACAGTATTTCCACAGTTCTATACTCATTCGATAGTCAAAATCGTCGTATGTATGTCTCTCAGTGAAAGGTAATAATTTCGATGAATGATGAGGTTGAACCTAAATCTGGGTCAAACGGTTTATCATGAGAGTTTGTAACCGTTATTCTGATAGCTTGTAAATTTGAAGCAGTACCCTAAATTTTGCCGAGAAAAGGGATTAATTCTGATTGCAATAATTAAAGCAGCAATTTCCGAAAAGATTACTTGTCAGTCTTATACGCTGAAGTAATAATAAAAAGCGGAGAAAATTTAATTTTGAAAGATTTGTGGTACCTTATGGACAGTGGAATTAGCTGTTTCTTATCATTTGATTGCAACATAAATTAGTGAGCACTGCAAGAATTGGAAGGTGGAACTGAATTTCAGAATGGATTCACGAAACCAACATACAATTCAGGCTAACAGTGATTGCAAATAGTCATTGTCGTACTGAGATAGAGCTGTTAGATCATTTCCAATGACTACTTAAGATATATGAAAAGAAAACAAAAATCGTTTGTATCTATTTGATTCTCAAAATCAAGTACACTCCCAAAAAACAGACGATACAATGATACCTATCACTTGAAATATCCAATTTTTAAGCTGAAGTAGCGGAAAGTCACCAGGAAGATATTTTAAAATGTTTGGAAGCTCTTTGTGGAGGAAATTTTATTCCAACATCAGATAAAAATGAAGAAAACTATGAAAAAACATCAACAAAATGAATCATTTCCATTAAAATAACAATGTGACTGTTTGATTTGCGAACAGTTTCTGTATGATGACATTTAAAATGAATGGTTTAAATCATATCTTTAGGGCAGTGATTTTTAAGTTGCTAAAAAAGTAAATAATTCAAATTATGCTGAATTTTGCTATCTAGTTAAAAATGATAGGAGAGAAGGAAATTCCTCCTCAGTGTGACCTCTCAAAGTTCAAAGATTTCTATTAAAAAAGTTTCTGCTTGTTTTTATAAATTTTTGGAATTTTCCTTGTCAAAATTGAAATGTATTAAAAATTCTTGGATGGTGTATTATTTTATTGCCTAATAATTAACTGGAAATGTATATTTTTAGTTTTTGGAACTTTAATTTGTGAACACTTATTTTTTAATTTAGATTTACAGAAAATAAGCATTGAATTTAATTTCCATTGCACCTTCTATTTCTGATCTTTCTTTTTAAGAAAAAAAAGATCTGAAAAGATTGTGAGAAAACGAATTCAAAATGATTTTAATCTTTGATAATAGATATGTATTTTATGCAAATTAAGCAGAATCGTCCAATGAATAGCAGCGTTTCCGCTAGTCTACAGTACTTTTCCATAGTTACCAGATAACATTTAACTTAATAATTTTCAAAGTTAATCAAACTTGCAAGAATCCGAGAAGGGTTGCGCACTTCGCAATAAGTTTTAATTTGACAGCATTTTCTATCAGTTTATAGTGCTTTTTATGAGTAGAACCAATACATTTCAGGAATACAAGCTTAGTGAGAACGTAGTGGGTATGCACAGAGAATACAGTTGGATGGCTGTGAACTTTCCGGGAACAGAATTGGATGGCTGTGAACTTCCCGGGAACAGAATTGGATGGCTGTGAACTAGCTGCCCGGGAACAGAGTTGGGTGGCTGTAAACAAATTGCCCGAGAACAGAGTTGGGTAACTGAGTGATGTTTAAAACAATATGAGGGTTTCCAAATCCTTTTTCATTTCACAATACATCCATCAATGCGACTGTCACTGTCACTGTTAATTTGTCTGTTGAGTATTCTGCAAATTCAATAATCTTCAAAGTCTACTATTTTACCCCTTTTCTCGAAGTTCAATTAAATATGAAACATTTGTTTTCTCTTTTTCTTTCCATTCTTTTTCATCTTATTCAACATTACCTCCTTATCTCCCTTTTCCATTTCTCTCCTTCCATCTCTGTCTCATTTCCTTTTCTGCTGTGTGTTTTGTTTGTTGATGGTTTACAAAGTATGCAGGAGAATATGCAATAGTCAAGAATACTCTTTTCCTGAAGAGCATTTATTGACCTGCGAGAAATGCATTCCTTTTTCCCTCATTTTGCAGCACCTCCAGTCGAACTCTGCAAAACTTAAATTTGTTTTTCATTTGTTAAAGGGGTAACTTTTGTTGTCAAACAGTTTCTGTCTCCTTTTGTGTCCTCCTCGGCCCGACATACTTTCGAAGCATCATGGTACTTTCCGAAGTTAAGCATCTGAATTGCAAAATAGTATTTCTCCAGGAAGAAAAGTTCTTCCTTCGAGACTGATTTCGCTAAAACTCAATCTTTGGCTTGATGAGATTGCCGCTGAGAATCTAGGAAGGTGTGTTACATCAAGTTTTAATGAGAGTACCAGTATTACTCCCTATCTATTTATCTTAGCCTAGCGCTCTCAGTTGCATCATAGTGAGTGTTCAGATATGGAATGATTAGATAAATTATTCTATTCCGAAGAATTTTTCAGAGCTTTTCGGTACCATTAACTTTTTAAAGAAATATTGATTTCGAGAACATGGAGCATATCTTTAGTGACAGTTATAACATTTTTGCCAAGTTGAGCGCGTAAGAACTAAATGACTCTTTAGACAAAATAAATTGTATGGAAATCGAGTTATAATTCAGTTTTGCCTACCATCACTTTTTGATGACTGAAAATCTGACCTCGTGAATGATTTTAATAAATATGGATGATTGGACTTCCAAGTATTTGCTTTCACTTTTCCGAGTTAAATTTTAGAAACAATGGCAAGTACTAATAAGAGATCAGTTCCAATTGTTAACGAAAATCACTCAGTGTCATGTAACCACAAAAGTGTCTACTGCCTTGAGGTAAGATTCGTTTTGCACAAGTCAGTTGTTGAGGAACGCATTTTGAAGCATCAGGCCCTATGTGACTGTACTTCACATTCATACACACAATTCCAAAAAGCAATATTCTTCAGATAACTTTAATGGCGTGCTCGTTACTGGGAGTTACAGGATTCTGCGTCCTCTGCGCCATATTTTTCAGCTATTCCGGAGCCTTCATCCTTCACCTTTGCCTTGTACTGATCGGTGGCTTAGCCGCACTGACCGGAGTCTTCACACACTTTCCAAGTGCTCTTCTGCTTCATATCATCGTGCAGGTCAGTTATTTCTTCCATTTTCATTGGCTTCCAGTTTTCCAGTCACAGAAACTACCGTACACACAATTTGGTACTGATTTCGTTTTCATTTCAGGTAGCTTCCATTGTTTACCTACTGATTATTGCTGTTTTATCCTTAAGTATACATTTCAATCCTAGTAAATGGCAACAACTCCACAGTGCTAATTTTGTGGGCCACACAAATGATGGTGAAATTTCATTTTTGTACAAATGCATTCGAATCTATTCATTTTAATTTCCTTACTGTCTAGATTTCACTCATTGCAAACATTCAGTAAGCACTGCAAAAAAAAAAAAAAAATCAAGAATCTTTGCAGAAATCCGAAGAAGTGGAGTGATCCTGATGTTCTTCTCGTTGTCACTTATCCCAGTATCAGCTTGTTCACTAACTGCTGCTATAAAGCTTTTCCACAGTTAGTTACTTTTCAGGTTATTTCTTGACTTTTTAGAAAAGCAAATTCTCAGTTTCACTCATTAATGCAAAGCAATTGATCATTCCAAATGATGCAGAAGTGAAATCTTTCAGAATGTGGTAAAGAGAAAAAGGGTAATATGGGAACCTAATGGTAAATTTTCCAAACGATGGGTAAAAGTCTGACATGCAAAGACTAACTTAATTTTCAAGAAAGTTGGAAATTTAGTTATTCCTATTCAGATTATTGTTTTGGATTTTTCATTCAGATATAGCAATGTTTGCATTGCATGACTCACCCTGTAAGACTAAAATCAAATAACGATAAAAAAATATAATTTCACATTAGTTATCTTCAACGGAAAAATGTTTTACAGAATTGAAATTGAAAATTTCAACTCTTCCCATATATTTGATGCTTTGAAGACATCTTTATATAAAACGTGGTGGTGTGACATTCTTTGATTTTTTTTATTATTATTAGGAAAAATCTTTCCATTATTTGAATAATTTCATAAAAACAAAAATATTTCACGCTTGTGTACTGTTCTTATTTTATTTACTCTTATAATATGAATGATTAAAGAATTTTCCAACTTTAAAAATTAAATTCAGAAAATAAATCTCAAAATTGGAGTTTTATTAGGAAAGTGAATTGGAAAAAGTTTATATAAGCAAAAAAAAAAAATTCAAGTTCTTATAAGAAAAGTTTTTGTAAAAAGAAATAAAAAAATTCCACCGCTCCTTACAATAACATAGTTAAGGATTTCAATCATTTTCTTAAATATTATGAAAGTTAATCACTATTTACCATTAATTTTTACTCATAGACTAAATTCTGTTAACAGAAGTTCAAAAAATTTAAAAATAATAGAATGTTCTGAATTTCACATAATAATATCACAAAGTGAAATATAATAGTGAATACTGGAAACAAAAGCCTATGACAGGGATTCGCAGGTTGGCAGTTCAAAGAAAAAAACTGTTCATTTTTTTTTTCGCCGATCATTCGACAGAATTCTTGTTGATTGTTAACTGAAGCGATTCAATCTTTTAATTTTAACAGATTCAGTTCCTTTCTGTAAAGCCAAAATGTGGTGGTCACCTCAGTTCAGAAAAGTAGCCTTTCCAAATTTTAGAACCTTTCAACCGCTTATGAAATGTTTTATAGATAGCAAATACATCTTCGATCTCTGATTGTTTTAGGAAAAGTTGTTCAAATGTCGTAGGAAAAACTTCTGGTTTCCACGCAAAATCTGCTTTTTTTGTATCGAAAACACGCAAATGCCAAAGAGCAACCTGATTTAGTCATAAGCATTGATTAAAAAAAAAAACCGGAGAAGTTTTTTAAGTTAAAAGAAAGTGACAAAACAATACATAGTAAAAACTTTCTCTCTCTCCTTTAGGAGAAGTTTAGATTTGAAGTTGTAAGCTTCTGGAAATCCCTGACGAGTTAAAAGTGCCAACTGGCCGATTCAGTGAATCTTGAAACACTAAGTCACTTTCCTTTATCCATTTGAATCTTAAAATTAATTTGTCCCGCTATGTTTGGAAATTATGAGCCCAAGGAACACCTACTTACATCTACTTTTCACAATATTTCACTAAATAGAATACTAATCTCAGTACTTCCCGTATTTACTCATATTCATAATTTTTTTTGTTGATTTTTTTAGCTACTGCTTACTTCAGATTTCCCTTGTGACCACTTTAATTTTCAATTAGGAAATTCCCGAGCATTGAGAAAATTTTTCTTTCAAATCTAACTTTTAGCTATGCATAAATATTGCGTTCTGCATAGAACATGGATTATTAAAAAAAACAGTCTCGAAATTTTTAAAAACCAAAACTTTTTTCCTAAAAATTTGACTGAAGTAACGATTTTAGAATTCCAGTTTGTCCTGAAATTTTAATTCATTTTCGTTTTGTTTAAAAACGCTTACCAATTAAACATTTCCAAAATGACATATACCTAAATTCCTCAGAAGACTTATATTTAAGTTCCAGAGAAGACTTCTTTTTCTTAAAAATTGGTAAAGTTTTTTTTTCAAAACCAACCATATTTTATTTTCAAAGATGGAATTTGCACTCTGCTTTGCAACCCAGAAATGAGTTTTTTCTCTTACTTCAAACAAACATTTTAGCTTGGGGAGTGGGAAATTTAAGAAAAAAGTTTTTCTTTCTTCCATATATCTTTAGAAAAGTAACCATTAGAAAAAATAAATAGAAACAGAGTATTCGACCTTTCGTTCGATTTTTTCTCAACTTTTTCGATTCATGTCTAGTTCCTCACTAAAATGAAAAATGAGGAGTAAGTTAAACTTTCTATGTAAAAAAAAAATCATTTTCTAATTCAGAAAAATTTTTTAGAATGATTCGATCAAAGACAAACTTCTCAATTGTTAAAACAATTTAAGCTTTGTCGCAAAGAACAGTTAACCGTAAACGAAGACTAATTTTCCGCTTCACACCTTTCATCTTTTTTTGAGAAGGATGCAAGCTTGAGAACGACTTTTACTACAGGACTGGACGCCAGTGATCGTGTTAAATGACGCATGGGAAAGGTCTCAAATATCATAACGTGACCATTTAACACGTGCGCTTCACGTCCATTGATTCTTAAAGTTACATTACATAGCAACTTTTTACATCAGCTACGTAATTTTGTTTCCTCCCTAGAATGGTTCTGTGCATTCTCGCTGTTAATATTGCACATATTTCAATATGCCATGTACTAATAAAAGAATATTTAATAAACAATTACCTCTACTCGTGCAGTGCAAAGTTTTCATGCTGATAATTCTACTTTAAACTTGCTTTTACAAAAAATAGGATTCCGTTTGATTTATCGAAGATGGAGTTTGATAGAAAAGTGAGTTTGTAATAACGCCTTCAAAATATTTTGGAATCTCTGTTGCCTGCTGTTGGAATCTTTGAATCCCTAAACTTTCCAGATTTTTTCTGACATGGAAAATAAACAAAACTTCCGTCACGCTCTCTGAGTGTCATAAAATGAAATCCTTCAAATTTCATTCTCTCAAATTGTGCAGTGTTTGGATTGCTTAAATTATCCAACACGGAAGCCTATTGAAAGAATGGGTCTAAAAAAGAGAAATATTTGCTGATTTGTGTTGCTCACTTGTCTATGTCATGATGTAATTGCCATTCACACAGTCTATCTTCTGATGTAAAATTTTCACGGCTTATTTCATTGCCATGCACGATTCTATTCATATAAAATATTAATTACTAGTTAGTATGACTGTTTAGTCTTATTGATGACAATTAATAACCAAAGATTAATCTAGGAACGGAATAGAGACTTGGAATTTAGGATTTAAATTATATACTATCTCCACTTTGCTGAGAACTTTTGCTTAAATCTGATTGAGCAATTCATTTTTGTGATTGTCTTTTAATGGCATAAATTTAAGCTACTACTGATTTAATTTGTACAAATAGATTCTTACTCTCAGTGCAGAACTAATTACTTTGGTCTGTTTAGTTCGATCGCCAGTGTTTGACTTGAGGTACCCTGCTGTCGTGGATGCCATTTAAGTCTAGCTACTTCTCAAGGCCTTTGGAGACCACACTAATATCACCCAACCCCCTCCCCTATCCCATTTATTTCTATTGTGTAATTTTTAGAGGCAGGCATTCAAAAAATGCCTTTTTTTTCCTTCACATCAAGAGGAAAATATCTTTAGAAAAATGATTTATGTTCGGAGGCATTTTCTGACTCCTCCGCGTCTTCCATTTCCATCAGAATTGCAGTATAAATTGACCTGCCTATTCTGTAAATGATACTTTACTCGTCATTTAAACTGCTACTATAATTGGTACTACTACAGGTGTTGATATTTATGAAATTTGATAATTAGTCCATGTAGGATTTTTGTCATGAACAAAGTAACAATCAAAAGAAACCCTAGTCGGTGATCTGTGATCTGTGAGGTTCAAAGTAAACATAACAATAATCAACACTTCTCTCGGGAATGTTCCCTCAATCAATTGATACCGATATATATGGAATGTGATTTTAGGATTTCATCAGTTATGAAGTAGCAGTTCTCCCTCAGTTTTTTATCCTTCTGATCATCGTTTTTTATTGTTACAATTACCGTCACTATTGTTTTTAATACAAATTATTTGTACTTGTTTTTCGATCAGTTATAATTTTTGTCATTTTGATAAATCATAATTTTTCTTGTTCATATCTCGCAGAACTGTGTAAGAGAACATGAACTTTCTGCTGCTACAATTCAGTTTCTAACTGAAATTAAACTTTTTTTTTTCGAATGAAGAACATAGTCGGAAAAAAAGTTTCCATCGAAAGGACTAATGCTATCGATAAAGTTTTTCCGTCCGATATTTCGCTTTATTGCTGCAAAGATTTGTCTTTTTGGTCATTAACTTGTACATTAATAAATTCGCCTTCGTTTTCAGAAATTTCACTATTTCAGAATAAAGGACAAATGAGACTCCGGTGTTCCGGAAAATTTCTCTCTTCTCCGTTCTCATTCAACACGCGGAATTAACTTTGTTATCTGCAAATTTATTATTATTTTTGTAGATTGTTGCAATTATCCAGAATCTGATTCCGCTACATGCTGTGAAAAAATTGCAACTGCATCATTTGTTTTAAATACAGATGAAGCAATTTAATGATACATTAACGACTGTCTCATCACTGATAAGCAACTGATGCAAACTGATAATATAATGAAGTGTTCACTTACTACACCCATCTAATATCACAGACAATGTATTTCATTTTTTTAATAACTGCTTGCATCGCTCACACAGGTGAGTTACGTCGTTCATCTTTATTATGCGGCGCTCAACTTTCACATTTGGACTGAAAGTTAGTGCTGCGAATTTTAAAGGTAGAATTCGCAGACCTTGCGATTTGCAGTCTGCTCGAAGTATCATAACGATTAATTTATAAAAACAATTGAAATGTTTTTTGCATGTGAGCCTTTTGAAGTGTAGTGGGACGTGAACAGACACGTGAGGAGAGTGACGAACAACGTCTCCTACGCCACCTACTCAACCATTACGAGAAAGCAGTGCGACCGGTGCGAAATGCTTCTAACACAGTGGTTGTCAAGATGGGTATGACGATGACCAACATTTTCGACATGGCACGTTCATTTTCTTTACAGAGAGTTCTCACTTCCTTGGCTTAGACAGGTGAACGTCACTCTTTCTTCGTGTCTCGAATTATACCAGTGGTTAGACTGAACGCTGAATGTTCATGCTGAAGTTGGAGATTCCAGGCTAAAACTTTGGGCCATGAAGCCAGTTAGAAGTGCGTCTAACAAGATCAATGAAGTGCTTCAAGTTTTATTTTTAAATCATACTATATAATTATAGGACGAGAAGAATCAGGTGCTAACAATAAATGTATGGCTGGATCAAGTTAGTTAACTTCTTTTGTTGCAAATAATTTCCACTTCACTGGATGAGGTCTTTTCAAATTTTAGAAAACTTGATAATGCAGGAGTGGAAAGATGAGTTGTTGGTATGGGAGCCGGAAGAATTCGGAGGGATTGAATCTGTTCGAGTACCATGTGACCTAATTTGGCTACCTGACATTGTTCTTTATAACAAGCAAGTTTCATAATTCTTTGATCAAATAGAGGAAATGAAGAAACGAGTGAGATCGATTCATCCCAAATTTTTATAAAATCAAATTCAGCGCAGATGACTACACAGTTGGCTCAACGCATTCACGCGCAGTGTTATATTATGATGGTACCGTCTTCTGGCCACCTCCAACACAGCTTCGCAGTACTTGTAAAATTGATGTCACCTATTTTCCGTTTGACAGTCAGCACTGTGCAATCAAATTCGGCTCGTGGACCTATCATGGTGTAGCGAAGTTTCGAAACTTTTTGTGACATATATATTTCTAAGATTTCGGTATCAGGAGTTATGAATTTGATAAACAGCAATGAAAATAGTAAATTGGATTTTGTCGCTCAGAAACTGATTATTAAATTAGTTAAAAAAGGATTTATTCAGGTTTCCAAGTAGATATCACAAATCGTAGTGCAAATGTTGACTTGAGCAACTATGTGGAATCTGGCGAGTTTGATTTGGTGCGAGTATTTCAGAAACGTCAAGTTGTTAAGTATACATGCTGTCCGGAACCTTATCCGGATGTCACATTTTATATCCATATCAGGCGAAAGGTTGGTTAATATGTTCATAACAAAAAAAAAAAAACTTTAGAACTAGCTGAACCATGCTCACTAATGCAAAAGAATTGAAAAAGAGCTAAGCATACATTCAGATCTCATGACCTTTTAATACTCTAATTTAGCTTGCTACAACTTGATAACTCAGAAACCTTCTCTGAAAAGAGTTATCTACAAATTGCAAAATTTTTTCAGTTATTAAGCATGGTTTTTGAAACAAAATAAAAACTAGTCACAAAAAACACAAGAACTCCTTGATACTTTGACTTATAAAACCGGCCGCCTAATTCTACTAGTAAAAAGGTGGTTTTCAATTTTAAATTAAAAAAACCGCCTTTATTCGTTCAATAAAATCAACGATTTTTGTAGAGAAATTATCCTTGAATACTTTTTTGCGAATTCTTATTTTAGTTTTCATAGGGCTTCGAATTGATTGAAATTTCCAACAGAAATAGAAATAAAATTTTTTTCAGACGCTTTATTACTTGTACAATGTTGTATTCCCATGCTTAATGATGTCCGTTCTGACACTTCTTGGTAATTTATTTAATTGCAATAAAAGTGAAGTATATACGTCAACCTGGAATAGAAAGTCTTAATCATGATCTATAAACTATGCCAATATATACTAGAATCCACGCTTCAGCAGAGGAAGTTCCGATAAATTGTTTTCTAAAGATGATGCCTTGTGATGACAGGTTAAGCCTATCGATGCTAACAAGATGTCAATCAAAAATGAATGGCGTAAAAGAAAAAAATCCACTATGCAATTTTGAATCAAACTGAAGAAATTAAGAAATCTACTCATTTCCGATAATCGCGTTATTGCCTTCCGAAATATTTCTCAATTTGTCGGTTTAGACCAGAAGAATTGAAATATAATTATTACAGAACTTTTTTCAGTGTTTGTTTTGCCACCTGATTCAAGTGAGAAAATAGCGCTGGGAATCACAGTTCTTCTTGCATTTTCGGTAAATACAGCCAGCGAAAATGAAATATCTAAAAAATGCCCAATTTTCTCAAAGAAGAGTTTTTCATTTCTACAGTTAAATTCTCAAGTTCTAAGAAAATAGTATTAATTTGCTGTTGAAAATTATGTAGCTTCTAGTCTTTAAATACTTCGGTAAACGAAAAATCTGAAAGATATTCTTTTTTAAATCGGGCTGTACCCAACTAACTGCTTTCATTTCAAGCTTGAAAGCTTATTGACAATAAAATCAGAGTTTTTTGCAGGAGGTGTTAATAATTTAGTTTCCAGGTGTTTGTGTTAGCGATAGCAGAGAAGATGCCGGAAACTAGTGACTCGATGCCTCTAATTGGGATCTATCTAACCATTGTTATGCTCATAACAAGCATATCTGTGGTTATGACTGTCATGGTAGATTTCTTCTTTCATTAAGAATATACCTGAGGTGCGCTGCGCTGTGGTGAAGTGGAGGATGCTCGAAAATCACTTTTAAACCAGGCTTACCTCTTTCAGGTATTGAATTTTCACCATCGCGGTCCATTCGATCGTCCCGTACCTGAATGGGTTCGGGTGCTTGTGCTACAGAAACTACGCACTCTTCTGAAAATGCATTTGCAATACCCAACAAGCAGAAGCGGTAACTTACTTCTGCCAAATGACCAGTTCCACAAAATCAGATCACGAAATATCATTAGTAAGTCACTTTGTTTAGGACAATATGATGATAAAAATCACTCTGCTATACTTTTATGATAATTTTCTGTATGGCTATGGTATTAATAAAAAATGACTATTTTATTTCAGATTTGAAATCGTATCATCAACTTGAGGATCAGTTACTTTGGTTGCAAGAGACTGAATTCATTACTGTTGATGGATGCTTAACAACACGTAGGACTAAACGTAGCATCGATCTGCAAGTTCGATTACATCGAATACTACAGGTTATCCGATCTTACAATGATTACAATTAAATTATCGAGAAGTTAGACTTGATTAACATTGATCTGATCGGGATGAAGAGTGAAGTTTATTGTAGATGNGGAAGTTAGTTTGAGACTTGATTAACATTGATCTGATCGGGATGAAGAGTGAAGTTTATTGTAGATGCTTCTGACGCGTCAAGAAACGAACGATTTGTATGAAACGTTAGCCATCGAATGGCGTGAAGTTGCGCGTGTGATTGATCGCTTGCTATTTTGGGTATTTCTTGCATGTACAGTTGTGATAAGTGTCATTTTACTTCTTATTATACCAATTATGCACCGTTCATCGGATGAACTCGTGGATCTGAACTCTTACTGAATTGATTGTGTAAAGAAATTTTGCTCAAATGCATCTCTTCCGTTCCATTTCTTTTATTAGAGTATTTTAAATTGCATATGTGAAATGTTTCTAACGTAGTAGTATTAACTGACATCATGTTATGAACAATAAAGAGCACTTCATTTCAATTTTTAAGCAGAAGACGGTCTTCACATCTTGAGGAGAAAGTTTGGAATTTGCTTTTAGTCAGCATCACCAGCCATTAATTCCCAAAATTCTGGAAATTATATCATTCTGTGAGATTTATGAATTTCATGATTGAGTGTAATGTTAAAAAAATTCTCGAAGAAGTGAGATCTTTTTTCTCATACCTTCAAATTCAATCTTTCCAGACCCATCCTCATCTATTTCGTCTACTGCCGCTTCCAGCTGTTCATCACTCAGATCATCGGCAATTTCTTTCAGCAATGCTTTCAGAGTGGGTCGAGAAATGTAACCATTACCCTGAAAGACGAAATCAGTGAAATCAGCACAAATGTACAACTTCCCCCATTCTAGGTTAGTATTTCTTCGTTCAGCAACAGGCCATTCATTCCGATGCTCATTAATTTTACAGAGATGGTTTCATATGGAATTCCCTTGATAGCATATTAGGAACTCTCGATAACCTAAAACCTTACATAATATTTTTACTAGCTAACAAGCTAGCAGTCTTTTAAAAATTAAAGGATGGAAAAAATGAGACCTCTTTGTCAAAAAGTCGAAAAGCTTCTCTTAGTTCCTTCTGTAGTGTTTCCTTATCGACCGTGTTAGCAACAGTATAAACAAGGGCACAGAATTCATCGAATTCCAGTTTTCCCGACCCATCAGCATCGAATTTTCGGATCAGCTTCCGAAGTTGTTTCTCATCGAAATCTTGTTCCATTGCATGCATGATTTGGCCAATTTGTGTAGCCATGATGTAGCCCTGTTTGCCGCGATCAAACATGTCAAAGAATTTTTGATATTCTAAAAGCAAACTAAAATCTATCAAGACTCTACCTGATTTGTAGTTAAGATTGTTTAGTATTTCGCACTGAAGCATGTTTATTAAACTAATTCTAATAAAATTTTTTGTCTTATTAGATAAGGATACATGCTAAGACAATTAGTTAAATAAGTGACGAAATTACTTGACACTATACCGGTTACTGGTAACATAACATAGAATCTGACCCCATAACGTTATTGTTAACATTAATTTTCAAATGAATTAATGTTGCTGACGTTATGTGAAGGAGAAAGAATAAACCTTCAATTTGCGAGCCATCGATTTCGGCCAGAATTTCTTCAATATCTTCTGCCTGCAATCATTTTGTTAAAAAGATTGTAGAAACACATCCGACATGTTAAAAAGAGGGGAATCTATCTCCATGTATATTCTGAATCCAATCCTTTACTCTGTACCTGCAATTTATCAGTGCTAAGACATCAAGATCCACGGTGATGGATTTAAACACACTTGAGAAGGCCGAAAAAAAAAAATTCTGTTTGAACTGCGTTTTCCTCTACGGGCTATGGGAATTCACCAAAAAGGGTTTCAGAAGTTTGAAAGATTTCGAAATGATATCAGTGAAGGTATGATTCTGATGATTCTGTAATGGGCCTCATTCTTGAACTTTCTTTCCCTACCAATTACTTGCTATAATTCCTGTAGCATATTATTTCATGATGATTAGTAAATAGGAATTTGTAAACAAAAGTACAGAAGCTTTCAGAACCAATAAAAAATTTTCATAGAATGGAAAAGTAAACAAACAAATTTCACTTCACCCATTAGCATAATGGTGGATGCAGATGTTTTTGAAGAAAAGAAATTGTTTTGTATTTTGTTCAAATTTAAAATAGATGTAAATTTCCGTAGCACTATAGAAGCTACAATTTTTTGCACTCAATTTTACTGGAAATGTGAGAAAAAGATAGCATCGAGCTGGTTTTTCAGTTCCACACATTTCTCCCACTCTTTCATTACAAATTTCATAACTTTCCGTTTGCAATAAAATATTTATTCGAATTTATAAAATAACCGATCAGTACAGACTACATGCATCGTGTCTTACACATTCATTACATTAAGTGAAAGTAGATTTGTCTAAGTTTAAAAGTGAGAAGGATTTGGAGAGGAAAAAATAAGAGGAAAGAAAGGAGTACTCACCATTGTTGCTTGCTGTTAAAACTGAAGTCAGAAGTTCCAGTAGCTCGATGATTCCCTCAGCTTCCCCAGCTTTTGCTCAACAAGCAACCATCTGAGCAACGCCCCAAAGATGCTCTCAGTGTTGCAGCATATCTCGAGATATTAGAGGCAACTGTTGCCGTTGCTCTCGAGGATGTAAAGTACTGAATTACATGGCTGCAGCTTCACCCCATCTACTTCAGTGCATCATTTACTGCCAGAGATTGGCGATGCAATTCTTCGCATCGTCTCTATCGTTCTCCTGTGGAGAAAAATAAGAAACTCAAAAATTCGCCTTGAAATTCACCTCCAATTCACTGGATCTACAAATTGTTATCAGTCTAACAAAAATGAGCAGAAGATTCAGAAAGTTCAAGACTGTAGAAATCTTGGATTGACCAAGACGTTTAGAAGCTTTAATCAAAATTCCTTTAACTTTCGTAAGTTCACATTCATTAAGAATGAGAAAAGTTTATTGTAAAGTTTGTTTACTTGGATACGAAGAATGGGAAAGACAGCTTGATCTTCTGTATTATTCCTTCTTCATTCCAAGATTAGTGCTTTCTCTAAAAGAGAACTTAGCTTTGAAAGGTTAATCTACCACATTTCATGGCCAAGATAATCTCAATTTCGATTTCTAAAACTGCTGAGAGAGTTCTCTTCTAAAATTTTCTTTTCAAACTCATACTAAAGAAATCTTCGAAGGAATGAGAAATGAGAATTTAACTTCGAATTTAACCACAACATGAAAATGTGAACGTTGAAATGGGCAGAACTCANGAAAGAGACAACATGAAAATGTGAACGTTGAAATGGGCAGAACTCAGAGTTAAATGATATGAAATATCTTTGCAACATCTGAGTCACATTTTTTGGCAAATAATGAGGAAAAATTTGAGGTTAAAGAGCAAAAGGAGCAGAAAGTGTAAGGTCATTTGTGAGATTCACTAATAAGAGAAATTTTTGGGAAAGATATATTCATCGGCATATGCAATTTCTTTGAAATAAAAACTTCTATTTTTATTTCTTTGTTTGTTTTTTCCTTTCGAATTGAAACACATAACAGTATTGATACGACTGATATTGTTGACTCTCTTCCTCTGCTATCTACATTTGTTCGAGAAATTTAATCAGTGACAAACAGTCTGGTATACTTCTACCGAGTGAGTGATAAGCCTTCCATCACATGTTGGAACGTGTCGACGTCACTGCAGGAGAAAGAATATTGCTTTGAAACTCTGAGACAACCAGAGCTGAGGTTCTCTCGTTATGATTTCGAAAAATTTTGTCGAGAATGTTTGCTGTGAATAGCAACGACTTATCGTGTCAGTGTTCCGTGCAAATCTAACAACAGCTCTTGGAAATAAATAGCAGTGGAAGAAAAGAAATTAATGTTTTGCGACGAATGAAATAAAAAGAATACAAGGACTTGGCGCTCAACAGATAAGGAAACAAACAAACCAGAAAAAACAAAATTATTGTTAGATAACGTCGTTTTCATCCGTCAGAAGGCGCATGTTCCGACGCAGGCTTTTGTCAGCAGAAAAATGTAGCGTTATATTAACCGGACAATTATTCCTATTTTCTATTTTTGCTGTCGGGATAATGAGGTGTGATTAAGTTTACTGACCGTGAAGGGATTCTTTTTCGGGAAGATTCAGGCTAGATTAGATGAAGACATTGATTGCAGGCGCTCAGGGATAGAAGAGTATATTGTGGACAACAGATTTCGCCAAGATTAGTTCCTTATGTTCCTTTGGAAAGGCTTGGATAAGAATCTTTCCCAAAGGTATTTGATAAAATTATCGCCATTCTGTTTGCCACATAAAGATGACTGTTGACTTTTGGAACGCAGAAATGCTTCAAAGATTGCCGCTGCTATCATACTGTTTGATAGTTTTCTGTTACGTTAGAATGATCAGTCTCAACAAAGTCGGGAAAGTCAGCAACAAAATGCAAATGCCACTGGCTGTACAATTTTATCTAACTTTCATCTTTTCCATTTATTATACTTCCACTCATCTCATTATTTCATCAGTTCCAAGCAACATCCATCCAATCTTCATTGTTCTCTCGCATTTCTTCCAAGTGATATTTTCACTGAATATCTATCTTTACTATCCAACTTTAATTAACTATCAATATTCAAATACTGCATAGTATTAACATATTCTTGTATTAACATAACATACTAGCATTGATTACAGACTTGTTATCAGTAAATTGCATAACTTCACTTTAGCTAGAAACTGAAAGAACAGGTACAAATGGGGAATTTCTGTTGCGATAGCGTTTGTCCTTTGCATTCAAAAAGGATGCTTTAAAATATTATTATTGGTAATAAAAAAAATAGAGATTTTTAAAAATTATTCATTTTCATAGATCTACTTCTGGTGGTTGGTTAGTCGCGAGGTAACTCGAAATTTGATGTGTTTCACCCAAAGGAATAGTGGAGAAACTAAGGAGAACATAAGATTTTCTTCAACTTCACGAAATTTTATTTAAGCGAAGCTAGAAAACTTGATGTTTTTGTATCTTTTCTATCTTAGTATTCTTTTTTTTTTTTGAACTAGTATTTGAGCTTTCAGACTTGAATATGTATTTCTCACTGCAAAAAAATCGAGAAATGTATGATTAAAATGAGAATAAAGGAACTAGTGTGTTACGTTTGATGCTCGTTTGTGCAACTAGACATGGACTTTACTAAACATTAGACTTCCATAAGGATTGTATGAGGTTTTGACACTTGTTTGAAGAGGCATTACTTACTTGAAATATTAACTACAAAAGGCTAATTGTAAGTATCGTTTCTATTCACATGCTTAGTTATTTAATATTTGGAGAGCATCTAGTGAAGAAACAGTAAACTTAATTTGATATAGCAAACTTTAAATGCCTAAAAATTTCTCAATGGCAGTTCCTTGAAAGGGCCAAAGGTGGTCACATCACGTGCTGTGAAAGTAAAACTGGTAACTATTTCTCCAACAGTTTTGGTATTATTGTTTCATTGCTGTCTTCTTTTTTTCCATCATAAGTGCAATACTTGTCACAAATAAAATAATTAAATCAGCCCAATTTGACCCAGAATTGTCCTTAATTTAATAGTCTTGCCAGACTATTTTTTGCCTAACTGACGAATGCATTTTCTGAAATTTCTCACATCAAACTGTTTAAGGTATGAAGACAGCAGAGAATATTTCCCTGAAGTCCTCAGCAGGACAAAAATGCCAAACGGCGAGAATACTAACCGCATTTTGGTATGTGAAACCAATGCCTAGCCCAAAAATATTGTGTAGAAAGGTTTTTGCAATCCATAGATATTGTAAAAATGTTTTTGTAGGTTAAATTTATAAATAATGTGAAATTTTCAAATATAGAATTAACTGGTAATAAAAAACGAAGAATTGAAACTTGAACTGTCAGGATATTCGGATTATGCAACAATTATGGATACGTAATAATGCTGAGTGCAGCAGAGGATATTCTAGAACAACAGGATCATCACAATGCCACAGATATTGAAGCGAAATGTCTAGTAAGAGTTTACAGTAAGTTAGCTCCGTAAAGTCAGAAGCCATGTCAGCAGTGATATGCATCCGTTATGTTTTCCAGTTGCTAGAATGTTTCAGGATAAAATAACTACTCGTCACTGCTCCATCATGACAACTGGCACTATTTTACTAGCTGACATACTGCCATGCTTATTTGTCAAGTTATCGTTTCCATTTTTCATGCAAAGGATACCTTTCGGGTAAGCATCTGGCATTAATTGCCTAATAATTCAGTGTGTGAATAAAGCAAATATTCTCTTAAATCTTGCCTAATTTTAATCTAATTTTAATTTTCAATAGCTTTGTTACAGGATACGTCACTTCCTAATATGCTCCTTGCAAGCACTCAGTTATTTAATTGTCGCTTTCTCTTCAGGAGTACTAATGTCTTTAACAGGTTCGACAGTACTGAATTTTATGGAGGCGCAAAATGCTATTAATATATTAATAAAGATAATTGCGCCTGTTAATCCAACTTCTTTATCGACTGCGTTACTGGCTAATCAGTTTTTAGCTTTGAAAAATGCCCAAATACATTTGTTTAACTATGTACAGATTTTATCGGATAGTTACTATTTAAAAAGCATTTCAGGAGTGGTATTTGCTAGTTTCAGTTCTGGCCTCGGCGAAATAACTTATTTATCGTTAACTCCTTACTTCAACAAGTCTGTTTAATTATTCATCATTTTCGTTCTAAACTTGAAAAATTTCGAAAGCTAAATTTTGATATTTCAGAAATACTATTTCAACATGGTCATCAGGTACTGGTGGTGCAGGAGTGATGGGTGCCTTGGTTTATGCTGCCCTGACAGAACCACACCTATTCAATTTGTCACCGAAAGTAACACTCTTGGTTATGCTTGTTGTGCCTATTATATTTTCTCTGGCGTAAGTATGATTTTGAAATTTCCATTTAAAAGTCTTTGGGGGGAACCGCCACAGGGTATTTTCGTGCATAGGAGAAAGGATTGGGTCATTGAAGATATTGGTGCTTGTTGGTGTTGCCTGAATCGATACATCAAGTTAGCGTTATGGAGCCTAAGACTTGGATTGTCCCTGAAACACGCCTGTCCACGACATCTTTTCGCGACACTTCATATACAGAAACAATAGAGAAAGCTGACGAAAAGTCTCAGCAGTCAACCGAATCGGTCAAACAACGGCTGCTATCTTTCAGAGAGATGCTCCTCACCACATATGTAAGGCAATTTATTTTGAAAGAGTCCTTTTCAACATTTTTAGCTAAGCCTTTCACAAATTTAAAACTAATGAAATTTTAAAACATTTTTAAGTCACTGCTACGATTTATGATACCGTTGATGTTAGTGTACTTTGGTGAATATCTGATAAATCAGGGCATTGTACAATTGATTTTTTATCCGTGCGATAAAGGATGGAATCTTACGCGATCAAGTCAGTACCGCTGGTACCAAGTAAGTCTGAGTCTTATTATTGGAAATTCATAACTAGTGCAGAAGCAATTGAAGAATATCCCTAATTTTCCAAGTTAATTCGAACTTCAAAATTAATTATTTTCCAGGTGCTGTACCAAGCCGGCGTTTTTATTTCCCGATCCTCAATTAATATTATTCAGTTACCTTACTGGATCCTAGTACTTTTGCCTGTTTTGCAGGTGAATTTAAACCTTTCTCCTAAAGTTTTGTATGGAATAGCTGTACTCCTAACATCTTTGCATGCAAATTATTTTTACCATAGAACATGGGTCTCTCACAAATCCGTCATATAGCCAAATCACTGATTTCTTCTTTTGCAGTTCATGAATGTGTTTGTCTTTTTCTTCGAGTCTCTCAATTTCTACATCCCGCATATTTGGGTTCTGTTCTTGCTGATATTATTTGAAGGACTATTCGGTGGCTTGGCCTATGTCAACACATTTATTCAAATACACAATTTCGTAAGTTCGGCACCGCTCATTTTCGTTCCTTAACTACCGTATATGAGTATAATCACTCAGAAGATCGATAGATAACGAGGAGTGCTTTGATTTCGAGTGTTTCCAGTATACAAATTACCTTCCATTCTCATTCACAACACCATTTGTGCAGCTCTGAACTTCTAAGCTACGATGACACAAATTGTTTCATTGAGATTCACATGCGGAAACACAAAGTTTAGACTGTTATGTTTTGCTTTGTTCTGACAGGAAAGCATTGTACCGATCTTAAGCGATAAGCATTCTTGTTAAGTTTATCGTTATAGGAGAAGTCGAATTAATTTCTTATTCAGGTTGAACCAGATAGCAGAGAATTTGCGTTATCCATAAGTTCTTTGGGTGATTCTTTTGGAATTGTTGCTGCTGGATTCGCTTCTATACCGATTTTCAATTACGTTTGTAGTACGAGCCTGCCGCAACATGTCACAGCTTGAAAGTACTGTTCCGTCATCTGACTAAACGGCATAGTCAGTATTTGTTCATTGTTTGTTGATCCATCCAAGATGTCTCATCCCTTTTTTGCTCCGCTTCAAAAATTTCCTATGATCAAAATTAAAAAAATCTTTGCTTTGGCACAATCTGAACAAACCTTGC
This sequence comes from Setaria digitata, assembly GCA_003640385.1. NCBI lineage: Eukaryota > Metazoa > Nematoda > Chromadorea > Rhabditida > Setariidae > Setaria > Setaria digitata. Next base: position 62,335 of record RCAB01000018.1, read on the forward strand.
AATGAACAGTCCTCTTCGCTAACTAGACATCTACTGTCGCTGAAGAAGTGGAAAGACGACGTACTCTGACAGTTTCTTAGTTAGACTAAAGAATCTTAGCTACCATTAACACAATCAACTTTAGCAGTGATTCTGGTTGACAAGGGTCGTCTATACCTATACTGCTAATGACATCACATGAAAACAGAATTTTTAATAAAGAGACATATGCGACATTAAAATACAGAACAGTGAGGGAATTAACATTCTATTCATTGTATGGAATATAAATAGACATACCACACTATCAACGAAATAGTTCTTCACTATTCCGATTATTATTCAACTGTAAGTAATAACAAAGGTTTAATTCTCAATAAGTACATAGTTTGCTTTGAAAAATCTTTGGTTATCAATGCAAACAAAGATTCCAGGCCTGAAACTACGGCTCTAACTTGAAACTATGTTTAAATATTCGAGAGATTGGATTATTAAATTAAGAGAAAAATAAATGATGCAGAAGGCTGTTGAACAATAATTTTCTACCAACTACTACTGTTAAGAAATTTCAGAACATACAGATGAAACTAGAATTTTTCGCAGATTCATCACAGTAAGCCAACTTCAGCAATTCTCACTGCGTAACAACGAGTAGAATTGCGCTTCTTTGGTGCCATCAGAAGGCGACTGTAATGCTTTAATTGTATTCTGGGTGACTGCAGAGGTGTTCGAAATCCACCCGATGTATTTTGGCGGTGAGAAATTACGGGAGGAATCTGATTATCTCGTTCAACCACTGCTACTTGGTCGTCTACTTGGATTGGATGCTGCTCTCCATTATTTGAAGGATCTCGGGGTGCTGTAGAAGGAATTCCGGGAGCGGAAGTGCTTGAAACAGTAGTATCATGATTTCCGCTTCGATAACGTGAAAGTGACGCATTATGTTCCGGAGCCTGTTGAACGTCGAAAATAGTCAGATTAAGAGCTGATTCTGTCCTAATTGATGATGCCTCCTGGAATCTGGAATTATTATTTTGACTAAGATCCTAAATCATTCGTTTAATAAAGCAGTCTACATTAAGAAATAAATCTGTTTTACAGTAATAGTACTAATTACGATATCCCGGTTTAAGATCAGTCTAATAGTTATAAGGGAAGAGTCGAAAAGAGTACTTAGATGAATCTTTTACGGGTGAACTTGAAATATTGGAGAAATTTGTAATCGATTTTTGCCACATACGTTGATGGGATGCTGAAAAGTGCTGCCATCCTTCTGTGTCACTTTTTCACATTTCTTCGATTTTGATGGCTTGTCATTCCGTTTAACTTTACGTTTCAGGATCCTGGTGCTCTGGCGCCATACTTTTTCACGTTTCTTCCGCCTTGATGATTTTTCATTCGGTTCCAGCTTGCCACTGGCTTGTCGCGTTGCTTCCCATTTTTTCGATTCTCGTAAGTCCCTACTTCGTCTCACTTTACGTTCGCTCTCATTATTTGGCTTGCGTCGTACACTTCCCATTTCTGTCTAATTCCACCTTTAAATAATAATACGGAAAGAAAGTAATGGAACGATATATCACAAAATATGCCTCGACAAAGCCACCTCGGGTCAATGGTCTCAGGGAAAAGAGGGGACTGTTCACGGGAGCTCGCGATCACGAACTGCTTAAAGATAAGCAGTGAATGATAATAACATATGGAATGCTTTATGAACATCACTTATGTGACGATATCACTCGATAGAACAGTCGCATAGCCAACAGAAAAGCATCTATATTTTAGGAGTTTATTTGCAGTGGTGAAATGCAAGTGTGCTGTTAGTACTAATAAAAAGCAAAACAGCAACCATGGATAGTCACAGCTGGTCTCTAAATGAGGTAACAGGTTGACTGATGCTACAAATCGGAAGTCATTGAATGTTTATTTAGTCGTGAGGGTTCATGATCAGTTTCACTCAAATATTCCCGAAAGGAAAGCGAACGTAGCCCAAGTTCTGTTTCCCTCGCCAGCCACTTTCGTTGATTTTGTTTGATTCAGCTGTGAAGATACACGTGAAGTGGTATGCAGCAACTTCTGCAAGGAACTGAACTCGACACTGAATTCTCGGACGGATAGAAGGGAAAGTCGAGAGGCAGTTGAGAGGGACCCAAAGGTGCGAAGTGATTGCGATTGCCAGAGGAAGAAGAGGAGGGAATTCCTTACCTAATTGCTAGTAAAACATAACATTCCCTCCTTCGCTAGCTCACTTCCCGGGTCTCTCTGATCAATTCCAATCCTTTCTTGCTGGAACAGAGTCGTTGCTGTTCAACTCCCCTAACGATCTTCCCTCAAATCCTCCTTAATTGGAGGATGACGTCACCACCTGGAGACATCAGTCTGTCCAGTGACACAATAGCACCACATTAATGGTGTCCACATGGTAAACAACCCTGCACAACGACCCCACGTCAACAACAGTCTTACGACTAGATTCATTGATCAGCACACTGATCCTTTACTTTAGACTGGGGACTGTCACACGACGGAATGAACGGAAGAGAAAATTCATTCAGCTGAAAGTCCACAGGAGTGGTTCAGACTGGAACTGAGGGGAAGCTTAAAGTCCGTCCTGTTTCACTGCTGAATTGAAGTGCATTTATTTGCAAAGGTGAAAGTAAAGACCGAAATGTGTCAATGTGTGCGCTCTTTCAACATCGCTGCTAACTACGTGTGTCATCAAACCTAGGACGTGTGATTTCATATCGTCGCTCTAGCTGTCGCTTTGATTGGGCTCTGGTCGAGAACTGGGTCGGAAGTCATGAGGGGACGTCGATGGGAGTGGGAGTCTGGAAGTTGTTGGTTGGAGGGTCAGTGTCATGGTGGCTTAGACTGCGACAGAAACTACTGTTTGAGAGGCTTACACAGTGTACTGCGAAAATGGAAAATTTCACCATTTTGAGTTGGAGTATTGTTCATGTTCTCCCAATTTTGCTATCTGAACTTTTAGTTAATTAAAACTTGATTTCCAATCCAATTAGTCATGCCTGAATCACAGTTACTGAATCCCAACGAAGAACGTGTTGAAATTTTCTTAACGGAACTGATGAAAATCAATTCCTGCACAGGAAATGAAGGTATGACACTATTTTTAACCATTTAATTCATATTATCCGTGTCAGTCTAGGTAATTTCAAAATGAGTACTTTTTGCAGGCTAACTGCTTCCATAAAAAAGTCAGTTCCTGTCGATTTTTTTAAATCACTTCATCGATTCAAAATGTTTCAGAAGACTTGTCGGCTGCTTTGACAGTATATTTTAAGGCAACCGGGTGGTATGTTTTACGACAGCCGTTGAAAAGTGATCCCAAAAGACATAATCTTTTGGTTACTAAGATTCCTTATGAAGCGCCAGGCAAGTTGTAGAACTTCAGATTTTTCATGAGAAAGAAGCGGTCCAATGCTTGTAATTTTATGAAAGAGGCAAAAGAACTAATAAATTCCGTTCTAAAAAGTGACAAGTTTTTTCGTTTCACAAAATTTTATGAAGTAATGAATACCACATTGTTTAAAAAAAAGCGCGATACTCTTTCAGGACCTCGATATTTGTTGAATACACATATGGACACAGTTCCACCATATATTCCACCAGCATACGATGGTACCAAAGTGAGTGGGAGGGGAGCAAATGATGCTAAAGGTAGAGGATGTTTCTTTTAAGCGATATTATTTCTATCTTACATATCTATCCTCTGCCTTCTTTCGCTTGTTCGCTTTCGTTTTAATTTTCAGCCTAAAGCAGTGAATAGATTCTTAAGGATTGATATCTTATGTTTAGACATTTAATTGTTCAAGATTTTCAATAATTGTTTATTTAAATTTGATGCATCATTCAAACTTTGTAGGACAGTTAGCAGCAATGATATTTGCTGCTCAAAGAATAGCAAGAGAGGATCCAAAACTTGCTGAAAATATTGGTCTGTTACTAGTTGTAAGTGAGGAACTTGATCACATTGGCATGGTGGTATGTTTACAGATTAGTCTTAGAATGCGTTCATGACTTCTGATCGTTTGGAAGAAAAAAAGTTGAAGTAGTTGCTAATTCTCTTATTATTCCTTGTATTATAAAAATTTTCTATGGGATGTAAAGAATGGAAGAAGCTTGAGTAGAATGAGAATTCCAGTAGAAACGAGTAGAATTCCTTAGACGTGATGCGAACATTTTTTTTTTTTTTTATGATCTGTATGTCTCACATGCTCTTTTTTCAGGAAGCAAATAATCTAGGATTGGTTCCAGAGTTTTTTATGATTGGCGAACCAACCGAATTAAAATTTGGACGCTTACAGAAAGGGGCAGTGAAAGTAAGTCACACTATATATAGTGTATAAGCCAGGTCGGATCCTGGAAGGATGAATTTGTTACTAAGTGTTCGATGGGAGTTTATGTTAGAAACTTCAAATCTAGGCTTTTTTGTTTCAGGATGTTTTTTGGTAACAAGTTTATTGTAGCTAGATTTTAAGTTAAGAAACAGGTCTTTGACATCCGTAAGATGCCGAAATTTCAGGAAAGTGATTCGTGGCGCCAGTAAGTTTTCTTCCTGCTGGTTTGGCACCCAAGTCTAAAATTACACTTTTTTAGACGGTAATATATTAATTGCTACATTAAGCTACCTTCTTAACTTCAAGATGCTGAGAAATTGAGTAAATCATGGCATATTTTCAGAGGGCTTACTAAGTTTCTGAGAAGATACATTTCGAAAATAATGCCTCATCAAGCCAGCCTTAGCAGTTGAGTTGAATACAGTTTTATTGGGAGACTCGAGAACTCTTTCCGTACTCAAGGGAAAAGAAAATTGAGCTGTGTTTGTTTGTTTGTTTGCGAGACGAGTTAATAATTTTTGTTCTTTGTGCTTTTAAAATATGCTGTCTGTTTCAGGTAGTGCTACAAGTTCATGGGAAGGCAGCACATTCTGGTTATCCTCACCTAGGTGATAGCGCTATCGATAAGCTGCTAGATATTCTTCATGATATCCGGACCCATGAGTGGCCATCAGACAAAACATTTGGTTTGTGTCGTTTATATATTTTGGTTTGAGTAATTAAAATGAATTGTGGGTTTTTTTTTTTTTCATATAAGTCCTTGCATATATTTTCAAGAAAAGGTTTTTAATCAGTGATAGAAGCGCTCTTTGTAATAAATTTTGAGCATTATAATAGCGTTGGAGAATACAATTCATCAATTTTATTTTAAATCGTAGGACATTTTCCAAATGAAAATAAATTTTTTTTAGGATCAACAACTGTCAATATTGGCCTTATATCAGGAGGCGAAGCGCTAAATGCATTGGCAGAACATGCTTCGGCAGCAATTTTTTTTCGTGTAACTACATCAACTACAGATATTTTGAAGCAGTTGGAAGCTATTGTTGATGGGCGTGCTGAAATTGATCAGTCATTTGGTAAAAACGAACCAATACTTCTTACAGGTATTTAGCTTTTCACTGAAACGCGATGCTGTACATGTTACCGTTTTTAAATTATTAATCCAAAATCTTTTTGAATGGAGTCAATAGTATAAGATTTTATTTATTCTTCACCGAAAGAAAACAAAGAAACTGAATTTAGGTTAAAGTTCAATCATGTTTTTCCATTTGTTAGGCCACTGGTTTAATTTTTAATTTGGCATGCAGCCAGACTTGCTTTTTTCCAGCTCCACCTCCACCTTATGACTCAGAAGTGGTGGCATTCAACACCGATCTGCCTTATTTTATAGCCCGTGATAAGCTGAAAGCAGCATATTTATTTGGCGCAGGCTCGATCACAAATGCACATTCGAAAGATGAGCACATTCTTGTGGAAGATCTTAAGAAAGCGGTTGAAATTCATGTTTCCATTTTCAGATATACTCTAAAGAATGTAAATACTTGACCAGATAAAAAAGTGATTTTAGAGGATTATGGGAATATCGACATGGCAATTTTGTTGTATTGTAGTAGCAAAGAAAAACGTCTTACCTTGATAATTTGATATACTTCATTTCTCTCTTTCTCTTGGAATTTTAAATATTTCTGCCATATGTTTTAATGGATCACAATGTATACTATATACTATAGATATTTCGCGGAAATCCTGTTTAAATTAGGTGGAAACTACATTAGTTTCGTCAGGTATTCATTTCGGTTGCATTTTATTTTTAAATCACGGGAATTTTCATAGACTACCTCGTTATTTCTGAACTGTTTCTGACGTTTAGATTTGGTCTTTCCTTTGTTTTCAATCATTTATTAACTCCAATTAAAACCTCATCATTTTGTAACCAAACTTAATCATCTTATACTTATTTTCCTTATTTATATTACTGGTTCGATTAGTTGTGAATTAGATGCAGCGTTTTCATTTGTTTGGTTGTTAGCTATGCTTGGTCCGTTTATTTTTTGCAAATATTCGAATAAAAGCTACCAGAAACCTTTCAGCAAGAAACTTTTTAAGTTTATCACGTACAGGTTGAGCGATTTACTTGTTTTCTAATAGAAAACGTGTGGGTTCACAAGGATAAATTAACTTATCTTTGTTTAACCCTTGTAATGTAACTCCGTTTATAACTGGATCATGCTGTTCATTTCCATCAGTGAATTTATTGACAATAAAATAAAGATTGTAACACTGGCGAGGAATTGATGAAACATTAGTTTTTTGAGGATTTGTGGTACAAAAATATATTCTTGGAAATCATTACAAATGCAGAATATGATCAGAAAATGGTAGAATAGAGACAGTTAGTCCATCACTATTTTAAAGCTAGTGCGGGATTGAACTGGCTGTGAATACGGTTGTTCAGTTCTGTACTATGTAAGAGCAGTTAGTTACTAGCGAGGTTTTTTTCCTGATTTTGCTTAGTTCGGAACTCTGCCATTTATATGGGTACGTTAATTAGTGATTTGTAGGTGTTCTTCGAAAGCTTACATAGGAGTGGAGAGGTCTTGCTTTTATTGCCTGCATTTCATTGCACTTGGTTTTGCGTTCTTTTAAGAAAATATCAAGAGAAATCAGACAGATATTATATTTCCTTTTTAAGGCTTATCTTGGAACTTTAGCAGGGATTTCTTGTATCTTGTAGAAAACATTAACTGCGGAAAATTTTAATTTGTTAATGTGCGGAAATATCATAACTGATTCGACTGAATAGTTATTTGTTATTACATTCATGTTTTGACTGCTTTAATTTTAAGGTATGGATCACAGAGAAACGCAAATTGAAGAGCTTGAAACGCTGGGAGTTATTTATCCAGATGAATTAGAAGTTGTGTGTAACGAATATCCTAATATCGCCCTGAGGATATCATTGCAATCTCACCAGGTAGTTCCCTCGTCTATAATAAATTTGCTGTTAATGTTGAAGTTTTCAGAGTTACTGGTCCACAGTATTTTGTCACACAGCACTAGCGATTTTTAAAACTTTCAATTTTCATATTATCGTACTGCTAGTTTTTGGTACCGTAAGAAATATTTCCTATTACTTTCATTTTTAAGCAACTTTTAACTTTGAGGACAAAGAACTTCCTCATATGTTCGAAGTGACGGTGGCTCTTCGACTATCGGCCACTTATCCAGATGTTGTGCCGGAAATTGAAATCCTTGGGTTGGAGAACATATTTAGTTGTGAGCGGATCGAAAAAGTACAGAGAACATTGTATGATGTAGCGCAGGAGAATCTTGGTATGCCAATGGTGTTTACCATCGTATCTGGTTTACAGGTTTTTATTATCTTGTTACATTTTTCATAATCGAATTAAATATTCATCTAGTGATCAAAGAAAGGTGAATTATCTTCCACATTGACGGGCAGCACTTCCACACTTCCAATCACAGTCACAGACGAAATGCTCTTTTGTATCTATCTTTTCAGTTGCTATGGAAACGTTTTTTTTACAGGATGAAATTGGACATTTAGTGGAAGATTTACAAAATGAAAAAATAAAGGCGGAGGAGAAAGCAAAAGAAGAAAAAGAGGCGCAAGAAAGGAAGAAATTTGAAGGTTTTTGTTTGTTTTAATAATTACTGCAAAATAAATGTTAAGATACAGAAATGTTGTTTGGCATTGTCTTACTAAAATTTTTATTTAACATATTTTTTAACGGAAGAAAAATACTAAAAGATTAATAATACCTACAAATCACCATTTCGCTACATTTTTTAAGGCTCGTCAGTTAGTTTTATTAAAGTTTCCCTAAGATGTGCTTTATTTGTGTATGTTTGGTTAAGTAGGTTCAAAGATGACGAGAAATCAGTGCATTTGTATGTGCTAAAAAGTCATTTATTAACTGCATGAAACCAGTCAGCTTGCAGCATTTTTATGTGCTCTTTCTCTAAATAGGACATTGATTTAGTGTTCAAAACTAATACTGACACCTGAGTACTGACCAACTAATATTTGAAAAACAATATTGTATTACATGAATTTGTTTTCCAGCCATCATCCAAACATTAAGATTCTGTGCAATGAGCTTATCACTTCGTTTCTATGGTGTGTAGACTTCCAGGAAGCTTGTCATACCAGAATGTTTTTCTGGAATCTTTGAGTCTGGTTTGACTTCGTACTGAAGTCATCTCCGACTGGGGTGAGAGAAAACATTCGAAGACGACTGTGACTGCAGCATCTCTTCACTACTCACTGGTGAATTTTTGTGAGCTGTTGTTCATCTGCCTACTTTTCAAATTTTAGTGACTTCAAGAAATTCAGTGAAGGATGCTGATGGCGAAATAATTACTAAGTGTACAGGAAACGAGAATCACTGCTGTGCTGTTCCCGTCCCCCTCTTCCACTACTGTGACACGAAATGACAAGGATGAACAACCTGGTTTTAGAGTGTACCTCCTCACTTCCTCCATCCTTTTCATTCTTTCACTCTCTCATTTTGTGCAGAGAAGTGAACAGTATTTCTGTCATTATTTTTATCTATATCTGACTGCATTCAGTCAAATTTCTATTGCAAACTTTCATAGCTGCTCTTCACATTTTCTCCTCTTCTTTCTCTCTTATTCCTCTTGATTTTATTTCTCTTGCTTTGCTCATCTTTCTGTGTATCTTCTTCCTAGCTGCAGTTCTTTACTGCTTCACTATTACTGTTTAGTTTGTGAGAAAATAATAATTAACATACACTTTTTGCCACTCATTCATAATTCAAAAGTTTCTTGGATTTTAAAACTTAAAAAATCTCGAGACTAGGATGAACTTTACAACCGAGAGCCATGATTTCAATGACATTTTTTTTCTTTTGAAATTTTGGCGAGTTTACAGGTACCCGAGTAACTCCCGAAGCCTTCATGGAATGGAAGAGAAAATTTGACACCGAAATGCTAGCTGTGGAAGAAAAAAAAAGAATGGTAAAAGTCTTTTTCACTTTCGTTAACTACGCTATCAAAATTTGCAATTAGTTTTTATTTTCCGATTTCCTCAGATGCGCAAATAATTTCCTGGTTTATTCACTTCTATTTCTGACAGTTTCACCGAAGCTTGAGAATTTTCACAGAATTTCAGAAAATTATGTACACTTTGTTCTCTGATTAATTTTTTTTTTCACCGCAGCTGAAAAGTGACCAAATTCATATACCCGAAAATTACATTTTCTAGTTCGGTAAGGGTTGAAAGTGAAAGAAATGATGGGACTGCTAGAAACGAGCCGCTACAGGTTCTAAATAAAAGCTAGGAATGATGGATTTTTGCTTTTGGAAAAGGTTGGAGCTAATATCAGTTTCGCCATGCAGAGCTTTTCGTATTCTGATGGCTTTTGCAAAAATATCAGGAAAAAGATGCTGTACGGTTTGCGAAGCAGTCATCGTAACTTTTTTCCCGTTATTATCATTTTATTTTTCCTCCACAATTCTAAAGCTTTTCGAAGCAAACTGTAAACATATCTGTAAACTTGCTAACACTCATTCGGTGGATTGCCGAAGGAAATCGACAGAACACCTTTGTTTGCATAGGGCATCCCTTCTGCGCAATAATGTCTTTGTAGCAATAGTTATTGCGGCCCATTTCCGACTGACCTTGAACACCTCCGTACAGTTACTTCCTTTTTCTTTGATATCATTTATGAGCCAACAAATCATGTGAAGTTTTATTCATGTCCAGTGCTGTTCAAGTCAAAAGAGGCGATTTTTTTTTCCTTTTTGTTAGAATTATGAAGTTCATTTGTATATTTCTTTTCGAAACTTTTCGCGATATAAATATATTTTGGAAACAATTTTTGATTTGTTGTGAGAAATTATGAAATTCTGAGGTATTGCTACATAAATTATCTTCTAATTTCGATTTATTTAGCACATTAATTCAAGTTAGTACCGGTGTTTCTAATAAATTACTTAAAAATTAATAAGTTAGGATCTTTAGCTTGAAAGAGAATCGTGAGAACCGATGATCGTCACAGTTTCTGAAAAATATCGTCACATCCAGAATGCTCTTAGAAAATATGATAATGGAGAAAGTAATGGTTTTTTTTTTAACAAGATTATTTTGCACAACACTGTGACAAGCTCCAATTAACAGAATGTAGTGTCATCTTCCAAAAGGAAAATACCTCATGTTATTCTACATGAGCATTCTGAGATGTAGAGAGTCCAGCTATTGACGATTGATTCGTTTTTTATTTTGTTAATAATAAGGGCACAAGTGCATTTATTGTGATCGTTTGTAATTCGTTAATTCAGATAAATTCATTTAATGTCCAAAACTAATTTAAACACCTATCCTGGCTAACAAGAAATTCGGTTACATATTCCAGATTCGCGAAGCAGAGATGGTTGGAAAAATGACGGGTCGGCAATTGTTTCTTCGCGATGCAACATTAAACTTGTCTGATGTGGCATTAATGCAGGTAGCTGGCAATGAAATTGAATTTGATGAGTCACTTTTCGATGAGGTTGGTGTATTTACCAGATGGTATTACGGGACGGAAACACTTTAGTTCGGGAAAGATGGGTCGGCGGTTTATGAATTATGCTAAAAATTTTTGAACCTGATTAAGATCACTTTTTTGGTTAGCACTAATTCCGATATCATAACAGGATATTTGTTCAAAACCTGAGTTGTTCATATCGCTTGCACCACATGTAGAAAGATCAGTGAGTATTACAGTTGAATAATAATCAATGGGTGTTACAGTTGATTTAAAAATAATTGGAACTACCATCCTATTGTCGACAAGAGTTCTTTTTACTGATAAATAAAAGGGCAGTCTCTTCTATGTCTTTAATAGAAATGAGTTGTCTGTAACTCAATAAAAATTTCAATTGGCACGCTCATTAGTAAGCTGATTTAATTTTTTAAGATGTCCCAAACAGAGAATTCGGGAATTTATGTTTTTTATGGTTCTAAAATTTCATTGTCTTTGACGTCTTTCTTCCCTGCTTCGATTCTTTTTTTCCTTCTTATTTCTGCCTTAACCGTCTTTCATGTCCCATACTGCTTTGCGTAGTTTGAAAACATTTATATCTAAGATCTGCTAGGCTTCATGTGGCTGAATTTAAATGATCTTTTTTTAGTAGATTGCATAACTTTTCTTGTTCGTGCTGCGTGGGATCCTGCATGAATTAGATTACCAGAATTTTTATAACTCTCAAGATTAAGCTAATATGGAAACGGATTTATGGATTGTTCCATAAATTATAAGTCGATAAATGTATTTTGAAGCTTTAAATAATCGTATAATTTTCTTCATCGAGAAAGGTTTAAGACCTTTTTAGTGGTGTGATGAAATAAAAACTTCAAGTTATGACACTTAAGTACACAACTGTTCCCATTTACCCTATGCAGATAGCCTTTGTTTTGATTATAAATATTAGTTATGGGTATAGATTATCAATTTGAGTTCAAAAATTTTTAGGATATTGATGGCTTAGATTTCGATGAAAATGATTAAGAACATCGATGAAAGGAGTCAACGTTTCAGGTGTATATTTGTCGCTTTGAAAATCTTTTTTTTTTTTTTTCAGGTTTTTCAAAAGTTTGTGATTTTTAAATTTGTTGTTGGCTTAGATAGATTTTTTTTTTTTTTTCTCAACTGTAGCTCCTTATGTTGACATGTTGCAGATATATGCTGCAAAAAAAGGCTTATTAGTAATCGAACACTATCGTCGACACGTATTATTTTTTTTTCTTTGCCTTGCAGAAATTTTAAACCGATTTTAAAACAATCTTTTTTTTAACGGTATATTTTTTGTTTAAATTTCTCGTTCTGAAATCAAATGGTATGGATTTGATAATACAATGCAGTTTCGTTTTTTTTTTTTTTGCTTAAATCCTCACATTACCATATTGTTCTGAATGAAAGTTCTGTTATCAAAGGATATTATTTATTAGTTTTGTAATGCGCTAAATAATGTCATTCCCATCAGTATAAAAGAATTTGTGGTGGATCAAAATTTTGCCGTTACCGTTTGAAGTTTTCATGATTTTCGAGTGTCATCATGCCTCACGCGTTTTTTTTTCCTTTTTCTTCTTTTTTTTTTTTTGATTTGAAGAGAAACAAAGCTTCTTAGAGTTGTAAAAAGTTACTGACTGTAGTGCAACAGATTCTGAGGTTTCAAATGGGTTTTTTTTTCAAGATTTATTGAGAAAATAGAGGTTGGAGAAGTGAAAATTTTTATGTAAATACAAGGAATTGTCCAAACATTAATTTTTTTCCAATATCTTCTTCTCTGTATTGATATTTATCATTTTCGCCTGTGTTCTGTTGAAACTAATAACAAATAAAGTTTTTTGGTGCAAATGAAAAGCGGTTTTTTAAACAGTGGTTATTTTAAACCAAATAGTTATGTCTTTTTTGAAGAATGGTTCAAGAAGACAAAGTTCTAGGTTTCTTTAAGGATTATAGTTGAGTCAATTATGTTTCAAACGGCGACCATCTAACCGGTAATATTTGAATAAGATGAGCCAGTATAAAAGATGCAGCATTAATTGGTTGTGTTTTACTAATTTAGGTCAAACGAGAGTAACATCTTTTGCAGCGGAGATGTTGTGTATGCTGAAGGATGATACTACTATTAATTGTAGCCCTATATTTGTTTATAAACTAAAATCTCATGAAATATTCTTTAACAGTAAAACAATGGAATAGGCGTACGATTAACTAAGGGAAATTTTCTTTTTATTTTTTCTATTAACAATTGATTTATGCCTCATCGCTTGAGATTTCCATCATCCTTTTATTGCTGATGATTGTAGGTAGCATTGAGGATGTTTTATCTGTTCTCTAAGTAGTCACTGTTGCCCGCATTTGGTTCACTAGGCTTTCGCAGTGAAATGTTTTGATCTGATTTTATTGTTTTGCTATTTAGTCACCTCATTCTTTTTCGCTGGGAGTGGGTATTTTATCAATAGATTTGTAAAAAATAATTTTTATTTCCGCTAAATCCTTTTTTGGGTGCACTTCAACTGCGTCCACTACATGTCTGATTTCCAAAAACATATTCAGTTAAGAAGGACATAATTTTAATAGCTAGCACTCGTTCCATCAGTAGTCGAAAAGATGGTTTAGAATCAGGAGCTAGAAACTTCTTTTATACAAAGGATTTTAATTTTACCTTTTCTTTTTCTTCTGTGTGAGAAAAACAGATGAAAAATAGTTTTAGCAGTTAATATGATTAAGGAGAAGATCAAGTCCAAAATAAACGAGTAATCCTTAATACTTGACACTCAACATTGTGTCATTTAAATCCAGTTCGTTCTGAGTTGTTTATTAGTAAGGTCGTAAGTGCATCTAATTATAGCACACAATTGCATTCTTCACTAATGAGTGTGTGTGGACGAATCGATTTCGTTGCAGGTTAAATGTCGTGGAAATCGGACGGTCCGCCGTCCAGTCATGGTTCGTATTCTCCATCGTCCGGACAGTATAGTTCAGGTGTAAGTATCATTCTGATTGATTCAAACGAATATCGAAAGGTTTAATAAGCTGTAGAGCAACCAGCGATTGTAGCTGTCACTACGCATCTAGCAATGAATGGTTTGCTGGAAACAAGTTTAACATCCATTGCAGGCAATAATAAGCAAGTAGTGTGCTGTAAAATAAATAGCGATTAATTAAGGGAACAATCTTTTTTCATTTTTAAAATTCAGTTTATTGCAGTCTAACGGACGGAACAGTGCTGCTCGTATTTTTCAACCGACGCATGCTGTACTTCCTCCCTTTTTACAAGTGATTTTACTTCTTTTTGTATTTTTCCTCAACATTTTCTTTGCGCTAGCATGTTTCGAAGTGCGACAATGAAAAGCCGCATCACTTTAAGTTCTGATTCTTAATCACGTAAAAAATATAAATTAAGAGAATGCTAATGTCAGGTAAAGATAATTATTACAGGTGAAATCCAAGTTTGATTCGGAATGGCGACGTTTTTCGGTGCAGTTTCAGGATAGCAAACCCCCCTCTTACGAAGACTTTCGTGCGTTGGTCGAAGGTCTTCATTCTTTACATAATATACCTTTCACACTTTGTTATACAAGCCATTCTGGTGACCTGCTTCCAATTACTAATGATGATGTGAGTTGCTTCATTTATTTTTCGAATATGCATCACTTGACCCTCCACTCTCTCTCTCTCTGCGAAAAAGTTACAAGAAATTTGGAAACCTCAGAATACCGAAGGTGGATTCCTCGAAAAGGAAGATTATCTTTCCGTCATCCTCTTTACCACATGCTTTGTGGCCTAGAGTAAATAAATGAGAATTTAATAAGCTGTACTAATAGAGATAAATGATATCATTTTCACTTTTGAAAAAGGAAAAGTAGAGAAATTGAAAGGACTAAAAAAGAAATTAAATCACAAATTAGATGCAGATGGAGTTTGGAAAAGAACCAGCGGAGGATTGGGTCATAAAAACAGTGATGGAAAGCACAATATAAAGATCTGTGAAAATAAAGTGATGCAGTAGGAACAGTGAAAGTGTTTTGAGATAAATTCTTCAGCTCTTTATTCGAACAAGCAATGTTTATTTAGAATTTTCGAAAATCTTTTGAATCTGCACGACCAACGCTACGGCTATTGATACAACGAAAGGGTGAGTCTTGGGAAGAGAAATATGGCTACGGAACGGATACAATAGATCGGCGACGGAAAGGTTTGTCACTGTTGATACCGACAGTTTCCAGACCACCCAAAAGAACATATAATATTTCAAATCCAGAGGATTTTCGGCAGGTTAATCTTCTGTTTCTACCAGCGTTTTTTGTTTCAAGGGCTTACTGTAGAATTATAATAACTTGCATGTTTTATGTTTGCTTAGTATTTCGTAGATAAAGATACTGTTTTTCTTTTTTTTTTTCTTCCTTTCTTTCAGGTATCTGCAATAATAGATGTAGACATTGTTCCAGAAGCTCACCGTCGAGTACGACTTTGTAAGCATGGGAGCGATCGTCCACTGGGATTTTATATTAGAGATGGTAAAATTATAGGAGTGACTTGAATGAATTTGTTGGAAATAGTAGCGTACTTTTAATATATTGTACAAATTTAAGATTTGTTTATTGAAATGTTTTATTTTAGCAAACTTGATTTAGTTTATTTATGCTTTTTAAACTTTCTTGCTCTAGATCTTGATTTATGCTTTCTTCAACTTTATCATACACTTTTAGTGTTGACTTTTCAGGAACATCAGTGAGAGTAACCCCACAAGGGGTGGTGAAAATACAAGGGATATTCATTAGCCGTCTTGTTGAAGGTGGTTTGGCTGAATCTACTGGCTTATTAGCAGTCAACGATGAGGTACTTGAAGTGAATGGTATTGAGGTTTGTTTTACTCTTTCAGAAAGAAACATAGCTATTGTATATTTTTCGTTTTCTGAATATGAAGAATATCTAATAATTGTCCACTTGTTGTTTCTGATGCAATTGTTTTAAAATTGTAATTGAATATTTTTTGGAAAAGCATCAGTAATGTTGTTGTAGTTGACTTGTTCTGTGTGTTTCGCACTTAATAATTTTTTCAGGTGCAAGGTAAAACATTAGACCAAGTAACGGATATGATGGTGGCAAATGCTCAGAATTTAATAATCACAGTAAAACCAGCAAATCAACGGAATACTCTTCAACGTGGAGCGCATTCGCGTGTCTCAGATTGGACTGGGGCTTCGGAAGATATATTGTTGGGACAGAGACGAGATAATAATAGCGATATGCGCAGCACGAACGGGTAGGTAATATTATATATTTTAGTAGTAATTTGAACTTTCAGTTTCATATCCCTAGATCCAAAATTCTTTTCATTACACCTTAATTTAGTTTTTCTTTCTAGTTTTTACTGTCTTTGTTTCATTATGTCAGTTGGAAATAATTGTGAAATTTTTTCTAGTCACTATTAGTCAGTTGCACTTGAGGTACTACTGCTCCATGCGATAAAAAAATTATTAATGAAATTTATTAATGAAATTTAATCAAAATATTCCTTTTTTTTCAGCAGTCTTCCTAGAGGACATCGAAATGGGAATGAACTGAGTGATGAAGATTCGGATGAAGATATTGTTGTTGATCATACAAAAGAAAATGTTGCTAACACAGTATCGGAAGACCATCATCATCATAGGTACCAAAGAAATCGATAGATTCCATTTGTCAATTTTACTTTGAATAGAATGAAGTCTTCTATTTTTAAGTCTTATTTTCGCTGGTTAAACCAGCCTACTTACCACTTAGCTTTGCCGGTTCGGAAATTCAATGAGTCCTTCTTTATTGCTGACGAAAATATTAAATTTTTTTGATATATGTTTTCCATCTATGAAAAGTTGAAGCATATTTACTTATTCGAGCATAATCAGAGCAGCATGTAATACCGCGTAGCATTACTCATATTGTATCTTCCCAGAACTGGAAATTTCACTCCCTCTTGTTAACTTTTCATTTGTAATTTATTTTTCTTATTTTTCTTCGGACAGGCAGCCTCCACATTGGATTGGATCAAATTACCGTTTTGTCGTTGTTTTAACTCATCGCCGAATTTTTCTTGTTCTTAGCCATGGTGCCTTTTCTCTATGCGTCTTCATCCCTGGATGAAGAATTTGTGATTCACTTTTTTTATGGAATTTAAGAATTTCTAGAAGTCTTAAAATTCACTGTGAACCTGCTGTATTCCTCGGATGATTAATTTCTTTGATGAGTGTCTTTTTTTCTGCTTTTTTAATTCTCTTATAAAGAACAGGTCAATTCCATGTGCGTGTTCTAGCTGTGTATTCCGAATGTGATTTTGCCTTTCATGCAAGTACATATTGTCTACTATTCAATTCTTTCTTCCCCATTGATTGTATGCTTAAATATGTATCTAACATGACTGACTCCAGAAGCGACTGAATAATCTTTGTTTGGACTGCATTTTTCATGGTTATTGCAGAAAGCAAATTTCAAGAATTATATTCCCATTTTCCATGTTTTCTCCATTCTGCTTTTTATGTTCTTGGAACTGTCGTTTGTTTTTGTGTGTACTGTTAAGTTGTACTATGCCACTTATTTATTTCTGAATTTCTTCACATATTTATGCAGAACCATTCATCGGAAATGTATGTTTTTCTACTATTGATTACTATGGGAAAAAATCTCTGGAAGTATTCAAGCGAGCAAGTTTATATATGATATTCACACCTGATATTTAATAGAGCAATTGGAAGCCATCGTAAAAAGATGTTTGTTTGAATCTTCAGGTTATTGTTACCACTGTTATTCGACTTCGGTTCTCCATGTATGGAACCTACGAAACTTGTTTTATCCTGAGAATATTTTGTGGAGTAGCATTCATACGTTTCGAGGAATCCAACAGCTGCTCTACGCAGGACGCATTTATTAGCTTACATTGTACATCGGTTCGTGAATAAATCTCCTCTCATTGTACCTGGTGCTCGTCTAATACCTGAGATACCTGAGATGTTCGGCAGTGAAAGCTTGGCGAGATGATGAAAGAGTACGGTTATTGAGGAGGGGAGAAGGGACATTTGAGATGGAGCTGTGCAAAGGATCAGTAAAACTTACGAGATTGGATGGCGGCGAGAGATTGAGCAGCAGACGATAGCACTTGTGGGAGTGAGAAGTGGTAGTAGAACTTTATATCTGAAAGTCTTACTGAGACTTAGGAGAAGTTAAATTGGATGAACTTGTACGACAGCACCTTAAACGAGTCTTTTGTGCTTCTATAGGCGTCGTCACTAAAGTCATTTATGTCTTGAGGTTCTTGGCTGACAATTCAACTCGCATGGTCTTCTTAAAAGTTTTCATAAGCTTTTCCCATAATTTTACAATTTTGAATTTCAGTATGCTGTGTTTTTTAAACACCTTTACAAAGGAAACTTCAGATATTTGGTTTTCGAGTATGTGTGAAAAGATTCAAATGTATGGTTTGATTGATTATACTCAGATGTGATCATTTTTTCAGCTTCATATGCTGATTTATTTTCTCTTTGTATGGCCGTACCGTTTTCTCATCAACCCGTTCTATCGTCGTCGTCCATTTGCATCTCAGGTTGTAAAATGCTACATCAAAAGCCGTAATTACCCTG
The DNA here is from genome assembly GCA_003640385.1 of Setaria digitata. Lineage (NCBI taxonomy): Eukaryota > Metazoa > Nematoda > Chromadorea > Rhabditida > Setariidae > Setaria > Setaria digitata. The sequence goes on from RCAB01000018.1 coordinate 80,821, forward strand.
CGTGGACATCATTTTTCCTGCTTTATAGGTAATAATCATTCTACATTGTTTATTATTATTTTGCAGAGTGTTTTCTTCATTGCAAAACTTCAGGCATTCTTTTTTCATTCGGCTTTTCCTTTTGCAAAACTTCCTCAGAAAGTTTTTTTTTTTTCTTAATTTTGTAGCAGTCCATTATCTTATACCCATTTGAGGGAAGTTCAGGATGATAATTTTGGCGACAAGCATTTCAATTTCAACGTTGATGGCCGTAATTACTACATACTGAGGTATGTCTTTTCCCACAACTGCTTGTGATGCACAGCTTTATTGTAATGAAAACTTCCTTGTTACATTTAGAGATTTTCAAATTCCGCGATATTCTAAATTCACTTTTTTTATAACTTTTTTTCAGCATCGAAGGCATCAGTTCTTCCTCTTTTTACTCTATCGATATTATTAGGCCTTAAATTGCTTATGATTGACTGTGTGTAACAAGGCGTAGAGAAATGCAGATAGGATGGATATCTGGAAGCTTACTACAAAACAAATCACTACATGCATAAATATCATTTTTTATACAACGCCCTTAAATAAACTTTTTTAAACGTGAGATTTCAATTAGTTCCACAAGTTCCCCTTTATGTTTGCTTTTAAAAAAAGCGGTGTTAAAGAGAGGGAAAAAGGAACAGATTGCTTGATTAGTGTTTTATCGATCCGCTTAGTCATTTGACGAATGTTGCTGATTAGATAACTTGAATCATCCTGGTTTGAGGTCTGCGGATGTTGTCTTGATCATGTATAGCTTTTTTGTGTCAACTGTAAATGATACGTTATGCCATAAAATAAGTTCAAAATAAACATTAGTTAATGAGACGTGGTGTATGAAATAGATACTAAAGTGATGGTGAGTGACGTGAGGTTTTGTAGAGTTATTTATCTCTGCCTTTAACTCAGAAAGATTCTGAACTGTAGCTCTATCAAAAAAGAAAGCAGCAATGAACTACGAATGACTATTGGCAGATGTAGATATATATTGTTTCTACTGTTTTTCTACGCTATTTCCCTCGTTGAGCGTAGAAGATAGGTTCTGACACGGTGTGTTTGTATGTGATCAGTTGGTGTACCTGCGATTTGAATTGATGAGTTCTGCGATCTTTCTTTGTTCAGTTCTGATTATTGCTTATGTTTAATTTGCTTTTACTGCCACTGCATGAAATTTTGAGTAATTTAAAAAGACGTAAGCTTTTTAAATGCACATATTACACTGCATTTCCTTGAAATTCCTGAAATTTGGATGTTCTGAATTTTGAAAAAAGATCCATATTGACTCATTTCATTAATTTAGCTTGTATATTACTGCATGAAACATTCATTCTCTTCAACTGTTCGAAAGCATCTAATTGACTGCGCACTACTGGTCGTTAACTATGGTGATAGAATTTCCTTTAAGTGTGTAATGTTTAGTAATAATCGATTATTTGTTCGGTAGACAATATGTACTCGTTCTTGCATTGGCATGAATATTTTAAGATATCCAGAGCTTCAGTACCACTGTTTGTAAAAAGTGGAATGGATTTTGGTACAGTTTCACAACGAAATAAGAGTGCGGGAAAATCTTGTTGTTTCATATAGTTCTGTTATTTAAAACGATAATTTGTTGAACTCTTTCTGCTTATAATAAAAACTGTTAACATTATTTTGTGTTTCTCGACTTAGGGTTGTTGTTAATTGGAAATGATATTGAATGAACAATGATGAAATAATGTTATTTCAGAAGTTTAGTCTTTAGAATTTGAATTGTTGGAATTCCAGAGTGTCTATCACTTTACCATTGCCTTTCCTTTTGCCTAAATATTTCTTTCTGAACCATCAGTGATTCATCTGATTTCTGAGATATGCTTCTGCTCTGTAGTAAATCTGCTGCTATACAGTTGATTAGTTTAATTTCTCCGTTGTGTTCAGTGGCTTTCGTGTATTCCTTTGTAACTTTTGCAAGCAATTCATATTGTGGTATATTTCTTGGGAATCCAATCTTTTTCTTCACATTTTTTCTGTGGAATATTTCTTAATAAAGAAAATTAAGGAGTAATTAATTGGAAAATTAGCTGTTGCACAACATTGTTTAATATGTTTTCAAGGTTTAGTTTAAGTCACTAAATGTATTAGCAGATCGGCATTGATGTGCTTAATTTGGCTGAAATTCTCGAGCACATAAATTCGAGCTGCTCAATTTTGTGAGGTGGTCCATTTTTTTTATCCCCTTTCTGGAAGAATGAATCAGTAGTCAATGAATCAATCTACGTTACACTGAAAAATAGTGAAGGAACTAGGATTATTAAGACGTCTGGTTACTCAGGAAAGCTTCATCTTAGAAGGTCCACGAAATTCTAGCTAATCCACTTTGTTTGTGAAGGAAGAGAGAAAAAGTACGAATAATTTTTTTTTATTTCCAGTTATCTATTGATATAAAACAACTTTCCATGAATAGGATTTACGTGATTTCTAGTAGTAGTCTTGAGTGATTTCCAACACTAAAGACTTAGTGAATCAGTTTATTTTTATGAAAAGCATTTGGCGACTTTAATTTTTGTTTCTGTGTTATGTTTCGTACTCCTTGTAATTTATGAGATCGCTTTTTACAGCGATTTTTCGTGGAACAAAATTTGAAGTCGTTTGCCTCCAACCACTATTTTTCCCTTCGCTCCGTAGTATATCTATTACCTTCCCGGTTTTCCTTTTTTTTTCGCTGTTGACAATTTAGTTGTCTTTCCGTATTGTTTTTCTTCAGAATTGGTTGTTATCCGTATATCAAATATCACTGTACAAGAGGGCCGTGGCAAAATTTTACAGTGGAAAATTGTTTATACAAATTTATTACTGTTTTAAACTGTGGTAAGTATTTTTTCTTACATTTAGTGACTTTAGATATATATGACACACTGAATTGGAAGATCGTAACTGCTCGTTTTTAACAATAACGATAATTTTGTTTAACACTAATTTCCAAACGATAACTTCAGGACTACCTTGTCTCCTGTACGGGTTAGCAGCAAAAGCATTTATCCAACATACTGATTATATTGTAGACGAAAATACAGGCCGAAAAGTTGCGATTAAATTTTTGTTGAAAGAACTTCACAGTTGAGGTATTTTCTGTAGATTTCTAATAAGTTTATACGGGTCTTTAGAATTTTTTCTGAGTTTGAATATATGCCTTTGTTAGTTGAATGTAAATGTGAGAGGAAAAGGAATCCATGTTTATGTGAGTGTTTATTTGGCCGTATCAGTTACAGCTGAGCAATTTTAACATTTGTTCATGCTGGCCTCGTAGAATTTTTGTCCTTTTTCCTGATTGATTTGTTTCCTTTTTCTCTCCGTACTTTTTCTTTGTTTTTGGTTAGATTCCAAAGCGTTCTTCAAAACATTCATGTAACAAAGATTCATTTAAATTGGTTTAGAAATTTTAATTCGAGCGAAATTTTGAATTTCGAAACAAGAGTTTCCATTTTTCCTCATTATGATTCATTTGAGGGTTAAGTACGGAGAAATATGGCACATTTCACTTAATCTACTCCCGTTCTACCCTCTGATGTTGTGTAATATGATTTCGAAGGAAAGAATGGAAGAACATTTAGTATAGCCTTTTTGTATGATTTTCGCTGGACATTACTCTCATTCAATGTACAACGTTCTTCGTCCGCAGAAATATAATTTTTTTTTTTTTTCTTTGGTTTTTTACATTTGTTGGTTGAACGAAGTGTATTTTGCGGTGAGGATTTCCATTCACCCTACTTGAGGACATGTACTAGACAGTGATGCAGTACGTTTGAAACCGTTTGTCCGAGTGAATTTTTTTTCATTTCTCTGAATAGTATGGAGAAACATTACATGCTGACTTTTTCTCCATAAATTCTAGTGCTTGTCGTGAAGTTTCGTTCGGAAACTGCAACAAAAAATTTTGTTGATTCCTCTTCTCATTATTTCTCTTCATATATATGTTTCATATCTGTAGTAGTAGGATTTCTTTTTAGATAACACAAATTGCAATCGCCAGATGCCTTCTCCATCAAGTTCATTAGAATATCGGCCAACACCACACCTCATTCTCATTATCCTTTTCATTATTTTTCCACTTACATATTTATGTGCAAGACTAGCGGTCACTGCATGTTTTGTACTGGCATTTGTCCTGAAATCAATGTTCTCACCTGTTCTGCATTTACTGTATGAGAATGAATTGATCCCCATATCGAGAGTTTCACGTCATATAACACCAACGCCGACTACCGCAAGTTCAGTGCAGGAAGTACTGCTAGAACCATCATCTGACGAGCAGGTAGGCATTATTTATTGAAAATAAGTGAGACAGTGGTTTGGTCCATCAATTATTCTGCTGTCAGATTCTTGACGGAGACCAGATGAGCATTTCGACTGTGAAGCTTTTAGAGCTTATTCTTTGCTGTATTTTAAAAATGTTAACTTCGACTATATTCAAGACAAACTTGTCAATCGCATAGCCCAATACATTTATTTTCTTAGCTTACTGACGACAGCGATGAAGAGCATAAATTGATCGTTCCGATGGAAATTGCTGATTTTATTAAACCACGGTCAAAAAAAGAATCAGCTGAGGTGCAAGCCATTCAATCTCCCCCTCTAGAGATTAAAACAGGCTTGTTTTCACTTTTACCTAAAATCCCATAGCCATTAAAATAGAGAGTTGCACTTGCAGTTGGCTATGTGCTAGAAACTTGGAAAGTTCTTCAGTTTTTGGTCTCAAAAGATTAATGTGTTAATAAATAAAATCGGAATATTTTTTACTGATCCCGACTCATATTCTATCTTTCTTTCGTCCCTGTGTTGCTTGACTTCTCTCTCTCCCTTCGTGGCTTTGGAATAATTTCAGCTTTCTCGTCCAGTACCTCAGTTTATTTTCTTGCTAAAGTATTCGCAATTGATATATGTTGTTGCTCTATTATTAGTTCTGAAATATAATATTTCAGAAGGCTTGCTTGATTCGGAACATGATTCTGGTAATGATGAAGACCCATCAGTACTGTCACTAAGCTCAACAGGGACAACATCTACCAGTCAGGCTTTGGATATACCGGAAGTGAAAAGTTTGCATACTGTTTTTAAAGGAGGAATGCAGTGGCGGCGTCGAAATAATGCTCTACGTTGAATATAGCATAGCGGTAACTAAAGGCAGGTCTCCAATGCAGAACTTGTATATTGAAGTTTTGTTGTATTACGTGTCTTTGAAAAAGCTTTAACAATTTCCGCTGGAAAAATGTCTTGGATTAGCATTATGCCCAATTATTTTTTACTGAAAATATTTCGACATACTGTTTTCTCTCTAGGCTTATTTTGGCTCTCTTTCTGTCTAATCTGTTTATCGAGGGGGAGGAAAAAAGCCACTGTCCTGCATTTTCTTCGATATTTAGAACGTAATTAAGACGGAGAGAATCTCTCTTGAAGCAAAAATCCTACTTGAAATTTTTTTCGTCAAGTCATGACGAGTATCCAGAGATAGGATAAGGAATAATACAGTTCCATCTTCTCAGCGACTTCAGGGGTTTTGCTTTCTTGATTTAATGACAGCCGTACTCTCACTTATTCGTCACCATCTTTGTACGCGATTTGCCTCCAACCGCCCACTCTTCTCTGCGATTTGTTAGAAAACGTAACGATCTCGTGTACATGACATAATTTCATTTCCTATTCTGTTAAAAATATTTTTTTTTTTTATATTGTAGATCCGTGTTAAGAGTAGTCCTGACGTACTGCGATGATTTTAAATCAGTGATTTCTTATACTTTCAAGGATTGGTTATGCGGAAGGCTGAAGCAAGGCAATGACCAAGGTTCAAATTTCAATCCACTACTAGACTTTATGACTTATTTAGTTATTTATAAATATTGGGGACCTTAACTTTCAAGTCCCTTGTGGCCTGTTCACCTACATTTTCCCCTGATTATCTCATTATTCATTGCTAGGGAACGTTTATTCCGAATCCTCAGTGGTTGTAAAATGTGAATCCGCAGCTCAACTGCTTTGAAAAAGACTGAATAATGTTATAGAATAAACTCCGTTTTTCTTAATAACAAGTCGACAATTTATAACATTACTAGCCCTGATATTTCGTTTCCGTGATCGAGAGCTTCTGTAAACTAGTTCCGGAAGCAGCTCTGTAAGTCGAAAAACGAAAAACAAAAGAACCAGCAAAGACTAGATTAAGGTACTGTTCTTAGACTGCGGTGCTTTTCCAAGGAAATAATCATGGATGTTATTTTTGTCACTTGAGCATCCAATAATTCACTGATCGCAAATCTCAGTTATGGTCAGAAAAGAGTGGCGTAAAGTTAAGATGAAAAGTAAATAAGTAAACTCAGGGAAAACAACGCAAAGCGCTACAAGGAAGAAATAAATCACTCAAATAATGTTCAGAAATTTCAAATAAAGACTAAACATATAGACAAGAGGAAAGAGTTGAGGAGAAAACCGCACAAAAAAAAAGTTTCAGGGGCGTTGTCCTAAAGAGTTCTTAGATATAACAGTGGATGAATGTTAACTGTCGCTTCAGGACAAACAAAGAAAATTTGAACTGGTAAGTTTCAAACAAAAATAAAAAGGTATAATAATCCTTTTATGTAGTCAACAATTTCCCAGCTAGCGAGTTTCGACTCGCCGTAAAAACGATCCACGAATGAGATTGGCACTTCTCCTATGCGATAATTCAATTTGCTTGCACGGAACATCATTTCCATCTGCGAAAAAGGCTTATTACGTAAATGAAGTGAGAATTGTGAGCAAATGAAGTATTTTCTTAATCAAAGTTGGGGCAGAGAAATTCCGTCTAAATCCAAAGCCACGCTGATGAATAGTAGAACCAAAATTCAGCAAACGTGAAATCTGAACTAACCTGAAACACGTACCCCTTCGAAACGCTGTCAGCAATTAATCTTGCCAAGACGTCCTTACGATACAATCGGAAAGAGCCAGTCAGGTCAGAAACTCCTGGTCGAAGCAAAAACTAAAATAATTCAAGCATTTTTTCATAAAATTGGTTGGCATCTACTTAAATAACAAACCTGAGCTAGAAAGTTAGCACCACGACTGACCAATTTGCGTCTTAAGTCCCAACCCGAGACACCGCCACCATAAGCATATCGTGTGCCCGTTACAATGTCATACTGAAATCAATAAGATGCAAAAGCCTTTTTATAGTGCATTCTGTTTGAAGAAGTCCCTATAAGAACCTTTAATTGATATGTCGAAATTACTTTTGACTATCTTGCTGACTACTTGAGAAATATCGAAAGACAAAGAACTACTCTCCAAAACATTTAGCAGTAAACTTTTTTCATATCACAGACCTGCTTGCCATCATCCATCTTTTTGCATACCTATGAGCGCCTACTTAAGCATTTGAAATATTCTGTGATTCATTTATAATTAAATCACAAACGGTCTCATCATCAGGTGGATTAGACGGGAAGGGTATCATTATCAGTCTTTTTTCCAGCTCTACTGCAACCACTTCCTGACTGAAGAGTGGGTGCACTGAGTGGTCCGAATCCGAAACTACGTGAAGTCAGCCATACTAAACAATGCGTACGCAATAATATAAACTGTAGTTGTTTAAATCCCTAAATAAAGTCCACCAAAAAATCAGTGTTACAGCTGCAACTTAACTATAAGGAAAAGCCGATTTCCTACCGAAGAAAAATCAGCGATCCCATAACACCTAATACATGATCGCTTTTTAGGCTTTCTGCACAGTAAGAACTGGTCTAAAATTTGCATAGAGTATGTAAAGACATTTGGAGGAAATTTTAATCACTGTTTAAGAGTTAAGACTACGTTTTTATATCGCTGCAATTTGATCATTTCAGGAATGAACTTTGGGTGATGCGACAAGTCGGCATCCATTAAGATGACATAATCACCTCGAGCTGATTGCAGTCCGTAAGTATAAGCGGTTCCAAGACCTAAAGATGAAGATACATGCTTCCACTTGGTATCATAAAATTGAAATTGTTTTTTTCAACTTCTTTACTTTAGTCACAATACAAATATTTGAAACGGAATCTGTCAAACATTTAGGTAAGTGAAGGAGGAAAGTTTTGAAAACGACTAAAACTGACCTAACTTTCCCGCTCTAGGCCTTAAGATAATCTTTTCGCAACCAAATTCCTCTTCCAGCCTTTTAGCCACATCCAATGTTCCGTCTGGGCTATTATCATCAATGATGATTACCTTCAAATATTACCAGAAAATTATGAATCATTCTACCGCAAAAAATTCTTTTCTTAAGTACACTGAATTTTCCTATAAAACTGAAGTGGAAAAGATACTTCATATGTAAGTTCAGCTTTCTTCATATATTTTTCGATAAGCCAAACACATATTGGCAAATTCTCCTTTTCGTTATATGTTGGTAATAGAACTGTATATTTCGGATGGTTCCCATCTTCCGACATTCGTGACCTTTGCTTCAACTAAATTTAAATGTCAATTAATAAAAACTCTAACAAAATTTAAATACGTTGATCACAATCAGAAAAAACGCTGTTTGTAAAAAAATCTCTACAAAAACTGAAAATTTTTCGAGGCACTAATCGTTTCCAAACCTGAAATTACAATGTGCCTATGCTTATCAATTCCAAATTATTTCTTATCATCAGGTAAATTCCCTGTCACCAGGCCAAGTCCAATAAGTATTTTAACAGGAAACAATAAATGACTATTAAAATAAAATATAAGCAAAGTGTGTTTCCACTTCTTAATGCCTCATCATTGTCTCTATGCAAGCTTATTTTCCTGGTTATCTTACATTTCTCTATAAGATTTGAACGAAGGATCCCTATGTATAAACTTTCCGATATCTTTAGCGAAAGCAGAGAATGTGGTAAGAAATCAGTAGCTTTTCATATCAGATGCTGCAAAATGTGAAGAAACACACTTGTTCTCCAGCGTGTGTCGCTGTTGATAGCCTTTAAAAGCAGAAATTGGCAAAATGGCTTAAAATAAAATCAAAGGCTAACTTTCATTAAAAAGCATTTGAAAAGTGCCACTACCAAATTAAGACATTCAAAATAAAATCGCAAACAGTCGCATGAATAGGTCAGTTGCTGTGACCCAATTGGAAAAAGGAAAGTCTCTGACTTGGCATATCCAAATTCTTGGCATAGGACTACTGCATTCGTGATAAAAGGGTATGGATATGCGTGACTTCCCGATTTAAGTCACTCGGGTTTTCATTAATCAGAACGACAAAAGCGTAAAACCTTATCCTGCGAAGAAATACACGAACTGCATACCAGGAGAAACTTATAATACATCTTCAAATCCAGAAATAGCGCAGACGTAGTATATCTTCCGGAGGGCAGTAAAAGTAAAAGGAATTAGAAAGCACAAATTAAAAAAAACATCCCAAATGTATCATGATATTAAAAATTTTGCAGATAGAACTGTTCAAGTAACCAATGAGGGTGAAATTTCTCTGAAATTCATGAAATTTTATTCATAAATTGCAGTGATAAGCGAATAACATAAAGAATTACAGCTGTAAATAATATTTTCGGAAACCTCAACAATGAAAGTACAGAAATCGGAACCAGTAGCTGCTAGATTTCGTGAAAAAATCGAATCATTCTTTTTTTTTTCAAGAAAAAGGGTTTTCAAGTTTAAAGTAAATATTCGAAGTAGGCCATACAAAATAATTCTGTTAGCGAATTCGTGCTCAATTGTGCTCTCATGATGACATTTTGGCATTAACTCCCTAATGTTCAACAGCAAAAACTGATTTATAAATTACTTTTCAAATGCACCCTTCGAAAGACCTAACGACAGAAAAATTGTTTTACTAACATGTAACGAAACAAATCATACGTTACTTACGGCTCTTTGAATTCTTTCTCCACAAATCAACGTACTCGTCAGCATTAAACTTTACCACTTCCAAATTTTTCTAAAAATTTGATGTTTAGTACCGAAGACATGAAAGATGAATTTGCAAACTTCAGGATATTTCTTTTCCAAATGAAAATATCAGTAAAGAAAATCTGTAAAAAAAAAAATCTGGAAGTAATACTGCTTCTCAGAAGACGAAAACAAAGGTTTTAAATCAGGTATTTAACTGACCGTGGGTTTCTTGGTTTTATGTCGCTTCATCTCGAACTGGTGGCGCTCTTCATCTGTCAAAGCATCTATGTTGAAAGGCATTTGAATCAAATCCTTAGGCTCGTTAGCTCGTATTAAAACTGTTGATCCGTCTGGTTGAAGCAACTGAATACAAAAAAGGATCTGACCTTTAGTGAATACAGAGATAAGTTATTTCTGAGATTAATATCGAGATGAACATTCAACTTCAAACGAGTAAAAATATACAATTATATCAATCATTAGAATAAACAGTTAAGGAACAACTTATGTATCAAACGATGAGCAGCAAAGATCTTACAGTTACGTAGTACTGCCGAACATATTTGGTTCGCTTCATCCGGGAAATACCTGCGTGATGAGCATTGTGGCGACCTACAAATTTAGGCATGCACAGTGTGACAGTCTCAGCATTCCAGTACTTACACCACGAAATAATATCTAAAGATGAGACGAGATCACCTGAAGGACAGAAAGTACTGACTGCGGAAAGCAGAGGAGTTTCTGGGATCCTTAACAGCTTCAACATCTGAAATGAAATGTTGAGTAAATTGGGGTTCAAGTTGACGTATCTGACCTGCAGCTCGAGATGGACGTCGCTAGCGTGGTTTTTAAACGGGATGTAGCCCTATCAACGAACACACTAGTCGTCTCTCTACATACCTCACCTGTTGGTCTGAAATAAGCAAGAACTGTCGAAACAGCATGCGATGCATGAAAGGGAATGAAAATGCTATGCTATTTGTACGATACAGCTGTATAAAGATTGAAAAAAAAAGAAGATACTAGACAGAAAAGGACGAAAGAGAAGTGAAATAGAGAAGGATTAGTGAAGAGACTCGAGGACGACAATGAAACAAGTTTAGTCAAGAGATCTCTTATTTTCTCAGTAATTTAGTTGGTTGGGTGGGAGATTGGGAAGTGCGGTCCAGTGGTGTAGTGGTTATCACATCTGCTTTACACGCAGAAGGTCGACGGTTCGAACCCGTCCTGGATCAGCGTTTTCTTGTGGAGCGGGGAAACCTTTTCCGACGGACGCGTTGCGTTTATTATTGAAGTGCGTCACCAGAAGAGTGTGGGTGATCTGTTTATTCGTCGTGCTGTGAGTGGGTGACCTTTGTTTTCGCAGGGAAGACCGTGAACCTTTTCCTGTTGGGTAATTGAGGAATAGGTAGTGAGTAGTGAGTTGTCTCTTATTACGGAAAGTTCGTCCCAGCAAGGTTTTCTGAGGAGACGAGCCGATACCGAATAGATTGAAATGAAACTCAAACTGCTTAAAACAGTGTGTCAAGGGAAAAGAGCTGACTGTAAAGAAAAAAAATAGTGACCGCAGTAATTTGAATTAGAACTCAATCCTTGCAAAGGAATTTACTTACTGGTTCAAAATTAGTTGCACTATGTGCCGCCATAGGTCGAACATTGCAAGTTCTTTGCGTCTAATTCTAGCAGGAGGAAAGGGATACGAACTTTGCCTTGCAGCAGTAAACATGAGACGCATGTGGTCGACTGTGCACTGATGCTAAGGGGTGATGTTTTGGAAGTGGGCAGAGGCCATTGGATGACCCCTTCGTGTCGGGTAGGGCGGGTCAGAAGTCACCGAGTGTCCATTCTTTCCCTTCTCGTTTGAGCTCATTCCTGTTCTTAGCTTACTGATGTCCATCTTTTTTCATTGGCACAAAGTCATTGTGCAGTGACAGGACATGATCAGTCATTTTGAAGTGATGCTCTGAGTAAATTCAACTTGCCCTCGCCATCGTTGTTATCAAGTGAGAATCCCACAAAGCTCTTGAAATAAATTGTTCCCAGGGCATTCAGTGCTGTGTCTGAAGAACTGTCTAAGCTCTGCTCTCATGAACAACTCTGGGCGACCATGGCTAAATGCATACTTTTGATAATACTTTTATCTGGTAGACGATGTATTTGTTATTCAAAATATCGGAAATATTCTTTTTTTATTTCAGTTTTGAGACAAATTATACTTTTTGAAATTTGGACCGATTTTTGGTCAGATTTAAAGGTGGCGAAATCGCAATGTCTCAGTTTGGTCCGAAAAATCCAGCTGCCTGGGCTCGGCCACCTGGTAATTTTTTTTTTGTCAGCTTGATTGATGATTAAGGTCTATGATGTTGTAAACAGTTTTTAATTTGCTGGAGCAGTAATGAATGTGGCGCCACCAAAAAATGCTTTCTTTTATTTGTGTGAATCGTCCTCAGTAAAATTGGCATCTCGTTCGACCAGTTTATTAGTTGAATTCCATTTCTTAACACAGAATTATGTTTGTGAGAAATTTACCTCATATTGTCATTAATGTCAGAATGATTCTGCTTCTGATATATGTTACTGATGTGATAGCTGACCTGTAATCATTTAAACATCCGCTAAAATTCCAAAAAAGAAACGTTTAGAACTTAGAAGCTAATCGTTGGCATTACTTAAAACTGAATCGTTTTGGCTTGCTTTTGTGAATAAATAATCGTCTTTTTGATTATCCATAATTTAGTTTCTAAAAATGTTGAGTGGATTTTAACCTCACAGTAATATCAGTAATTCTCATCATAAAGCGTAAAATCTTGAGATCATGCAGTTACAGAGGCTAAATCATTTCAGGAGCAAATCAGCAGCTTAATGCTGGCCTGTTCCAGAATCCACTAATTGGCGCACAGCCGTTTGCACAAATGGGTATGATCAATGCTGCTGCTTTTTCTCAGCAGGCAGTGGGTAATATGGGTATGAATCTAGGTATGCTTCAAACGCCATCACAGACGATTCGAATGCAGGCTCAGCAGCAGGTAATTGGAATCGTAGCTCTTTCTTGAATATTGGCGGACTGAGTTTAACGCCTATATTGATTAGTGACTACAATGAAACAAAAACAATAGGCTTATTTACAAGCGCGACTTTAAGTTACAGACAACATATTTTTGTTGTATAGATTTTATGATGAACTATTTGATAACCTGATGATAGGAAGCTAAGAATTTATCGCATGTCCATTTGATTAGTTACATGTTATTGTGGTAGTGCAGAATTTTCAGCAAAAGAATCGTACGTTTTCGGGTGTGGTTACAAAAATGCATGACAATTATGGATTTATTGATGATGATGTTTTCTTTCAAGTAAGGTATGTAAAATAAAATATTTTCCTAGTAGCGCGAAAAGTTTTCATTTTTTTTTACTTGTGCCTTTTAGTGGTCCATACAACTGCAAAGTACTGATTTTTAAGCATAATTTATTTTTTTATTTTTCTTCGGGAAATTTATAAATTGTATAAAGTTGAAAAAATCGATATAGATTACCAAGTTTTTTGGGCATCCGTTCTTACCTTATATACTTGATATTTGTGAAGTCAGCATGAACAATGTTGGTTGCTTTTTCTACGTTATTCGAATAGTAGGAAATGAGCTGTTAATCTTCAAGTAAAAAAAAAAAGCACAAATTTTGTTTTCGTAATATTACTCCATATATTAAGTCAGCTTTTTCCAGCAACGTTCGCGGTGCCTTACCACGAACGGGCGATCGAGTTATGGTAGAAGCATCGTATAATCCAACTATGCCATTCAAGTGGAATGCATATCGAGTTCAGTTGATTGGCGATAAAGGTGGTCCAGGTGGTAGTAGTGGTGGTGGACCATCGACTCATACACCGCCGGATCGTAGCCGACAGCCGATGCCGGGTCGTGGAATGATGCCTGGTGAACAAAGTTGGACCGGAAAAACTCTTGAAAAGCCACAAACCATTACTCATATCAATGACTCTCGTTCGCGTGACTTCCGTGCATGTAATTCTTCATATTGAGTTGTGGCAAGAAGTTTTTTGAAATTCCAGCATTCAAAATTTCTCCTTCCTAAAGGACATTTTTTGTATGCCTCAATACTTTTGTCAGGAAGCTAAAATTCCCTAGTTCCAGCACCACGTTCTCGTTCACCGGTTGGAGCTAGCCGGCATCGTTCTCCGCGAGGTGGACCGTGTGGCCCACCAGCGTTGGTGCAAGATATAAGACGTTTAAGTCCACCTAGACGTATTTCCTCACCTCGGGGTCTTGCGCGAAGATCGCCTCGAAGGTCGTGTTTGATTTTTACTAGTTCAAACTTATTATAATTATTTGAACTTTTTGCAAATGCAGTTACGAGTGTTATTAAAAACAAATTTCCCTCGATTTTAAAATAACTAGAGGTTGTTGCCCTTAATTATATGAACTTAATGCTTAAGCTGTTGCGTGCAAATTTTGATGAAATTTGGAAAAATATGTCTGTCATTTTCCATTGAGAGTTATTTGAGTTTAGTGAATCAAAAATGATGTTGCAAAACTTTGCTTTTAAAGGCTTTTTTGTAGAAGTCCGGCTCGTGATTATTCGAAGGGTCCAGTAGGCCGTACGTCTCCAAAACATTCAACGCCAGCGCGCAAACATGAAGGTAAACGTGAACATTCTGGCAGTGCTTCGGGACGTAATCGATCTCCGTCTCAGAAACATGATCCAAGTACTCATGACAGTTTATCACCTCCTCGTCGACGTGCTCGTATCATACCACGCTATCAGTGTTATATTCCTAAGCCACCAATTCTGTAGGTTTATCATATGGAATTTCTTTCATTGAAGCTAAGCTTGTTACGGAATAAAATCCAAAAAGAAACTAAGAAAAACCTCAGACATTAGTTTTAACCTTTCCATTACGAGAAAGTTAGAATTTCCTTTCTTTTTTTTATAATTTTAACTTTAAGTCTAGCCAATATATATTTTGTAATGAAGGAATGGAACAAAACAAACTGTGATGCAGCTGCGTAAGCGTTATCCGTCACTATACATTCCATCGGATTTTTCCGATGCTAGTATTGAATGGCCAAAAACAACACCTATGGATAATCCAATATCGATATCTACTACGCCCATTACTTACCATGTTTTACATAAAGATATCGATTCTCCCAGTGAAAATTTGGCAGCTCTGAATCCGCCAGATGCTGATTATCGCTTTTCTGTCAAGGTCTTATATTTTAGTTAATTTTTTAAGAATGTTTTTGGAAAGCGCAGTTTCTTAAATTTACATGGGACTGAAATAGGTATTTTTTTTATTTTTGTTGCCACATTTTCCAACTGACTATTTCTTTAACGGCGGTTTCCAAATATTTCCCCTCTGCAGGACAATCCTATTGTAGTCACTCTTTTCAGGTTGTTCTCATGAGTCATCAGGGTTTATCAGTGGTGCACCAAAAAGCATTTGGTTTACTAGTTGATGGTTCAGTTGATGAAAACATTGATTCGGCTTCACTGAAGCGTTGCATCAACTTTGTTGTTGGTGAGCTCTTTAATAATAACTGAATAAAAATTTTTATCAAATGGGGCAATTCAAGTCTTTTCTATCAGGTTACTTTACTCGTTGGATTGTGAAGCTAGCCGCCGTTTTTTTTTTTTGTTCTTCCTTTGCTGCCTGTACCTATATTCACTATAATGTATTTTCGTTTACGGGGACATGTCAAGAGATGTAGACTTCTTATATTCATTCCTAAATGATTTTAAGAAATACAGTTATAAAACAAATTCAATTAAAGGTGCACGTAATAAAGAAATGATGGCAATTGGTGGTGCCTGGTCACCGTCACTTGATGGTGAAAATCCAGAATCAGATCCTCAAGTTTTTGTCCGTACTGCAGTTCGGACTGTTCGAGCTTTAATCGGAGTGGATCTCTCCAAATGTCCTAGATGGTATGTTAGAGAACTTATGCTCATCATCGTGACTTGGTTCCTTAGTTTTAGAGAATGATGAACAAAAGTCAAATACTGGAATCCTTTGCTCTGTTAGGTATTAGACGAGCATGGAAGGACCATTGGTTCCTATCATTTTTTTTTTTTTTTTTTTCTGAAATTTTGATGAGGAGTAATACTGAATAAGGAATACGTCACTGAAGCTCAGGACAGCGACTTAAGTTGGTAAATCTATTTTGAAGGGTAAGGTTCTGTGCCATCCGTAAAGCTGCTCTGCGCGATGATATAGTGACGAATGTGGTTGAGAATCGCCTGATCCATTATTCCATTTTATTAAGTAATTTTTGAATTCTAACGCATTTAAAAGCTGTTTTTCTTAGAATATCATCATGCTTCTATGCGGCAGTGATACGACGGCTGAAAAAGAGAGACGCCTGCTGAAAACGTTTTTTTCACTTGCATGACCTAAGTTATCAGTAGTTTACACAATTCGGTTTACACTATGCAGCTTTAACCTTTTACGAGGATAAGAAGCTGTGTTTGTGAAACTCTACAAAGCTCTAAACTTGTCTAGGATGTAAATTTTGCATTATCAATCTTGCCAGTTAGATCTAGTATGTAATTTCAATTTTTTTTTCTTGGAGGAATGGGAAAAGATGGAGGCGTCATTTTAGTGATAAGCTGAAACAGAGTTTTGAGAAACCACTGTGAACCCTCAGGTACAAAATGGCGGAGATTCGTTACTATCGTGCTGAGAAAGATCGAGTGGATACATGCTGTCTATTTCTGCCGGATACCATTGGTTTGATGCCTACCGAAGACTGCTATCAACAACTGCTGGCTACGCTAAAGGATCAGCTTGGGAACAAACTTGCTGCAGTAGATGCTCAAAAACTCGTCCTACCGTCTGCTGTAGCTGCCACTGCTACAGATTCTGGAGAAGCTGGGGAGGGAACTGCAACCACGACCGAGTCAGCGGCTCCAGCTGGTGATAATCAACAGCAACTGCAGCTGGGACAACAGCAAATTGATGCCAACAAGGAGCAGGTGAAAACACCTAATAAAAAGAAAAGAAAGAACAAAACACCATTCACTTTGAATTTTTTGTTACCGGTATTAATAATTACCTAATCGTTTTGTGCGTGCTTTTGCTTGGTTTCCTACTTTCTCTTTCATTTTTTTTTTTCGTTTTATTTTAATTTTAGAATCTATTCCGTTAATTCCTTTCACTTCCTAGTTGTGTATTGTTTTTCCACTAAACCACTGGAAATAAGTAAACCGTGCATTGTTCAGAAATTCGTAAAAAGCACTACTCAGTTTGTTCAACGAGTGTCTTCATCCATTCTTGCCTCATTATGTATTGGAACAGTTGAAATTTGCAGATTTAACTGAGAAATTAGTATCCGCTTTAAGTCTTTGCATGCTTTATATTTATTTTTTAGTAAGGATAAAAGGATGGTAACTAATTTCTCGGTTATAATTTTAATAAGTGTAAGATTCGTAGGCTGATGTGCTTCAGCATATCACTCCCAATCAAATTAATGAGGTGTAGGATTTTGTCCGTTTTTCCTGTTAGAATTTTTGGTAAAGTTGAGTAGGTCATTGTTTGGCATACAGCCTATTCCATGGGAAAATAATATCGCTCTAATTTTTTATCGGCTTTATATCTTCTTTTTTTTAGGTGCAAGAAGTGGAAGAGGAAGATGATGAAGATTTGATTCCAACCCATTGGTCTAAATTGGACATCAAAACAATGAAGGTTAGTAACATACAATCGCGTAATGTCGAAGTACCACCTAAATTTGTCAAACGAGGAATTGTATCCATACCTTGAGCAGCATTAATTTAGCCATTTTGCTTGTTTTGCGCTTTTTTGACTTGTTCCGCTCTTCTTCCTGTGTTATTCGCATCTATTTATTGCTATTTCCGAGATTCAAGTATTTTTTTTTTTTTTTTTTTGTGATCATAACATTGTTTTGGCATTTGTAGTTTTGGGGTAACAACTCATAAAAAGATAAAAAGTCGTTTTCAAAATCCTTTTTACAATAAGCATTACTCACTTCTTTTTTTTTCATTTCTTTTTATTAGTTATCTTTTATGAACGTGCAACTAATTTTTCAGGTTGCAGAGCTACGACAGGAATTGATGGCACGTGATTTGGAGACAAAAGGTGTGAAATCAGTCTTATATGCTCGACTTCAGGAGGCACTTGACCAAGAAAAAGCAAAAGACGAAGATAAAGACGATAAGGTATTTGTTTACAGAACAGTAGCTTGATGAACAGCCGACTTAGGTTTGGATTAGTAATTTCTTTGGGGTCTTCCCTAGAATTAATAATATAGCTACACTCAAACTTTTACTTTTTAATGTGATTGGAAAGGTTTTATAAATTCTCTCATATAATTTCATCCAGGTTGAAACGGTCAAACCGAAAGAAGAAGAAAAGAAGGAGGAAAAAGAGTTAACAGATGAGGATAAAAAAGCCGTTGAAAAATTCGTCAGTATCATCAGATATTCTTTTAGCATTATTTGAAGAATTTTTTTTATTTCATATATGCTACATCATTAATATTTGCTTTTACTTGTTAATACTTTTTTTCACTTATATTTAAATAATTTAAACAATCGGCAATGTAAATTGGGTTTTTTTTTTTTTTTTTTTTTTTTTTTCAATTATTAGGCAGAGCTTAGCGTCTTTGCCTAAAAATGACGATTGACAGTGAAGCTGTCGTTGAATGAAAAGATGGGAATAGTGGTTCTTTTTATGTCTTATGCTACAAAATTTTCGATGTTCTTAGTCTCATTACTAATTTCTCGTTTATTTCTAGGAGAAGGAGAAAAAGGAAAAAAAGGCCTCATTAGAACGGCATTTTACTATTCCGAAGGAACCGGGAATATTGGTTTACCCCAATCGTTTGGCAAAGGGTGGGAAATTTGACTGTAAAATAGTCTCTCTTCATACAATGTTGGATTATCGCATTGAAGATAATAAAGAACATTCTTTTGAGGTAACCTTCAGTGTTATATCTTTGGTTTAAATGTTTCATTTCATTTTTTTTTTTTTCAGTGATGTGTAATCGATAAATTAAGCATGTACTTTGACAGTTTACAGTGGAGCTATTTTCTGAAGGTCTATGTATTTGACATGCACATGCACCTATGCGGTCGTTAGTGAACCTATCTCTTATGCCTTCGATTCAGAATTTGAATTTTCAGTGTGGATTCTCTAAATCAGTTTAAAAAAAATGGTTCTTTTTAGTTAGCAGTTATGGCAGAATGTATTAGCGAAATGCTGGATCGTTCACAAGCATTTATTACATACAAAACATTGAGTTGCGCTGTGGACAAAGAAACTGAAAAGAAACGTCGTGAAGAAGCGAAACTTACAGAACTTATGGGAGTAGAAGGTAGAAATCCGTTTTATCGTTCAGTGCAAAAGCTTAGTTTTATAAAATTAGTGCTAATTGTATCTTCAGAAGTGGTAGAAAGTGGCAAAGCAGATAAAACTGAGGAAGAGAAGAAGAAGGAAGACGAAAAGAGGGAGGAGGAGCAAAAAAAGTATCTCGCTGAAGCGCGAAAGCCAATTATTGTAGATCGTGCAGTGTTTCAAGCTTTTGCGCATTTCGATCAGAATCTCTGCGGGTATATTTTAAGAACTGTGTTGCTAGTGGGGTATTCTTTATATTTTCCACTGCATTTTGTGCGTGATGTAATAGTTTCATGTGTAGACGACTTTTTGAAGAATTTGATCTGCGAATGCTTACGATTCTGATGTGATTCTCTACATCCGACTTTTCAGATATATCTTGGAGAAAGATTTGGAAGAAATATTGTATTCTATAGGTTTGAACATTTCTCGAGCACAGGTGCAGAAACTGCTGAAGAAATATTTGTCACGAGATCGGATAAGTTACCGATATTTCACCGATAGTTGGGCAAATAAAGACGGCACGGTAACATACAGACCTGGAGTAATATCAGATCCACCGACTACCGAACAACTAACGAAGGGTAGTCCATTTTTGATTTTTGCGTTTCCAGCTTTTAATAGTTTATTCATGTTTTAAATTATGTATTCCTTTTAATGTTCATTTATATATTCACTTACTCATTTGCATTTGTGATGTACTTTTTCTAATTTTTTTTTCAGCTTTTTCTCGGTGGTTTAATGTTAAGTAATTTACCTCGTTATTCAAGGTAATGTATCGAAGGAACCAACAGACGCTAATAGGAAATCAATGGGTGAAGCACCTGATATTAGTATAACAGGATCTGTAATTTACTTGGGTTCTCTTATGAATATACCACAAGTTTTGGAGCAGGTTGCAAGAATGGAGGCCGACTGCAATGCTGCTTTGCAAAAAGTGGACGTGTTAGAAGCACAACTAAGTAATTTTTAAAATTATTCTATGTATTGAGACAGTTTCAACAGTTGGTTCTGGCCTTTATTATTAACTGTGATAGAAACCACGATCATAGAATTCCTTGGAAAATTTTTGTTCTGCAGAAGATGGTTCGAAGCATATGCTTGTCTTAGAAAAGAAGAAGAAAAGATTAGAAGAAGATGTTGAAAAATATCGAAAGCGGTTGCATGATGCTGAGAAATGCTTGAAGGTTAGGAGTTTTATCCCCTTATTAAGCCTGTAAATGATTTTGTTTGGTTTCAGAAATTGACAAGTAATTGATGCCATGTTGTTAATCGTTAAAAATTGCAGAACTCAGTGGATGATACCGTTCAGATGAAGAGTGCAATCCAAGAATTTCGTCGGATTGGAGAACGAATGGTCACAATGGCTGAAAAGTTAATGCCAAACCCGAAAGAAGATGAGAAGGTTCCTGAAAAGGATGAGAAAGATGTGAAGAAAGATAAAAAAGATGAGAAAGATGAGAAAAAAATACTGAAGAAGGTCTTTTTTGCTGTTCTTTTAGGACATCTTTTTAAATGTGAATTCTGGCATGTTCTGTCACAATTAGAGCTTCAAATACTCGTTATTGTTAAAAGATGATGGAATCTTTGAAGTTTGCAGGATTTAGCCATTTTTTTTTTTAATTTAAGAGAATTTATAAGAAAGCTTTTAGAAGGATTGTGGTCCTACAAAAATAAACGGTGAGGCAGAGGAAAAGAAGGAATTACAGTTAGTAGATGAAGTTGGTGGAAATGACGCCGGAGACGAACCTATGGAATCTGATGTTATTGTGTTGTCGGAAGAAGTAGCAGGTGATGAAGAGAGAGATATTAAGAAAGAATCCATGTCATCTCAAGCAGCAGATCCTGTAGCTGGAAGTGTAGAAAGTGATACTTGCGTCACCTCACACAATAGATAGAATAAACAGGAATAGAAGTGATTTAATTACTAGCAACTTGTTTGTTTTAGAATTTACTGATTTTCTCGAGTTTTTAAACTTCCGCTTTGGTGGTGAAAATGGGAAATGTATTTTTTGAATAAATATTATTGTCACTTGTTTTTAGTATGCTGCAGTTGCCAGTGTTGATTTTTTTTAAGTTTTTAGCCGTATTGTTGTGTTCTTTAATTCCTTAATATTTTCTTATTTCCCTCAATGTTTTATTTTCTTTGCTTATTCTGTCCGTCCCACATCATTTTTGCTTCCTTCTCTTTCTCTCTCAGTCCTCCATTTCAGGTGTTTGAAGTGGCTGGATAATACCACATAATCTGATATATAGAACCATCGTTAAAAAAGCAGATATTTCATATTTCCTTGTGGAGAAGAATTCCTAATAAAAAATAAAAAACTTTTTAGTGAAATGTCAGGCTCATGACACATATTCTCAGCGTCGGATTGTTCATGTTCTTTGTTTTTGTATTACTACTGGTTATCAGATAACTTCAGTTCTACTTTGCATTGTTTTCTCTCATTGGGAGTGATGTTCTGTATTCATTAATATGTTATAGTAGTGTCGTAACCAGAATATTTTATGTTTTGATCGTGTTGATAGTTTTTTATGTTACTGTTGTACGCGCATTTGATTAACAGCCAAGATGTAAGGTGGGGAAAGAAACCTGAATGTAGCAATATATATTCATTTCATCAGCTACTAGCACTTATATCAATTGAAAGAAGGATTAAAAAACAACTGTATGAAGAATTGAGGCTCTCGGGAATAAAGACCTATCACTTGTTATGTATCTTGTAAGGCAGTGATCCATCGTACATAGGTATCGTTCCATCCTAAGTTAATGTATTCATAGATCGAAACTGATTCATAACCTTGTTGGATCTGATAACTTTGCAGATGGTTTCTCTCCACTTGTCATTGAGTGGAGCTAATTTGTGCTATTTGATCATTGATAAGTAAATGATTATTAAGGAAAGTGTTCCTGCAACTTCACTTACTGTTTTTGGTGATTTGGCTAAACGGCCGCAGTGTCGTCTAGTCTCGGGAATGGTATTTTGGTGTGCCAAGTCTGAAATATTTTAGTCGTGGATTTTTTCATTCAGTTCCCTTGTTTGCTTCAGTTTCTGTGCTTTCATAAAGGAGATGAAGATTTGTATGGAAGGCATTTTTGTTGATTGCAGACAAAAAAAGATGTCTGTACATGTTGATCACTTCATGGGCACTTCGTCACTGCTAATCATCTGACATCTGGTATGAAAAACATAGTCAAGCATAAAAAAGTCTAAATAGTTAATCATACAGGGAAAAATTTTGTATGTTGGTTGAATTATTGGCAATGGGAAGTTGAGCTGTGGCAGGAAAAGATCTGTTTTCGTAAAATTTGGAACTGTTGCGGGTGTAGTTTACTAAATATTTTCAAATGGAACAGTGTCGAGAACATTTCCTCTCAGAAAATTGTAAAAAATGATGGTAACGATGATGTGGTCTACTTTTCTGACCTGAGTATAAGCTTTGATGAAGACAGTGATCATAGTTCTCACTCTTGTCGAGGAAACAACTGTTCTAACATCGGAGCTAGAATTACATACGGCAGAAACAGTCTTTACTGGACTGGATGAAGAAAAGAGTTTGATTCTGATGAGGGAGGGCATTGCCTGAATTGAATTTCCGTAGTAACTGCTAAGGATTGTTAAAACTGAAGGATCAGAGGAATAAAGAATGGACGACAAGTCGTGGGACAACATGTTTCATCGTCGGGAGAAAATGAAAACGAGGTCTGGACTCCGAGGACCCGTTGATAGTGAATCCCGAATAGTTTTGCTTGGCTTTGCTTGCGTCATCTAGTCGTCATCCAGGGCATTAAGGTGTGTGAAGTGGAAGATTGAAGAATTCAGGTGGAATATATCGTTAATTTGAGTGCGAGAGCGATGAAAAGGGTCAGTCCTCGGAAATCAGTGGATCATTGAACTGTAAATAAGTGATGATTCGATATGTTGCATATATCATTGAACGGCTGACTGGATGTTGGTATCAAAAGTAACTTTTCTTGAGATTTTGAGTTAAGGGAAATTGATGGTTTATAGACGGCCAGTCTTCTTATGGTTGGGAAAACCGTTTGACTTCCTGCCAGAAAAAATTCTGCGCTAACATGTACGGTTGTTAGTTAAAGACATTGACTGTCCAGTTTTTAAAAAAAAAAAGTGATTTTGTAAATAGAACTTCTGATGATCTACTGATATTATCCGTTTGATGTATCCTTTGTTTTTGTATACTATGCTAAGCAAATAATGCTTTGGAATGAAATGTTAGCAGTCATATTTAGGGCATTCGTGGATTATTCTCAAGTAGGCTTTTTATTGTTTTAATTAAATCTTACGAGTTTACAGATAGACATTGATGTTATTCAGTTAAATGTGAAAAATAGTGCAACAGATCACATATTTCGACCTCTTTGTATCATTGAATCTACGATTCGAAGTTTTCATTGCTAGTAAATTTGTTGCGTTCGAAATTTTTTAAAAAGAAATATCCAAGAAAATATTTGTTAAAACAATCAATGTACACTGACTGGTTTCACATTGCAATCTCGGAAAATGCTTATGCAGTTAAATTATTTTGTCTTCTTTGCATTTTATATACAGACCGTTAATTAAAATAAAGTAATTTATTTGAGGGTGAGAAGATAAATAAAGAATAATGAACTTCCTGTTATTGTTCGAACTAATTGTTTTCTGGGAGTTAAATTTTATAAGGAAGAATCTAAAATAATAAAAGCCAGTTTAATGTAATAAGCATACGAAGATTATCACTGCAGTCATTGTTGACAGTGTCGAGATTATTTGTGAAACGCTTTTTTCGTGACAATTCAATATTACTAATTGATTTTCTTTAGATCGATGAAGTTTTTCACTATATATCAGTTGTCCTTAAACTTTGAACAGAACTGCAATGTAAGGAAGACAGTAATCTTTGAAGAATAAAAAGAAATTATGGATCTTTGTAAGTTCATTAGAATTTTTCGATTTAATTCCGAAGAAATCAATGCGGGGCACAAAAACGTTCTAGTGCTGTATGTTACCAGAAGCTGAAAGTATAACAGATCAGTGACTGCCTTCCTAATACTGAATGCTTCATTCAGTGATAAGGAAATGTGAGTTGAATAATATCAAGTACAGAAACAGATAGTGGACGAAGAAAAATGAAAAATGTTTTTAAAAATAATTTTTTATTTACAAGAAATTTCCACTTCAAAAAGGGCGCACTTTTTGAGTGGCATTTATTTTGTCAACCCTCATTTGTTTCTTGCAGAATTAAAAATGTGAATTCCATTCATATTTCTCACTCATCTCCAGTACATGTTGTGCCAAGTTTCAAGAATCACAAGTTCTTTGTAATAATTCTGTTGGGATGTCATTTTGCATTAACAGTTAGATTAGATTTGGCGAGCGAGCGACCTAAAGTGAGTATATTGGTTGTCCTTGCCTAACTCGAATTTGAGCATTGAGGTGGGCTGTGTTCCGCACTTTTGCACTTCTCGAGTCTCGCTTCTAAAATTTGCATTTAAGAGATCAATTAAGTGATAAAGGTCAGTCCCCGGAACGGCTACCTATCCTTCCCTGGAGACTGGAGGATCGTTAGACGCACGCATGCATCACCTCAGTTTTATTCTTCCTCTTTAGTCGGAGAAGTGTGCGTGCTCATGTGCGTGAATGCGTGTAAACTGACCTTGCACGCCGACCTCTGTGGACGTTTGAAGTGCTTAAAGTTGTACACGCAGTTGCATCCACATATCGTTGGTATCACCTTGCAAGCTGTTGCTGAGTGCTGCGGTGTGCGTTAAGATGAAAGTTCTGTTCCGATCTGAAACTTTAGTTATTTATTAAATACATAAAAGCACCAAGATTGCTACGTTTTATTTCATTTTGCTAAAAGCCATTTTTCTGCCAAACTTTGAATATTCTCCTTTTTTAGAAATCTCTCTTGTCATTTTCAAAATCTCTTTTTAAAAATGAGAAAAAATCCCGAAAAAAAACGAAAAAAATGACAAGAAAGAGGCCAAGGCATTCTCATCGAAAAGATCGCATCTATAAGAAAGGTCCGCCGAATATTTTCATTCAATTAAGAAATTAGAGGCAAACTCGAAAAAGAATCGAAATAATAGTCAGATTTACTCGTTTATTGTGTTTATAGTGAATGGAAGAAACTCTCTTCCCAACCTTCTTTAGGCTTCTTTTCTGCTGGGAACAATAATAAGTTATTTCCGAACTTTTGGTAGCATTACGGTTAAATTTTTGATTATCAAAAGCTTATTAGAGCATGAAATTTTGACAGACCGCTGTGCTACATTATTTGGTATCATTCAATTCTATCATTTTACACGACGAATTCGCTTATCAATGCTACCACTGGTTGATGCAGTAGGATTCGACGGCCACAGTTTTTTAAACACAATACTTTTCGGTAGTAATCAAGCAAAAGTAAAGTGCTAGTGTTTCTTGTGTGTATGTATTTGTATTGGGACAGGTAAGTTTCTGAGCGATATATGAAACGTAAGTTGTGCAGTGATTAAAATATCCTCTTGTTGTGGTTAAGTGAACATTTAATTGATTAAAATGACTGGAACATTGGTGGCTTAGTTCATTTTTTGGCTCTCCCATTCTATTCCGTTCGCATTTTCCACAGAATTTTGGGCTCTCTCATAATAATGCCAAAGAGCTTTGCCAAGAAAGCCAGGACTCTCAAGCCTTTTGTTTTTTAACCTTAAGTTTAATTAGCAGCAGTGGTGCTGGTAACTTTCCAAAGGCAGGCAACTGGCTCAACGATCGCAGCAGTTCAAGTGTGTAACAGTTCAAGCGGTGTATATCAATCACTGACCACTGTCCTGTATATTGCTCATCATCTGCTCCTCGTACAACTGGTACTCCTCATCGAGAGAATTCCCTTATTCTGCACACTATTAATTACCATTACTGCTACTGTACGACGTCCCACCATGTCACCTTCCTCTCCTTTCCATATCCCTGTCTCTTCATCTTATCTATGTACGTGCGCATATGTCTGTGCGTCTGTCTGTTCGTCTGTCTGCTTATATATATATATATGCATGTATTTGTGTCACATAAACGTGGTGCTGGCACAAACACAGTGAGCAGAGCGAAGTTTCCTCGTTCTCGGTCTTGTCAATATTAGCCGTATGGGAGCAGATTGGTGACAGTAGACAACAGGTTTCTGCATCTGCACGGAAGGCCACCCGGGAGATACCGGTACTGCTGCTGCTGCTGCTGGTGGATATTCATTCCCGACTTCTTGGTCCATCTCGTCCATTCTGGCCTCAGACGCTGCTCACCTGACTTGTCATTTTCCAGTCCCTTAATTGACTGGTATTGCTTTCTGTGAAACTCATCAACAAATTGATGTGTGTGTAGTAATATTTGATATTGTCCACCACTGTTTGCTTTGGGGGATCGATTTATGAGAAACTTCACCGTACTAACTTCTCCAGGTCTTGAGAGTTGGCTCCTGAAAGCTCATCCTCTTCTCTTCCACAGATTATTTCACTATCTTTGTTCGTTCATCGCCCATTTAATTACCTCAAAGAGAAAAGGAATTGCCACACAGTCTCTTAGAAAATCTCTCCAAATGCTTATATTGCTAATGCCTTTCATATGCATCACTGGTGCCAACATCTTTTCATCACCTATTTAAACTTCTTCTCGCAAAGAGATTTTTTGCGGTCTCTGGTGGAGTTTTCGGCTTTTCAGAATGAAGTTTGCTTATTTTGTATTCCATGAATTTGGGAGAGGGGATGAATTTTCAGGGATCTTCATCCAATTACTCACTGTTCGTTCTCAATTCCTTAGCAATTCACTTTCTTCCACCCATTTTTTCCGAAATGATGGTACAAGTTGATCTAGTAAGCTGTAAGTCAGGTTTTAGTCCTTCGATTATATTCCCTTCAGAAAGAAAATTTAAATAATTTATTAATATTGAATCATATATATTAGTCCACCATTCACTATAGTTCATCATTCGTTCAAAAAATTTTCTCCCGTATATCAAAATGAATCTTAGGTTTTCTTATTCGCATTTTTTTGAGGATTATGTATTTTGATTTGATTCGAAACGGTTTTTTTCCTCCTTAGGCTTCCTCCAGTTTTATATCTTGTCATTTAGCATTAGTCTACTTTTGAGGTCTACCCCTTTGCTTGGACTTTTTGAAAAAAAAAATAAGAAACTTTGAAGAAGCACTATTTTCTTCACTTTACATTTAAAATGTTTGGTTTTCAACTTGGACGACTGGAAGTTATTATTATTATCTTTTTTTTCAGCTTAATTGATTATTGCAATGAAAATCGCACCTTCTGTTAGGAGGAGTTGTCAAAAAGTTAGCAATGCAGGCTTGAACATCTTAATTCAAGCAATAGTTATTCATCCTGAGTTTTCAATAGCACCACTACGTGCTGAGCATTCCATTCATTTTCTCAGGTTGAAACTTTTTTCCAGCCTTTCTTTTCTTGTCGTATCTTCAATGACCAACGGAACTTATTAGGATGGAAGTTCTTCTTTTCTTTAATTCACTTAATATTCCCTCTTTAATTTTAAAGCCTTTAGGATCAAATGCGATATACTTGAATTTCGTCACAAATTTTAAAATCTGTGAATTTCGAAGTGACTCATCGCTAAGAATTAAGAAAAAAATTACAAATTTTTATTCATTTTTCACATATATATTATATTGATGTTTATATTTTGTATTTTTATTTTGCTAAGGTGGATAATGTTTTATTAGTAGCAACAATTTAAAGACTGCAGCTTTAGTTATAGTTTTTGCGTTTCATTGCACCATGATATTTTAATTAAGAAATAAAGTTTTCTCAGTTGAACTTTTATTCCACAAAAATTTTGTAATTTTATTCTTTTTTCTCCTTTATTGAACTAGTTTTGAAAAAAATTTGTTGGTGCTTGTTGTTAGTAACGAGTGGTGACCATAATTGTTATGACATTATCCGTGATTTCTTGGACAGAACTTTGCTTCTTCCTATAGTTTGTCGTTCAAGACATCAATAATGAGACTATGATGTAATTAACGAGCATACTAAAACATGACCAAATTTAAATGTTTTCATTTCTATTCGTTTCATTCCATTTATTGCCAAGGCTTGCAACATAGTGGACTGTGGTTTAATTTATTGCACTTTCTGATGCATTCGTTTTCATATGGAATCACTTTGCAAAACAAGCTTTTTTTCCTTGACAATTTTTTCATTTTTTGAACATCAAGTGCCACTTTTCGGAATTTTTCATCAGCAGTCAAGCACTTATCATTGAAAATTCTGTAATTATAAGAAATTCTAATTCAACAGCTTGAATTTGAACCATTTTAAAGTTCTCCAACTCTATTTTGTATTTTTTAGCTTCTTGTCTTTGAATATTTTCAACATATCCTTTCTTGGATGATTTTATATTGGAGGAAAGCAAATCTGATGGG
Organism: Setaria digitata; assembly: GCA_003640385.1. NCBI lineage: Eukaryota > Metazoa > Nematoda > Chromadorea > Rhabditida > Setariidae > Setaria > Setaria digitata. The sequence continues at coordinate 109,515 of RCAB01000018.1, forward strand.
ATAAGAACTGGTTTCTACCTTGGAATTTTCCTTGGATTTCAAAAGAAGCAAAGAGTCTGCCTGCATGCGTTTTCCCTTCTTTATCAATGCTGTTAATTTCACTTGAAATGCAAATACATATTGCAAAATTCGTGGCAATGAGCAACGCCATCTTTAAACCACGTACAATTAGAATTTTCGTTAAATCTAGGCCGGTACTTCTTACTTTTTCTCAATTTCCTCCAAAAATGTCATAGTCACAGACAGTAACCTTTTATTCCATGTGCTTCATAAGATTGTCTATTTAATTTAAAACTTGGGAAAAACTTTCCTGTACGGTTAGAGTCTATTATTTTGTTACAGCTTTGACTATTGCTATCGAACTTCCGTACTTCAGTTAGAAGACACGGAATAAACACTGTCAAACAGGATATCCGTAGATTCAGGGAAATACTATCCTATGGCGGCCAACTAGTGCTAGACTAATTTGCAAGCATAGAGTGATTCATGCGGTTGTTATGTATTGCAGTGTCCGGCATTAGCCATTATGGAAGAGGACATACTGCGTAATAATCAGAGCTTTCCTTTAGAACATCTTATGTCAGGTATCGAATTTTTAATTTTTTGTGCCTTGAACGGAGCTTATGCATCACTGCCGCTGTTCACTTCTGGAAGATGGAGTTGAGCTTCTCAGGAGCTTTTGGTATCTTCAGATAGAATCCTTTACTGTTCCTCACCGTTATTTTACTTACCACTGGATTCTCCAAAACAAATCGATGTTGATCATTTGCCTACTTTTTCGCTGATTTGTTATCCGTCTTATGATCATCTGTTCTCGTGCGTCCTGTAGTTGTGATAACAACATCTCAGTCATAATGTCACATTCCGTTCCTTATTAGTTTTTTATTACGGAACATATTGGCTGATGCGTACGTATCTGCAAATATTCTCCCACTCCAGTAATTGGGACTTGCTAAGCTAACTCGTTGTACGTACCTGAAGCGGCGATTGGTCTAGTTTTCGCGTATTCCCATTGAATCATCTTCCCGTTGTGATCTTTAAATTTAGCTCAAACATCAATTGAAATTAATTAGACTTACTGGAAAATGATTGGTACTAGAGCTTGCCAAGCAGTCTCAGAAGTACATCAAAGAAATTGAGTGTGACATCGGTTCTCTTTTTATTTTCATTGTTTTTTATTTTCCACGCAGATACATTGTTTTTTTATTTGAAATTTATTTTAAAATCTTGAATTATAGTTTCACTGTTGGTATCCGACAATTCGGACGGATGGGCTCCTGCACATGCAGTCGCTATGTACGTTCATTTTTTAAAGTGTGTTGCCCACTTAACTGATAAATCAAATTTCTTACAATTAAGGTATCATGTTTGAAGATTTGAGAATTGAAACTTTATCCTTTCGTAATTAGACTGTTAATATGTCGATATTCCGGCTTGTCTATATGAAATTGGATGGGAATTTAAAGACTTAAAAAGTGAAGTTTCAGGACTGAATTTTAATTTCAGTTGAGAGAGTAATAGATGGAGATACTGCGACTATTGGTGTTATTGGTGTACAAACAAAGAATGTGTTTGCATCTCCACCACTTACGTGTTATTCGTTTGACTGTACTTCCGAAGATGTATGGGTAAGTGAAGTACTGGAAATTATTTTCAGAAAAAGTGTGGGGTTAAGACAGTGGCACAATAAAAATAATGTAATACCGAACGAGTTCTGGCTAGATTAGAATTGTATGTTGTGCTGTTGTTTTGCTCTAAAACGTTATTGCTCAATATGTATAGTATCATCGTTTTAAACGCAGTAACCTGATGAGAGGGACCATTTCCCAATTACTAACTTATGCAAAAAATGTAATTTCTTGTACTTATGGGTGAAAACTCGTGATAAGAGCTTATTCAGTGACGGCTAATATATCTATTAGCTCTTTCCTTTTAATGAAATATGGTAGTGAACAACGGACGATATCATGTCTCAAAAAGAAAAGTGGAATAGATCCTGAGAATTCCTGAAACACCACCTCTCATTCTACGTAAACCGCTAACAGGGGTTTCAATATCTTTAATTATTTATGACTAAGAGGAGCTAAACATTTCTATCCTTCTTGAGGGGAAAGCAAAAGCGCAACACACAAGAAATGATATTCTCACTTTGTCTGAAGCTGGAAACTGAACTTCAAAGTTGCAAAGTCAAATATCCAAGCTTTATTTAATTTGCGTTCAGTTTCAGGCGCTTAATAGTTCATCCAGTCTGGTTACCAATTGTATTTCTCTAGCGCATGATGAACGAAATCTCGCATATGCAACCTCAACGGCCATTAAACTGATGGATCTCCAAACTGGTTCATTTAAAGCGTTTTATATTTAAAAAAAAAAAAAAAAAAAACTGTTTTATATACCTCCGAAAACGCTTCATTTTTGAGCAGATTTGTGGAAAAAAAATGTATTAGGTGCCAAGTTTCTGTTTCATGTTTTTTTTTTTTTTTTTTGTGAATACTAAATCTTAGTTTCAAAGTAATTCTCAGTTTATTATCTACTGAAGCGCATTATATCGAACTGCTGCTCCAATAGTTTTTTTTTTTTTTTTTTTTTTTTTTTCAACAAAACAGCCTAGTAAAAAAGCTTTCGTTATGAATAAGGTTAAAATAAAGGTTTTTTTTTTTTTTTCATTCTCAAAATCCCTGCAGTTAAATTTAATTTTGGTAGAAAACAAAAGGGAATTCTGAATACAACAGCGTTCAAAGCTTCGCACTTTTTCTTTAAATTTTGCATATTTTATTTAAACTGAATCATGGGTTAGTGATGTGCATTTTACTACAATCATAATATTATTAAAATGATCAGTAAGGTAGTCATCATCAAAAAAAGGTGGGATGTACATATAAAATGAAACAGGCGAAACGCTAATATATGTATTTAAGCACGATAGAGAACGCTGCATTGAATTGGTAAGACAAATTCGACGCAGTTTACTAGAAGCTTAGGCATCCCCACTTCTTTCTATTGGCACGACGTTCTATTTAGATTTCTCTTTTTGAATCTTTTCTTTTATTTCTTTTACTCGAGAGAATATCGTTCTAGATTAAAAAAAAATTAAAAGAATTCTGGTTAAAATGAATTGTAGTTCAGTGCCGCACTGTTTTCCTTTTCGTCATAAATGTTTTAAAGTAATTGAATGGGTGAAATAAATTTGAGGTAAATGAAATGAACAATCAGCAAATCTTTTTTTGCTTTTATTCTGATGAATTCTACAGAGCTGTAGAGTTATTGCTTTTTCTTATTGGTAATAATATCATTAACACTGCTTTTTTTTTTTTTTTTTTTGTACTCCTCACTCTATAAATGAATGTAATTACGAGGAAAATACCTGCTTAAATGGGATTTCAGGACGTGAAATGCGAACACTGGTTGGTCATAACGGACGGATTAATGCAATAACCCAAAGCAATAGGTCAGTTATTTGGAAGTTAATTAGCCTTTCAATCGGCCTATTATAATCAAATTAGAGGAGGTACTGAGGATTCGAGATGTCACGAATTAGCAATTAATTGTGCATTTTCGTGAAAAATAAAAATTTAGATTTCATTAGTTCTCGAAAATTGACGTAGGATAAAACTGATGTCAAAAATAGCTGTGATTTTAGATCGATGTATATGTGGGCATCGGCAGCTACTGATTGCACAGTAACTCTGTGGGATACAAGGCAACATCCGGCAAACGTTCTGGTTCGACGTTTTGATCGTCCAACAAACTGTTTGTGTTACAGTCCGAATGACGCCTTTATAGCACTGGGCTCTGATCACCTTTATATGATGGATCCACGAGTCAAAGAGTACAGATCTCTTCCTTCTTCTTCTCAGGTTGGTTGTTCTTCTTACGAAATTACTGAAATAGAATGTGATGTAATTATTCGAGTTAAACTCAATTTGCATAGCAATAATAACATCAAGAGGACTGACCGATTTTGGTAACCTTAGCAATAAAAAGTAGTCTGTGACGAAGAAAACTTTTGTTCGGTTTTCTATATATTTGTTAAATTATACTTCTTCTTTTTGGATAACCTTCTCGTTGTCAAAGTTGCGATTTTCTAATCCCATTTTTGAAGAGGAATTTTGACTCTCCGATTTATACTTGACTCAGAGATAAGGATAATTCCATTTTCCGTGCATCAAGGATCCTCAGAATATTCAATTTAGGTATCACATGTGTGCTTCCATCCTTCTGAATATTTGCTAGCGACGGGATCCGAGGACCGACTAATACGTTTCTGGGATATTGATACTGAGGAATGCGTCTCACAGAGTGATCCGGCGGATGGTATACTCAGGGAAGTTAGTTTTCATAATGATGGCTCAGCCCTACTCATACTCACTGACCGGTTTGTTTTCCTTTCCTTTTATAAAAATTTTTCAAGCTTTCTCGAGAATGAGAATAGGGTTGGATAAAGGATAGGAAGGAACCAAAGTTATGGTAGTGGAAGGTTTTCGACAAAGGACATTAGATTTAACCTTGTTTGTAACTTGACTATTGAAGTTTTAGTTTTAGCTTCTGGAACTTCTCTGAACTGCATGCAGTCAAAACTATTTGATGAAATTCCTTCCAATATTTTATAGTTCATCCACTCAGTGCTAACTAAATCTGGTTTGCAGCAGATGCAGTGCGATCTCATGGGAACCTTTTGAAATGCTCGGACAGTGTCTTGTTCCACAGACGGATTATTCGTTAAGTCTGGCTACTTCGGATTCAGAAGTTTTTGTTCTAGGACGGTCAGTTTTGTTGAGCAGCTTATCATTATTGGTGGCACCATATGCGGTTAGTGCATTTATTGTAAAATTCTGCTTTAATGTCTTTTGAAAAATAGGTCTTGAGATAGTTTAAATTTAAAAAAAAAAGCGATTTTTTTGGCGCAGTTTCTTCAGCGCGTTAATTAAATTATGCAGTATTAAAATTTTGTGCTAAAAATGGAAACAATTAGAATGTAACTCAAATTTATAAACGACGTAAAACTTTTGGCGTTTCAGAGAAGAATTACATGAGGAGTGTTAGCATAGGGACCTATAATTTCTTTACCCAGGGATAAACATTATCGAAGAAACACGTAGAGAATGGAATTACTGTTTGTATTCTCTCCTAAAGCAAATCGCTGCTCCTTGTCTTTCAAAGCTTTATTGATTTTTAGCTTCAGAGATTCAGACCTTTCGTGATTACATAAGCTTAAATATACACGGTTTCGTATGGTAGAAACTGGAATAGGGAATCCGATCATTTTAGAGCACTGGTTAGAAATAAAGTAGTGAATTACAGTGAAAGTGAAAATTTTGGAGTACTAGTCGGAAATCTGTTTAAAAAAAAAAATGTTATTTTGGCTACTTCTCTTTTTTTGACTATGTTACCAAGCAACCAAATGAATTCCACACTCTTTTTTATTCGTAGTACGTACTACAGCATAGTATTTTTTGGAATATTTTCGTCTTTTTTGACATGGAAATTATTTCGAAGATCTTATCACAACTAGTTTTCGGTTAATCACGGCAAAACAACGTCATTTTTTCTTCCTTATCATTTCTATAGTGAGAAGTATTAGTGAATAACACAATATTTGTCTAGTATCTTGAAAAGAAATTTTGCTAGTGCTGGTCTTTTAGATCTCAGAGTTGATCATTCATAAAAAAAAAATGTTAATTCCAGAAACTTCTTGCTCAAGAAGAGTCACTAGTGAAAGAAGGACAACATACTAAGTCAAAGACGACCAAGAAATTAGAAGATCTATCGGAGGGAAGCCCTGGTGATCCTAGTGGAAACGAGCTGGAGGGGGATTTGCTGTCAGAGAAGGAAGGGGGGCTGTTTCATTACTACGATGATCGCAGAGCATTTATACCTACACATACGCTACCACGTACACCACCGCCAGAACCTGTGAGAATGACATCACTTACTGAAGTAAGTCATAATTTTTAGGACTTTTTGAATTCTTGGGGATGCAATGCTGTGTTAGACAATTGTATGGGGAAAGTACAGAGCGACAATTTTTGGCATATGTGACTTCTTGTCAATTTTTTTTCCGTAACACTACAACGAATAGTAGCTGTTCTAAAATCTGTGTGTTTGAAGACAGAAATCACCTATTATCTTTTAAGGGATGGAGAGCTAAATTTGTCAAATCAAACTTCCGCTTGAATTTTCATCCTAGATGACAATATTTAATCAAGCCAAAACTGAGAAAATAGTATCTTCAGTTTCTTTCCTGCCTTACAAATGCTACCTATAAATTGGTTGACATATACTGCAAATTGCAGCGGTCTGTTCTAATGTTCTACGAAGTTCACTTGTAACTCAAAAAAAAAAAAAAAACGATATATTAGTTAATTTGCCTCTAATTATTCATGAAATTTTAAGCTTTTTTAAATTTTAAGTATTTATTATTAAATGAAGAATAACGATACAGTTGCATAATATTTCGCGATTTCCCTTCTTCGCTGTTTCTTGACAGAATCAGTAAAAAAAGTTCTTTTGCATTGTATATATGCAGAATTATATTCATTCTCTAGAATACTGTCTATATTCCACAATAATTTTGGATTTTCGAACTAATGGTTAGTAACATTCCTTACGGATTGAATCAGAATCGGGTTTAGGTGGACTACCTTTTTTCTTTGAAATTTGGCAGAAATCACAAGTTTTTAATATGGCACTTTGAAGTAATGTTTCCTTCGCTGTGAAATTGCGTTGCTGTCAAATGATTACCAAATAGCGATACAGTGAAAGTTTTTTTCATATATACAGTATTGTAAGCTAATTTATTAGACGCCTGTTAGTACGATGAAATGGGCTTTTTGATTGTTGAAATTTTTGTTAGACGTATGCAAAAGCGTTCATTGAATTTGCAATGAAAAGCATTACAGAATGCAACTGTTGCTATGACTACCACAGATGCATCACTGGGGACGATTATAACAATGCCTGGCAAAGCTAAAACACTGAAAACCAGACGAAATGATACAAATTCAAAGTAAGTTATTTTGCTTATATATATAATGTTACTAGTATGGAGAATCTGGCACTCAAATAATTTTGAAATGTTTTTGGTTTTTCTGTGCAGTTTTCCATGCAGCAACCATTTTGGCATCGGAAGTTTTAAATTTAAAGACTGTGCATGTGATACTTTTCTGAACCATATTGAACTGATACTTGGATTGAAATATTGACTTCATTTTGGCCGAAAACTTGTTTCAATTTGAATAATTTACTTTCGAGTTCAGAGCTCTTGCCTCATCGTTTGATTAAATTTAGATTAGTCCATTCAAAAGCCAGTAACACACGAAAAACAAACAGTATGGTATTGCGAACATCACAGTCGAATTTACTATGTCGAAAAGGAACACATGCTTACGGTAATGAATTCAGTTCCTTATTATACCTAACTTGCATCACACGGTTTCTTTAATCAAATAAATTGCTCCCTACTTCATTATTCCAATTTTTTCGAAGAAAGCGAGGGTTATTTTTGAAATTAAAAAAGGCAACACAATATCAGTAATAATACCATTTCGTTTTTTATAAATCACATATCAGTTATATTTACAAAATCCAGATGTTAATTACTGCTAGTGATAGTGCAGTTACTGAGCCTTATTGAACATGCCTCAACGAGAAAGAGAAAATCACTGTTTTGTTGGTAGAAACGCTCTTCTAATATATATATATATATAAAACATATATATATAAAATATATATATAAAAATATATATATATAGAAACATATATATATATATATATATATATATGTTTCTTTATTCATTTATTTATGATTTTTTTTTTTTCAATACTAGTTTCCTAGCCATGCAATTTTTTCACTGTTCCATGGCGATTTATTGAAATTCTTGAACCGTGTTTTCTTTCAGCAACTACAGTAGAAGTAACTAATTCAATGCCGGACATTCGATGCACTGTATCTAAAAAAAAGGTTATATTTCTGATATTTTTTCTCATGGATTTTAAATCTACTTAGAATTTTTGTCTCACTTTGTCATTCTGTTGTTCTTTGAAACTCTGGAGTTTCCAGATACTTTAAAATTTAGCTTCATTCCAAAAATTTTTGCCAATTTTTAGGAAGAAAAGATTCGTAGCCATGGTGATAATGATGAAAGGAAACAGCAGTATCAAAGAAAGCAACCACATCGGGATCGAGATCAAGAAATATCTAACGAGTCCTACAGCTTGGATGATGTAATCACTGGTTTGAACAAACTAGAAGTGATGATCAGTCAGCGTCGTTTGGTGCTAGAAGATGTACTGCGTTGCTGGCGGACACGAGGTTCTGAAGCGGCTGTTACCGAAGCCGTACGATCCGATGATAGGGCTGTCCTGGTTGAGCTAATTGATGCGCTTAATCATATGCCTGCTGCCTGGAATTTGACACTTTGTACTGCGATTCTGCCGCACATCGAACCGTTGGTCTCAAATAAACATGAGGATTTTGTGGAGGTCAGTCATGAAAAAATTAAAGGTTTTTTTTTAAAGTTCTAATCTTCTGTGAAAATCCAAATTTATTAAATTCCATTTTGAAGATATATAAGACAGTGACCAAGGGATGTGTTGAGAAGTTTTCTAAAGAATTTCATATCAGTTTTTAAAATCTTTAAGTGCGTACATTAGCCTACTTTTTTTTTTCTTTTTTTCTTTTAAATCTTTAAGTGCGTACATTAGCTATTCATCTCTTTTCTACAGCACTACGATAAATCAAAACCATTTTTATATTCGGTGTGTGTAACTTCGCACTGAAGTGTTTTTGCCAATTGTATCATTTAATATATCAGGTATTGAAAGTCCCCAAGATTTGGGTCGTGAAAAGTCATCAAGAAATTGGTAGCAGTTCCCCAAAAAGTTTCAAATCCTTTCAGAAAATTTTCTAAATTTAAGCTATTCCTTTTTCTACAGTGGTAATCTTTGTATTCACTATTCTGTCATTTGGAGGTGTATGGCGACTTCCTAGCTAAATTCGAAATGTTTTTTCCTCTTTCTTTTTTCAATGAACCATTGTAGGTGGCTTTAAGTGCACTTAGGGCGATAATTACGGGTTGTGGAGATGTGATTCGTACCGGTTCTCATCGTCGTATTCAAATCGGCGTCGATGTTCCTGCGGAAGAACGACACAATAAGTGTATTAAGTTAGTATAACCCATTTTTTACATGGAGCTCATGATTTTGTTTGCTTTAAATCAGTGAATCCTGAAACAATTGGCTGGAATCTTTTTTCGTTTATGGATTTGATTGATTCCCTTCCACCTTTAAAAGATTTTTTTACATTATTCAATAACGAAATTTTCATTGCTTACGTTAAAATTTTTTATTTGTTTCTTTGTGATTCGAAGTCTTCGAAGTAGATTTACGTGCTACACTGCAGTGTTATAGTTTTTTACGGTAGGATCAAAACTGGATTAAATTGGATGGTGAAAACTTTATATATTTACCTATAGGAAAGTCTTTTTACTCGTTAATTTTATATTCATTTCGAAATCTGATTTCCGTTTCATATCGTTTGTTAATTCGTTTTCTTCTAGGTGTATGCAACAGCTAACAAATATAAGGGTAAAAGCTACGTTGTTGGCAGATCGTATGAGTAAATCACAGTCACATGAATTTACTGCACTTATGCAAATTTTCGACGACACATTGTCACAGAGTTAGATTTCCTTTAATTTTTTTTGTTTTCTTGATAAGGTAACTATGTATTCTTTTGATGATGCTCATTGGGATTTACTTTCATCTTGAAGCTCAATCAATATTTTCTGATGGATTTTAACGAAATGTTCATCTGCTTTTGTGGGGTGGGAATGGATGAGTTAACTAAAGGTGATGGAATTCTAGGAAATAAATGTCTGAGGTTTTTAGTGCTTTTTTTTTAGTTTTCGTTTAGCAGGTTTTGTCTTTTTTAACAAAAGATTTTGCAAATTTCTTTGAAACTTGCAGTCCCATATACAAAGGTTTTCTGTCTAGAGAAATTTTTTTTTAATTTCATCCTAAAAAATATTCCATTTTGCTCATCCATATCTATTTATTTATTTTTATTTGGTAAGTGACTTCCTCTTTTCCACATTAAATGATAGTTTTTTTTTCTTTTTTTTTTCAAAATAAGCCTCTAAAACGTTGCTATTTGTATTCTTGTGGTCTCATTTTATTTGTAAATGTACTAACTGCTCCTTGTATAATTGTGGAAATATTTTTAGTGTAAGTTTGATCTTTGATATGGAATGAGAAACTAAATATAAATCAGGACGTAAATTATGGTTTTGTTTGGGATGATCGAAAGTTTTTAACATAATGCTTTTCAGAGGAAATTTCGAAGAAGTTTGTTGTTCTTTAAGAAATGTTGCCTGTTTGGGTTGAATTTTTGTAGAATAATCTTTATAGGATGATATACCCATTGTTTTTACTATAGTTATAAATATGTTAGGAACAGCTTACATTTAACCTTTAATTCTGGCTATTGTACATCCTCAGAAAAATGTCAGAATACTTTACTTGTCGACAATTTATTAGTTTGTCTGTATTAGTATCGTAACTGATGTTCATTTTGCTCCTTTTGCTCCTGCTGAATGAATGAATGTGGAAATGCCGGTTCATAGCTTCCATCTTTATCACTGTGAATTCTGACATTGTTTTTGCAAGTTTTATTTCAAAGCATAGCAATTTTAAAATAAAATTTTGCATGAAATTTTGTGGACAGCGCACTTACTTATTCAATGATGAAAGCAGGTATCATTTCTGTAATGGATTTTGTTATAGTAGGGCTTATTTAAAAAGCTGTGTCTTTTTCCCTTTCTGAGAACGAAGTTGAGAGTAATATATTTATCATTCGATAAACAAAAGCCATAATTACCATTTGTTTTGCTATTTTCTCAGATACTAACTCCTCAGATGATAATTGCACAGTCTAAATGAGGATCATCGTCTCATTCATTTTATTTCAAGGCCACCGGAAGGAAGTGCGGATCAGTGCTTCTATGGTCATGAAAGTGGGAATGAAAGCACAAAATCATTGTTATTTATCGTGTGTAGATACTACTTCATTTGGAGGCTGTGAGTGAATCTCAGATAACGTTTTGGAATCATGTAAAAAAATTTGGACTCGATTGAACTGTTATGAGAGAATTCTGGATAAAAAATCCATTTAGAATCTAGATTTTTAAGTCTTGATATAGATACGGATGTGATTTTTTTAACGGATTCTCCAAAATCATCGGTGTTCTCGATTCGACTGCGATAATTCTTGGAAATCGATAACTGTATGTATTGTAATGAGTGTATATATTATAATAATGCAATAGTTCGGAAGCAAGTTGGAGGATCAAATCGCTATTATGATCGGAAATGAGATATTTATTTGGCTAATAATTGAATGGGAAATCATGATACTGAAGTTGGCATAGTTTCTTGGAAGATTAATCCTTAAATGTTGGAAGTGGACAAAGGATCGAGGGACAGGGAAGCAACTTTGGCGTAGATGTGTCATACTTTGTACAATCAAAAATGGTATATCATAAATGATTGCAACCTTAAACATCCCATCTTTCTAAATTGTGATCTGTGGAAGAATGAAGTGGAGACAAAATTGATATAAATATTAAGGTAGTATAGAGTACTCCCAGTAACCTAAAAGCAATTAAGGGACTATTAGTGGCATCAATGAATAATCGGGCAGTTATTGTCATCAGTCGAATGACCTTTGGCGCTTTATTATCTTTCGCTTAGCGGTTGGTTCTATTTTCCATTTTTCTTTCGGGATACCAAATTGTGGAAATTATTGCGAAAGCATTCATAGGCACGTTCTGCAGATAAGTGAATGAAGATATGATAGCGACATCATTATCAGTGAACTTCAAAACACTGATGTGGCTTAATCTCTCCGAACGCTTCCTATGTATTGAAATTCTCTAATCCTTCTTTATTCACAAGCGTTTCTGGTCTTAGTTTACCATATCAAGGCTTACTATAAAATAATTCGGAAATAAGTTTCTGTTAGTAGCTAAGTCTGACCAATCCAAAGTTATATTTAAAGTAAGCAGAGGAAATGAAAAGTTCGCCATCTTCATTTTTCTTCACCTTCTCATCCATCACTTCAAAGATTTGGGAAATAATAATTTCAGGTGAGACTATCATGATTAAACAGACGCAGTCTGTGAGGAAACAACATATATTTTCATCGCATTTTGCTGATCCATCAGTTTCAGTAAAGTTTTTATTCGCAGTAGTTTTCTATTTTATGGCATAATGCATTAAAATTAAATTTCAACGTAGTTGTTGGAGTCTTTGAAGTCGTTCTAATTCTTTCAGTCGTTATCAGTTCGGGAGGAATATCTCAATCCATCGGTAACAGCCGTTCGAAATTTCTTTTCAATTTTTTTTCGGAAGTTTTCGAGCATAAACGTATATGCGTGTTTCATACAATTTTTGTACCATGAACAGACAGTGGAAAGTGACGTGAAATATCAATAATTTAATGTCGGAAAGCAAATATATATATTTTCAACGAGCACTATAGAGTTTTAGTTGAACAGATTGAGTCCTTGTGGTTTTTAAAATGTTCTTTTATCAGGAACAAAAATTTTATGAAGAAAGTTATACGCAAGATTCGTTCTTGGAAAAAAGTGTGCGACTGATGAGTATTTGCACTTAGCATCCTTTGTACAAAAACTTCAAGTTATTGAAGGTAACTGTTCTCTATTTTTGCTATAACTAACAAGCGCGTAAATTATATATATGGAATGGAACTGATAAAGTGTACCCGCACAGATTTTAAGTTTGGCCATTTGTTTTACAGAAAAACCTCCACCACTATCGAGATCAAGTGTTGGCAATAACTCCTGCCGATTACCTGTAAACACCGTAGTTCCTACTTGTGCTTCCTCTCCACAAACTCCACTCCAATTAATCGCAATTTTTGTGCTTTGTCTGCAAACTTCAGCACCAATCCAGCAACGGACAAATTAGTGATGAAATATACTTCATGTGGTCACACCTGCCAAGCCATCAGTGAGTACAATGAGTACGTGGTGGTTTTCGAGTGTGAAGTTTGTATTCCGAAACAATTGAGGCTAATAGTTTTTTCATCGCTTTTCTCCTTCTCTTCCTAGATAGCTTTTCGGAAGAACGAATTCGATGTCACTTCGATATCTGCCCTATCTTAACCAGTTTCCGACTATTCGTAAGTTGGACTCCTCTGTTGTCTCACTTTCTACGATCATACCAGCACCGAGTTCATAAATGTGGATGTGACGCGTGAGTCCATCTTAATGTTATCATTAAGCTTAAACTCCCTGATGCAGTCGATGGATTCAGAATCAGTTAGGTCTCTCGGAGCGATCTGAAGTGCTCGCCAAGTCAGCTGGCAAGCGATGAGGAAACGAGCTGTTGGAGAAGCGAACGCTGCTTCGGAAGATGATGCACAGGAAGGTGAAGGTGTGCGGCAGGTGTGTCCTTTCTCCTCGCCAGGGCCATTCTTCGCAGCTTTTTATGCAAACAGACTACCCCGCAGCCGTTGTTACCTCTGAGGGCTCTGTTACCGCAGGATTCCAAACCTGGACCAACCAACAACTTCCTCTCCTTCTGCCACCATCACTCGTTCGAAGAGCCAAATATCGATTGATGACTGATCAAAGGATTCCTTTAATGGCGGAAATGGAATCAGATTAGCTATAGATTAGCTAATCAGATTAGCTATATGCTTCTGATTGACACTGAAGCATTCACTTCCCTTTACATCTAATTGCTACTGTTACTCCGATATTCATACTTCATTTCTCTCGAATAATGCAGACGGACGATTCCTGCAGTGATACTTGCTCTTTACTCGTAACCATTCCAACAAAACGTGGAAGGATCGGTCCATTGAGGTTTTTGGGAGATAAAATAGGTTCCGGAGTAATACTTTTGGACGATCAAACGACCAGTTAGGTGCTTCAACAGACTTTTGATCGACTATCAGGTGTGGTGATAAAGGTCTAGAAGAATCTTTCGCGTCAACTTGGCGTTTTCTATCAGCCATATTTGTTCATGGGCAGGTCATACCTGAAGCTGCCTACCCTAAATAAATGTTGAGATGATCACAGTATTATCGTCTTGTTAAACCGGGACCAGCGGTTGACTGTCCAGACTAGAGTTATCTCCTTTTTTTTCATTTATTGATTTGCTCAAAAATAATCATTGATTCAAAGGAAAATAGCGATATTCTAATTTTACTGATTGTCCCATTTTCTCTAATGGTGTGTTTCAAAAATTACCCCCTTCATTTACATGTTTTCGAACAAAAATGGGAAACAGGAGAAATGTCGATTGTGTAAGCATCAGAAGTCAAAACTGCGAGGAATTTCAAATGAATGAAGTAAAATCTTCCTTTATTTCACCTTTATTGCATTTTCCGATGCTAATGAAAATGTTATATTGCAACTTGAGAGGGATTCCCGACCTCGACTTCTTCTTGCATTTTTTTCCCTCACCTTGACCTCTTTATTTCTTTTCTCCACCTTGAACTACAATTTAATGGACCAGCAGTTCGTTTGTAAAACCACCTACGACGTTACGTTTACTAAAGCATACCTGATTCTGCCTAGATGGTTATGCGGTCTTGTTGTTATTGTGCTTATTACATATTCTTTGAAAAGAAATGTTGAACTTCACGAATCTCTCTCTCTCGTAAAAAGCTTTAAAAAAATAAAGCCACTAAATCCATTGATTTAAAACTTGCTGAGAAAGGGAAGTGAAGCAAGAGTTAAATTTATAAAGAGAATTTTATTTTTTCAAGTCATCTCATTTGCTATCTTAATGGAAGACACATTTCAAGATGTTTTTAGTTCAGCCCACTGATTTTTTCAGTTCAGTTTGTTTTTTTTTTTCGAAAACTAGGACTGAAAGTTAATTTATCACTTTTAAATTTATATTACCTTGAAGGACCTTCTGTTTGTAAATATTGTTTCATATTATATTTGGAGGAATTTATCTACAGACTTTGTCAAAAAATTTGATATATATCACGAATAATAGTGGTACCTAATTAATAATGAAAAATATTTATGGACATCTCCCTTTGCTTCCATTAGTATGATAATAACCTTCCAGCATCATTTCTAACATTTCTTCTTTCCTCAAAACTTTTCATACATCACCTTTCAGGTTGCTCACATCTAGTGAAATGCGAAGGAATGCTGTTTCCAAATCTCTTACAGGAAATAATTTTGAGCAGATTCCTTGAAATAGATGCGTAAATCACTTTATCTGATCTATATACGTTTAGCTGCCAGTCTTGATCGCTAGCTACTCAGCTGTACCATCTGAAGAGTTCGCACGAGTTGACCAAATTTTATATCAACGAAGTAATCTATCAGTTCTGGCTCATAGTGTACAAGGATGCTGCCATATATCATTGTTTTATTTTCCGTCAATTTCTACTTTCTTCCAGCAAAATATTTTGCATAGCAGTTTTCCGAAGGAGTGCTGTCTCTAGATGAAAAGATTAACTTTTCTTTAGATTTTTTCCTGAAAATGACCAGACATGACACGGTAGAAAAAATGGAAATAAGGATCACAGTTTCCTCTCATTGTCATGGTTATCATGATTCTTCGTTTGCTCTTAGTTGGTACTTTTTTGTACGCGTTGCCGTCATTTCTCAATAATTTCACTCAAAGAAGTATTTCTTATGATACCTATTCAGTTCTCGTTTAGCAATTTTCCCTTCTACAATAATTCCACTAATCTTCCCTCAAAATTTTGCACAGCAGTTTGCCATCTATCAAATCAAAGGATTCGCAATTTATTCTTCTCTTCAGAAGTTTTGATAATTTTGTGGATTCTTAATTTTCTTCGTATAATTTTATCTGATGTGGGATATAAGAAGATGTGATATGCTAATTGTCATGTTGCAATTCAGAAACCTGTGTAGGTTCTTCCCCTACCAGAAATGATTGAATTCAGACCTGGATGTAGGAATATTTTCTGCTCACTTGAAATAGGCTAAGAGCAAATTCCTTAGTGAAACAACTATACCGACCTGATGAGAGAAAGCTGAACGCTCACTATTCATTCATCATTTTACTTTGTATAAGCATTTTCTCTCTCTGAAATTTGCGTCCATAAAAATTACACTGTTTAAGAACAAAAAGAAGAGGAAGTTTCATTTTATCAAACTAATAAATGACTTCATCCATAATTTCACAATTAACCATGTGTATAGAATACTGAAGACTTTCTAGGTATGAATTTTAAATCAAACCTGCTTAGCTAAGTTCTAGTTTTAATTAAAATCACTGTCGTCTTATATTAATCAATACCTTACAATCGTGTCTTCTGTCCTTCACTACTCTTTCAGTTTCTTCATGCTGGTCTTTTTTTTTTCATAAAACCTTTGAAGGATAGTATGCTGCGATTTATGTGTGCCATGCTGGTGTTGTTGAATTTTAAAGAATTTTTGATAATTTAATTTTCCATCTCGATTTCTTATTATCGCATCCAACTTAGTATCTGATAATTTCGTTTTTGAATTATCTCCTTCTTGATTTTTCAGCACTTTCAGTATATTTCAGTAGTTAATTTATCAGCACTTATCAGTACATCTGTTCTGCCCACTGTTCCAATCAATGTAGTCGTGATAAGCATAATAACATTTAAAAGATAGTAACATAAGTTTCTCGCAGTGTTTGAAACATTGGAATTTACCTTTCAGCACAAAAGTGATAATTTTTGTATTGGTATTGTTAAAAGTGAGTAAAATGTCAAGGACACGTTCCGTTCTGCAGCAGTTTGGATATCTTTCTGACACGACGATTCGGCTGATCTCCGACAGCACCAGGTAAAACATATGGCAAATCATCTGTTTTTGGTTCTTTCTTTCACCTCATACTGTTGTGTCCGCATCTTGCACTAGTTAAAATTCTTTCGTCATCGAAATCAGAGTGGCGAGAAATTAGAATGGATATAAGTTCTCAGGAGGTACAACTTTCTAAGCCAAATAGCTAAAGTTGGAACTCACTAAATTTCTGCTCAGACATTCAAAAAATATTCCTGTGAAAAATGAAACGGACCGATCAGTTTGCATTCCAACTTGTTAAATATAATTTTTTGTCATAGCTTTCCTTTCCCTAAAGTTATCGAAACTAATAAGATCTGTTTTAGACTAAGTGAAAAAAGGATTTATCAACGGAAGAACAATATTTAGTATTTAATATTGCTTTCAGTATACTAGAAGAGCTTGCTGCTTACGTCTAATAGCAGTTCTATTGCACGAGCCCAACCATTGCTTTTGCACCGCTGATAGAAGAAGACTGATAAGCGTTCAATCGTCAAAAATTTTCATCAGCGCCTTTTCGAAACGTTTTCACACATTGCAGAAATTCTTTCAAGTTAAGCAATGCTTTACAGTATTCCTTGTTGCGTGGTATTTTCAGTGTGTCAGTGTTTCTCGTGTAAAGTATGAGTGTTTTATCCCGAGAAAGATCGCGTTAGTGTAGGAAGTGCTGCCAATATGCGGGATGAAAGGACCGTTTGAATTAATTCTTGGATGGGTAGAGGGCATGGAGTTAGGTCAAAGGAGGGAGCACCACAAATATGTTTGGCTCTTTTAAATACTTAAGGATTCGAGGCGTCGTTTCTCGCTAATATGTTTATGGCAGTTACTTTTGTGATTCTTCATTCTGGCGATGCCTGACATGAAGAGATTCAAAAAACAATTTGTTGAGCAGTAAAATTAAATTCAAGAAAGAAAAAGAGAAAATGAAGGAAAATAATGATGGCAAGTTCGTGCAGAGGTAAGTGTATATGTAAGTGAAGATAAAAAATGATTGAAGTTGCAGTGAAAGGACCTTGTATTAAACTGCAAATATGCCATCATTAACACTTGCCAGGTTTACAATTAGATTTAATGATGTTTTGGCGGCTTTAGATCTTTCGTATATCTATTATTATTGCATTTCTTTTCGAGAATATAACTTACATAGTAAGTTATATTTTCTCTTCAAAGTTTAGGTCCCTTACATGTATATAAATCGGTTATTTTTGATATTTATTCATTTTTTCCTTGGTGGTTGCCGCGGTGTGTGAGTTAGTCTATTCGACTTTTGCTTTTCTGCGCTTCTGTCACGACCAGATTTAGGCGATAGGGGAATACGACTCGCTTTGAAGTAATGCTAATTGATTATATGCATTATAGGGATGAATTGCTAATAGCTTAGCATGTAATTATTTCAAACCAACAGAGCGAAAACTTCTAATCTTTGCGATTAGGAATAAAATTTTTATAACTGGTCTAATTCGGTTCTTGTAATCTAATTTGGCTTTTTGGCCGTTCTCTCATGCTCATTTTGGTTTAACTTTTGCAAGTTCCATTCTTTAATTGCTTAATATCACAGCTACTTGTTATTTCAGTAGTGAATGAATTGGATTAAAAGAGGAAGTTTACAGAAAAATTGCCGCTTCTAATCATTGTAAGGTATGCTTTTGAGGAAGATAAGATCAAGCAAGATTTCATGCAAAAAAAAAGTCTTATCATCTCTTTTTTACGACTTCTTTCTACAAAATTGATATATCTATCATTTATGTCTTCAAACAACCAAATTTAAAATTTCCAAAAAAGTTTCAGACAAGTAGATTCATCAATGTGTCAGAATTGGAAATCGGTGATTTTATTATCAGTGCTGACTTTTAACTTGATTCAGCAGGTACATGGAGCAAGGAAAATCGGTCAGTTGTCCATGGAACCACCCTATCTGCGGGAATGTTAGTAATGCTTTGTTGTTCGGAATTACTAACTTTAACAAAATTTAGATGCTTCAAGCTATATTTAAAATGACACATAGGAATCAGAAATGTTAAAGAAGAAAAAAAGAGACATTTGTATGACAACTAAAATTGAAAAATAAATTAGCCATTTTGCTTCCCTAATATTTAAGGCTTAGCGCAAGATTTAGAGGTGTCAGAGTTCGATCCTCTTAGATTTAGTAATCGGAAAATTTCTTTCCCTCCTTGTAATCATTAGCTTGATGCAAATCCAAATGAATTATTTTATCTGTTCATTGAATCAATTGTCTCGCTATTTGATTTCAAATCTAGTTGCTATCGCACAAATATCAGAAGATAAAGTTTATTTGATCGGAAGAAAAGAAGACCGATAAGTATGTGTGAATAGCAACTGTCACTTATTCATAAGGTCTACTGTAATGGAGTAAAATGAGGCTTTCTTGAACAGTTTACTCAGTTTATTTTTTCCACCTCTTTTATACCATAAGAAATAAATAGTGGGACATTTAATCCCCACCCTATCAAATAATCACTGAGTGATTCCGTTTGCCTGTATTTCGCCTGTCTCATTTGCCTTATTTAAGTATCATAGCTCCCTATAGGGTTTTTAAGAATCAGAATCATTAATTATTAAATTTGTCTGCACTGTAAAAGTCTTTATTCAAATTGAGATCACATTAAAAGAAGTATGCAATAAAAGTATCCGAACTATAACAAATTGTTAGAATATGGAAATTCATAGCATTATTTAACTGTCAAAAGTGTTCTATTAGTAGATGAAAACATTCCGGAAGTGACATGATTTTTCTTCTCAGGAAATCAAGAATCTGAAGGAGGCAAGTTTCTTCTTTTTACCTCTTTGTGAAGTTGTCGGATGCTTGCCTGGTACTATAATCACTTCAACTACGCTTTTGCATCACTCTTGCTTCTATCCTGTCACCTACATTGTCCTAAGTTTTTTGCTACTCTCTGATATTATTCGTGATAATTCTTCACTTCCCCAGTTGTTCTGTAGAACACTGCAAACTCAACAGAAAGAAGTTAGTTACGAGCTCCTAGCCATTGTCTGTATTTTTTTCGGTCTGGTCTGGTGAGCCTAAGGTAGTACGATTTCTCGACTTACTGAAAGAATTTGCATCTTACAACATGTGCTGTCTATCATTCCAGCAATATCGTGTAATGCCCACTTAGAGGAAAGCCTCGCTCGAGATCAAGGCTTTTTGCGCCCACCTGAGAATGGCAGTGACAAATGTTGTTTGCATGAAAGCTTAGTTTAAACAACATTTGATAACAGTTACTCTACCGATGGATGTAAGATTTCTTGCTTTCAGTTTCTTTAGGCTTGATTTAATCTTCCAACATTTCCTTAATTTTTTCACATGTTCTTTTATTTTATCCTTTTTTTTTCCACCGGATCCCACTGATCAAATTTAGTGTCAGATTTATCACGTATTCTGAATTAAAAAATATTCAATAAAATGACAATTACTATGAATCTGGACAAATCATTCCGAATTCTAATTTCACTAGTTACAGCACTTGAATCTTTTTCTGGAAAGCACGAAGTTGAATCGAACAAAATGACAAGGAATGATTTTCGGTTAATTTCATTTTCCTCCCTGTCATGTGCTGGAAATGAAATTATACGTTAAACAGTAATATCAACCAATCCTTTTGATCTCATTAATTTTTAGAATATTTGAAGTCTTCCCATATGTAATTTGTCGAACTTTTCATATATACCATCTTAAAATGCTCTCTGTATGCAAGGGAATCGTGGAGTGAAATGTATATTCTTGTTTCTAGTGCTACAAACTGTGTAGAAAGATCTAATCACTCTCCACAGCTGTCGGTTCTTTATAGAATTCAAGAATTTCTTCTTTTTGAGTAAAATTCAAAGCTAAAATCAATGTTGGCTCGTCAAGGCGAACAATGCTAATTAGCATATTACTTTATTTACCAAATAGCATTAATATTCTTCAAACAACTGCCTCCGGCTCATCCATTTCTAAAAAAAAGCTTTAGCAAGTGATGTTTAAATGTGTTAATCCAAGTTTGAATTAAAAATCTGATATTACTATTAGAAATCAAAAAATCCAAATGAATTACAACAAGAGAAAATGAAGCATTACATATATTACTATATCAGCATTTATGCTTCCTGGCATTTGGTGGCAAAGTTAATCACATTTCCCGCACTCTCAGTGATTACTTTTTAAAGTGTATTCAGCTAAAAAACAATTTTCTCATTTTATCCATGCAGAAATTCGGTTATTGCTTCATTAAGTTAATTTTAAATTACTACAAAAAAGAAAAAGCAAACTGAATGCTGGAGAATGGTAATGTGTGAAGAATCCTGGCCCGTTACCATTCTCCAGCATTCAGTTTGCTTTTTTTTTCTTTTTTGCAGTAATTTAAAATTAACTTAATGAAGCAATAACCGAATTTTTTGCTCATTTCAGAAACATTTGTACTTGTAAATTTCTTGCTCTAAACTTTCGAATCCATTTTCCCTAAACTTTTCTGGAATTAAAATGACCGTTTTATTGTTCTTCTATGAATCACCGATTTTTTCACTGCTACTATTACTGAATTTTCCAAACAATGTGAATTCCTTGCTTGGTAAAAGTTGGCGACGAGGTTGCGATGGTGACGACCCACTTACCAAATGCGGTTATTTTTAAAATCTGTAATTTTTCTTCGCTTTAATGAGTGAACTGCTAGAAGCTACTCATGAGCAGCTGCTTTAAAGTAATAATATTCTTCTTTCAAAAGCGCTTTAAGGAATTCCATATTTTTTCACTTCAAAAATTTGTATTTTAAATCTTCGGTTTCAATTGATATCAGAAATAGTTTTTTTATAAAATCTGCAGTAAGGACAAATTGATATTTTAAAGTTTAAACAAAAATAAACTTCTGCCTAACTCAGATTCTTAATGATTTTCAGTAATAGTTGCAATTTTACCATTTTGCCATCGCAGTTTTGCCAGAATTTATTTATTTTTGCTTAAAAATTTCGGACAGTTGTCAAAAAAATTTTCCCCAAAATTCTCTCACTTTCATTGTTGGCTTATATATATTCGTTAATATGCTGGGAAGAACAGAAGTATCTTTCATTTACAATAATTGCTTCTTTGAGCTCAGCCTCTCCCGAACATTGTCCATCAGCTTTGGTGAACCATTTATTCAAATCTTGGCTTTTTGTGCTTAACCATTCTTTTTATCAATTTAATTAATCGTTATTTCTAGATGAAAGTTGAAGGGAGTTAAGGTGGTTAAGTTACTAATTTGTTTATCAGGCAGTTCATTTTGTGAAGCTTTCAGTTTGTTCTGGAACAGACAATAGCCGAACGGAACTGCAGGATGAGAATCGAATTAGCCAGCTAATCAAGCAATATCGGAATTGCACTCGAGTTTACGGAAACCTGGAAATAACCCATTTACGACGTGAACATTTGAATGGAACTAATTCGGAGCACTTTTTTACTTTTCTTGATCACATTCAACAGGTTTGCTTTCAGCTTCATTTTTCAGATTGTAATTTTCTCTAATTGGTGTAAGAGTGGACAGGTGTTTTCTGTACATTAAATATTTCTTTCAAAAGTACTGACAAGTATAATGAATAGTAATGAATGTACTGGAAATAGAGTTCAGTTCTACGGAAATTAAAATGGATCCATTGACTCTGTAGAAAGCGCTAGTAATTCAGCTTATTTCGATCGCTTTCATACTCCTCTGATCCGTTCAAAAGACTTTTTTTTACTAGTCAAATGAAGCTCACTGCAGTAGTTCGTTTCCTGACAGAAATCGGAAAGGTCACGCAAACAATTTGTTCGTACTGATTTTAAGATTACTGGTTATCTATTAATCTATGCCAACGAGATCGATAATATAACACTACGGAACTTGGAAATAATTTGGGGTGATACTCAACATGATAATGTTGCTGCATTACATATAAGCAACAATATTAACCTGAAGTATGTCAACATGCCGAAGTTAAGAAGTAAGTTTATATAACGTGATGAATGTGTGATTATTTTTTCAGTCTCTGAAGAGGTTATACCATTAAGTTCTTCAGGTGTTGAGAGAGGCAGTGTGGTACTGATGTACAATCCATATCTGTGCAATTGGAACACTACTGTATCCTACAACGAAGTATGGCTAGCATGATTTAGTTCGCTTTGTGGTAGTTCCCAAGATTTCAAATAACTATCAGGGAGTAAAAAATTTAGATTCTTGGGAAAACCAGTCAATCTCGAGTGCAACTGATTGGTAATTTTGAAAAATGTGATGAGATTCAAAGCAAGTGTGCAACAGAATGTGGTCAGCATTGCTGGGGACCGAAAAAAGATATGTGTCAGACAGGTGCATTCAATCATTTACTGTACCATTCAAAATTTTGTGAGGAGAGTTTTATCAATACTCTTTTTTTAAACAAACTGACACTGCAGTGCTCAAATTTTGAAGAGCCTGAAAATTCTTGAAAAAATTAAATTTTCATTTCCAGTGTACCGTGAAATATGTCCAGAAGAATGTTCATCACAAATGTGTTATCAGAGTGATAACAGAACACACTGCTGTGACGATGCTTGTGCAGCAGGCTGTTATGGTGAAGGGAAAAGTGCATGCATCGTTCGTTTAATGAATTTCCTTCAACCTACAGCAAATACTTGTGTATTAATGTTTAATGAACGAGCTTGAGAAGCTTGATGTTTTAAAGAAGTTCTTTTTTAAATAATTAATTTATGCCTTGGAAAAAGTTGACTTCTGTTAAAAAAATGATTTTTACATTTTCTGAGCATCGCAAAAAATTCTGGAAGGAAGGCGCACAGGTCTTCAAATTTGATCTCAATAGAGAATTGATATGAGTAAATGATTTTTTTCATATAGGACTCTTTTAATCTACAATTACCGGTTAGGTCTACTTACTTTTGCCTTTTTAGGCCTGTGCTAAATTAGAACAAGATTCTAAATGTGTGGACAAGTGCAATGGATTGACAGATTATGATCGAAATTTGAAAATGACCGTAAGCCATTCGAATCCGCGGTATACTTATGATCGATACTGTGTGGAACAGTGCCCAAGTATTATGAACATTTTCATGTCCTTAAAAAATATTAAAGTAAAATGATTCGTAGTGCGTGCTGGAATCACTAAGAACATGATTTGGATCATCATAATTTGGAGATATCCTATTAGTGACTGTGCTGCGATAGTACTTGTAGTAAGAAGGGAATATGAGATTCGGAATTTGTAAGTTAAAAAGATAAAAAAATTTGATAAGAGTTCTAAAAAAATTGCAGAAGAGACACTTGTCCAAGGAGAGCATTGTGTCATACATTGTGCGGAAGGCTATTGGCACGATTCCGAAAAAAACAGTCGGATTTGTGAGAAGTGCCATAAAGGCATATGTCCAAAAAGTAAACTTTCTCACATCTTTCCTCCGTACTGATTGACATAAAGACCTTGGTTAATATAAGGGACTGTTAAATTTACTTGCTTTTAGTGTCTGATTATTATGTGCTAATTAAACTACAAGATAGCATAATAAAAGAGATAAGTATATTTGAGGAGCGGAGAACACTGTATTCGAAGTTTTAGAAAATTACAAGCCATAAACAATGACCGTCCGTTATGTCAGACAGAAGAAACAAATTAAGGATCAGTTTAGACGGCAGGAAGAAAAAACCGAAATTGATTGCCAATAGTTGATAAAAAAATAGGTCGTTTCATCTGTTGAGACCATTCTCAATACCTTTCAGCTTGTTATTTGGACGAAGCAGTAGATTCGGCTAACATTGAAAGTTTGAGAAACTGTACTCTTATCGAAGGTTTCATTCAAATATTGCGCCATCCTTTCGAAAATCATCGGAAATTCTTTTTCGATGGGTTGTTTTACTTATTATTCCTTATACTTCGACTTTTATTCACGGCTTTGCAGAAGCAGAGGAAATTTATCCAAATTTCTGGAGAAATACGTCTCAAAATCAGTGTTAAATATACTTGATGAACTTGAATAAGACTTTGAACGCTTACCTATACATATTCAACTAGTTTTTCTTGTTATAATTTAGAAAGAATTTTGCTATGATTTGATAAAACCTTCAAAATATTGTAATTTGAATGTCTAAAAAAGTGCTATAATTTTGAAGCTGTAATATGAGAAATTAATTACTTCCAGAAGGCCACCAATGAACGTAAAAGCGTTGACAGTAAAAATGCTGGAAGTCTTGAGTAAAGTAAAAATTGTTACCGAATTTGTGGAGATTCAAGCTGCTGAATATTCTCCTCAGTCGCTGAGTTTTCTGCGCAGTCTCACAACTATTGAAGGGCGAAAACTTTCGTACGTCAAGTTTTCGAACTAACATAATTTTCCGCCAGTTCGTCAAACTCTTTACTAACTTCTGGTCGATTCCTGTCTGTAGCACGGGAAGGTAGAAACTTTTCGCATCCAACACGTCCTGTTTGTCCAGTTTATACAGCTACAATGGAAGTGATATTTCAGCGATCGGTACGCACTATCCGTGAGCAGCAATTTTAATTTGCACGAGCTCGGCCTGCGGTCACTGCGGAAGATAAGTAACGGACATGTGTACATCGGAAATAATCCTGTACTGTGTTATGTGGATACGATGAATGAGTACTGGAAACAGATTCTACAGATGAATACTACGAGTGGTCAGTTAGTGAGGATAGTAAAAAATCGAGACAAGGCCTTGTGCGGTAAGATTTTCTCTCAAATCATGTTCCCCACTATCCGTAATGCATAATTCGTATTGTCTCTGTCATTGCGATCCTTTCAGAAAAACTGGAGAGGATTTGTGATGCAGCTTGTAATGACACTTTTGGATGTTGGGGTACAGGATCGTCGATGTGTGTCACATGCGCTGATTACGAGATGGATGACAAGTGTTCCAATTTCTGTCCCTCAGAAGGGTTTTCTTTTAGCTATTAATAACAGTTAAGAGGATAAAGCAAATCTTCAGTTAGATATCGATATGAAATGCTCACTAAATATTGAAGATATTACGCCACTGGTAAAAAATGCCAGAAGTGCCATCCGCAGTGCAAGATTTGCAATGGGTCGACATCACTGAACTGCTCGAAATGCCTAAATGTTCGAATACAACAGGGTGAGCAATGGGAATGTGTGGCAGAATGCCCGAGGACACATTATTTGGATGGCGACGCATGCAAACCATGCAATGCAGCGTGCTATGATTTTGGGTTTGCTTTTTTCACTTCATTTTTTTATCCCCAAATTTGTCCAAGTTATAAAATTTGAAGTGAACCAAGTGGAGTTCATTTACCAATCAAGAGAGCTATTCTTATCATTTTTACAGACAACAGAGCTACCTACTATCTATAACCGTGAAATTTCAGTTGTACAGGTCCTAATGAAAAGCCCGGAAAAGGTGGTTGCAATAAATGCAGGCATGCAAAACGAGTTGGTTATGGCAATAACTTTGTATGTTTATACACGATGGGTAAGCCGAAGGATGTTTGTCGTGATAAAAATTTAACTCATTACTATGCTGCTGCGTCGTCTAACGAGATGCTTGTTGCTGAGTTTGTAAGTCTAAATTGTTGTTTTAATAAAAGAAAGTAAGATTCAGTGAAGTGGAGATATGGGGATGAAGCAAAGTTTAACTGGTAATAAAAATAGATAGCTGGATCAAGACTTATTTTGGTGATGTTGCACTTCGGAGGATAAAAAAAATCTTCATTTTTTACATTCTTGACCTTGTAATACTCACCTACTGAATATCCAGTATACTGAAACCAAAGAATTTAAAGCGAAATTTAACCATGAAACGAACAAGATGATAATTATTCTCAGATAGTTACATTAGCTACTTCTACGGCGTTTGTTTCAAATTTTTCCTAACCTAAAACAGTTCCCAGGAGAAATTTTCAAAAACTTCATATATTTTTAACAGCTTTTTTTCAGGAATGTAATGAATGCAGGGAGGAATGTTTGAGTTGTATTGGTTACGGTACATCTGTTTATCATCATAAATGCGAATGCGCTCATTACCTTACTAGAACTACCTCTGGTGTCGAATACTGCACAATGAAATGCGAGAGGTAATTTTACTCGTATGCTTTTTTGTCATTTACCGAGCTGCAGATGAAAACGGATGTTAAATCATCAGGTCACATGTGTCAAGCCTTCTGTGGCTTTCGCGTAGACAAATCTATCTGTAGAGAAAGAGGAGGAGGTGGAAGCAAGAAGCCTGTCTGATTACAATAGCCATTCTGATAATTTCAATTTTAATGAAATTGTTTAGAGATTCGTTTATGGTACGCCGTAAAACAGTTGATAGAATCGGTGAATGTGAACGATGCCATGATCTGTGTGATGCATCAATGGGTTGCACAGGTCGTACAACTTCGAATTGTACTCGATGTGCCAAGGCTGGCACTGTGCACAGCGACAAGCTGGTTTGTTTATCTGTTCTGAAATTTAAAATTTTATTTTAACATTTGCCAAAACTGGATAAATTACATACTTTATGTACGTCACAAAATTAACCAGTATTTTCATCTATCTAAAGTTGCTTGTTTGTTTTAGTTAATCTCTTTTACAGGTTTGCATGGAAAGATGCCCCATTAGCCAACCGTTTATTGGGAATGATAGACTTTGTCGTGATTTGGATCCAGAACTTTATGCTTCAAAGAGGTCCCAAACTTTATTGTTTTTGATAACACAGCAGCAGCAAGTACGAATAACCACTCTTTTAATTAGCTCTAATTCCACAATCACTATTCTGATAAGACTATTACTGAGTGCAATTTATCATACAAACTCGTATTATTAACTTTTAGCTACTGAGTAATATTCTCAATTAATGATTTATACACAGAATAAACTTTTTGATGAAATTTCAAGAACTTCTGAGCAAGAACTTACAGGAAAATTTACATTGTCGCAATCAGTGTATTGTGTGCAGCTGTCCTGATCGCGACTTTAGTGGTTTGTTTCATTCAGTAACTGTGAATCATTCTTTTTCTCATTCTCTTATCACTATCATTTATCATAAATGATTTCACGCCAACCAGATCTGCAATAAGAATGAGATCCTTCAGAATTAATATTTTTTCTCTTTTCTGCTAACATAAAATTCCACAATGCCCACAAAGCTTTATAATTTTCATCATTAACGAATTATAATAAATGGTGGGTGCAACTTTTCTTACTGTTTTTTTTTTTTTTTTTTTTTTTTACAAATGTTCTCTGGTGATTTTTTCATTCATCATCTTTTGTTAAATTCAATTTTCAAATCAGCTTTAAAAACACTCGCATTTCAACACTACCTTCATAAATGTGTTGTATCTTATATCTATTCATTATTCTGTAGGATTACTCAATGAGCAAGAAGTATTTCATAAACTTTCGAGAGTTACTTCAGGGTATTACAATGAGCTGTGTGAAGTACAAGAAACGATATAAAAAGGAACTTGAAATGAACTTACCAAGCATTCCGGAATGTGAACCAATGGATCCAAGCATGAGGCCAAATATGGCACGTCTGTGTATTATTACCAGTGAAAATCTTGAAAAGACACAGCAGTCTATTGGACAAGGAGCATTTGGAACTGTTTTCTTGGTATGCTGTTATCGCAATTTTTTTGGCTTGTAAATACACTCTATTTAAAGCTATTTTCGTTCCTGATTGAGATCGTCTCGAAATAGTGAATTTCTGCGAAGCAAAAATTTTTACAGTTTTTTTACTAAACTCGTTAAATCAGCTTTGTTTCATACTCACGAATCTGTGATCATAATTTTTCTGAGTATAAAAAATTAAAAAGAACTTCAAGTTGTGAATGAATTGATAGGTAGCGATTTTCAATATCTGTTTATCAAATTTACGCGAACTTTTATTTAAAACTATAATAATGTTTGTTTGACTGTTGTATGAGATCATATTTAATTGAGACAACATACCTATGTTTGCTGCTGCTATTGAGTTAGGAATTTCGCATCCAACATTTCAATGAATTGCAGTAGAAAGGCTAACGCCTTAAAAAAAAGCGTATTTCTTATCCTTTTTTTAGGGCTACTGGTGGCCTAAAGGTAAAGATGACAGTGAGAAGTTAGCAGTAGCAATCAAAGTAGTACATGATGGTAGCGGTACAGCCCAACAAGAAATGTTACAAGAAGCTGGCATCATGGCTTCTATGCGACACGAATATTTACTTCGATTAATCGGTGTATGCCTCAGTGATGGAATGCAAATTGTAACTCCAATGCGGCCTCTTGGAAGTTTGAAAAATTATCTTAAAAAACACCGACAAAAACTCGGAGCGAGGGATCTGTTATTATATTGCTACCAAATTGCTTCGGTATGTTGTTTTGATGAGATTAACACCGTGTTTTGTTATTGCTATTAACAGTAAGATGTTAATTCAAGAATGGAAAGTACAATTAACCGCAGTATTCGTTATGACGAAGAATTAAACCTTTTTAAAGCCTTTCATCATTTCTCTTCCAGGCAATGGAATACCTCTTCAAAAATCGTTTAGTACATCGAGATTTAGCTGCTCGAAATGTCTTGGTAAAGAGAACTAATCACGTTGAAGTGACTGATTTTGGGCTTGCCAGACTGTTGGAAAAGGGAAAAAGTGAAGTTGTAGTTGGAGGAAAGGTTAACTTTCTAGCATTTGAAATAATGGCATTAATATTTTATAAATTAAAAATCATGGTCTTAAATTTTAATAGCAGAACGCCTTGATTTGCATTGTCTTTAGAATAGTGAATTTAAGGTTTAAAATTTCAAAGATATTACAAAAATTTAAAAGTGAATCTTTGATTTCAGGTTGCCGTAAAATGGTTGGCATTAGAAAGTCTTGAAAAACAGATTTACACTCATTATACTGATGTCTGGGCTTTCGGTGTCACTTGCTGGGAAGTGTTAACATTCGGACAAACACCTTTTCAAAGCGTTCCACCAGATCGAATAAAGCAACACTTGGAAAATGGAAACCGCTTGGAGCAACCAAATAACTGTGCTCAAGAAGTGTATCAGACATTTTTGCAGTGTAAGTAATACTCAAAAACATCAGTGCTTTAGACCAAATCATTAGGGTAACGTAGCAATTCAATTTAATTTTAAAAGCAGAAATTTGTTTGCAGTGCAAAATACTGCCATTTTTTACGAGCTGTTAAAATGAAAATTAAGCTGTGTTTCCTGAGCGATTTTAGCCAAATGAATTTTTTCAATACTTTTCTTAGAATATTATTCATCTATAAACTTTTCGGAATTCCAATTAGTTTTCATGATGGGAAAGGTACGAAGATGCAAGCTTCAATTAACTAAGAATATCTACTAACTTTTCGTGTTTGAACTTATGCAATTCAGGTTGGCTGCAAAATCCTGAATCGAGACCAAGTTTTGTTATCCTTAAGGAGAAATTCAGTCAGTATTGCAAAGCGCCACACCTTTACGTTCTGGTTTGTTTAATGGAAATAGAGTGCTTTCGAAATTTTTGATATCTGGGTAAATGTCAGCCAAATGGTTATACTTCCCGTAGTTATAAAAAGAAGGATTGGGCTTGGAAATTTTTTCGTATTTTGATCGCTCAACCTTTCAGGAATTCTAGGAAGCAACTATTAAATGAAAACTCCATTTCAGGACCGTTATCACAAGCAGCAATTAAAATCAGTGTCACCTGGTGATCAGCATGAGCTTTTTAACGAGTTAATGGATGATGGCTTACTTTCCGATCAATTCAAATTTTCTGGAGCTACACCTACTACTACGGCCACTTCAGTTCCTGCCTCACCGACAACACCTTCTTGGATGACATTTCAACAGGTGAGATATCATCAGAGCAGGTTTTAATACCCTCAAATTTTTTCTTTGAGGAATAATCTACTAGGCCAGTGCGATTTCTTTTTACCTAGATCCAACTTGGCAGTGTCGACTGGACTGCTATATAAAGGCGATGAGGCTAAATCAAGACTAAAAATTTTGTATTTGAAGTTGGAAATGGATTTAGCCGTACCAATTTGTACTTTTTAATGAGTGAATAGCAAACTCAATCATACATTTTGCTTTCTTTTTTCTCATTTTGATTGCGAATAGAGTTGGATGGAGCGTTCGACACAAATGTTCAGAGGTTAGCTGTCATTTCTTAACAATTCAATTATTCTTTCTAGGGAGATGTTAACATACGACAGAGTCAGCGATTAGGAAGCACCGATTCTGGACGTTACCAAAGTGATCCTATGTGTGAGGGATGTGCAGAAATAGGTATGGATGAGGGTAATTATTTAGTGCCAAACAACAAGCAATCGGTTTTGTACACACCCATTGTTGTCCGGGAAAATGGAGAAACAGGTAATTCAAATTGCAATTTTTAATGCTTATGAAAAGTGCATCACGCTTACTGCATTCACATCAATTTTA
The DNA here is from genome assembly GCA_003640385.1 of Setaria digitata. NCBI lineage: Eukaryota > Metazoa > Nematoda > Chromadorea > Rhabditida > Setariidae > Setaria > Setaria digitata. The sequence goes on from RCAB01000018.1 coordinate 140,713, forward strand.
ACCATTTTCTATCTTAGTGCATGCAAAACATCAAGAAAAATTTATTTTCTTTCGTTATATTATATCTTATTTTTAACAGAGTTGATGAAAACTCCGCAATATTATAATGATAAAATCGGTACCGATTATTACAATGAGATGAAACGTACATCAGAAGAAATGAAAGAAGGAACGAATTTCACAAAAATAACAACCTATCAAAATGATTATTATTTTGCGGAAAATGAGACATCATTATAATATCGATTTATAGAAAGTCATATAATATTGCAAAATGAGAAAGATTTTTGTAATTTTTGGTGATGTGAAGCAGAGTGCTAAGAGCGCAGGTCATTAAATATATGCAGTGAAGCGTCTTGATTGCAAAAAGTTTTTACTTTTATGCTTTCTTTGGTAGTCATTGCAGAAGTTATAAAATTACGTGTTGTAGCTCTCAAATATTCTGATGAAATAATTCATGACCAATTTGAAACTTGAAACTGGAATTCACAGTATTGTTTTCCTTCTTGGGTTAATTTATAGGTAAAAAACTTTCAGTATTATAGTGATTATTCGAGAGTTTTTTTTTTTTTTTTTTTTTTTTTTTTTTTTTTTTTTTTTTTTTTGGAAAAGTTTACTTGAAATGGTCTCAGAGGCCTTCTTTAAAAAAAAAAAAAGAAAAAAACAGCCTAAAACAGGCCATTACATTCCAATATTTTCAAGCTATGTCTTTATTTAATTGTGTAATAAAACTGTAATTTTTTTTTTTGTTATGTTCGTACGAATGCATCGCATATATATGAATAATGTAGTTCTGTTTATGTTTGAACCTCTAAAACTACTAAATTCGCTTAGATTTGTGGGAAAAGCGACATGTCAAGTAAGAGATCTCTATATGTGTGGTAAAATATCTCCCCAGTGAGTCTTTATTGAGAAGTTTCTTCACCAGTCACATCCTTATAGTTAGATAATTTCCAATTTTGTTCTTTTACAACAGTTTCACTGTTTTGCCAATCATCACCGAAGGTCTGTCGCATCTTGGAATTGGTGTATTTAGTTTAATTGTTTATTGGTTTTCATAAATTCATCTTGAGTTTTAAGCACATGCATTTCTGCCAAAATCTTTCAAAGAGCATATTCTTTCTGGTAATGTAATGGAAAATTCTTCAATACAATATCAGACTATGAAAATTCAAAAGAGTACTTCCCTTACTTTTGCGAAGATTCCGCTAACAGAAACTCATGTGGCTTATGTTTATGTCTTTTTTTTTTCTTGCAATTTTGTTGAAGTTAATTACGAACTTGTAATTAAAGAGAGAAAATAGTTGTCTTGGAGAGATCTTTTAGAGTAATAACTTTTCAGTTCATTTAATCTCTGGAAGTTTTAAATAAAAAATCAATTGAGAATATGAGAATAGTTTTCAATAAGTTAATTGGAAGAATAAATGTGGAATGGAAAAGTTGAGAGTTCGCTTTTCTTTTCATTTATTGCGAAATATTTCTTCAAATTTTGTTTCCAGTTGTTTTTTGTTCTGTTCTTTCTTACATAATGCGCATCATTCAAGAGTAAATCCTACTTTTTATTTCACAGTTGCTTCAATCGTGTTTAAAAATCAGACTGAAACGAATGTTTATTCCATTAGATTGAAGATTAGACTGAAGTGAATACACATCTACTCCAGTCTAATTTTGGAATGTGTAACGAAATTATAATGTACAGTAGGACTTGCTTCTGAATAATGAATTTTAATAGGATAGTATTGTACTACCAAATAGGGTAGTGATATATCTAATCGGGTAGTGACAATATTAATTAGGATGGTAGTACTAATTCAGCAGGATAGTAGTACTGCCAGTTAGGATAATGGTAGCTCTTTAACACTGTCGCTTAAAATATTTCTTCAGCAGGCATATATGAAGTTACGAAAATCCATTTGTATCATTACAGTGGGCTTTTTAATCTATTTGGGATTTCACATCTTTTGGCTTGTTTTCAGAATTTTTTGTTTTGAAAATATTCCTTGTTTTGAATGTTTTATGTGTCGCATGAATTTACACTTTATTTTAGTGTCTCAATAACTTGAATGTAAAAGAAATGTAAATTTTAAAATATTTGTATCCTTTTTTGAAATATTGCTGACGATTGATTAAATCAAGATGTCATCATTCTTCAAACAAGAAGAAGTCGTTTACTGATTATGTTCATAGTCGTTTTATTCCACCATCGCGAGACATCCGTCAGAGCAATCCTTTCGCCTCAGTTTGTGGAAACTACTGCTGCATGTAATTCTGCGGCTGTGGAAAAGATGTTGAAGGTTTAGCATAATTAGGTGAGAGAAGTTTTCTTCAATTGGTTTTGTAAAAAGAAACAAATTGTTCCGCGAAGAAATTTGTCAAATTGCAGAGAGCTAAGTTTCTACTGTGAAAAATTGCTCCTTAAGTAGTGGTGAAGTGCCTTAGCAAGAACTGAAAAACTATACAGCAGAGCTATATGGAAAAGGTGAATACCCATATAGTTCTGCTGTATAGTTTTCCCTTGCTGCCGTTATCACATACTCGGATTTTAAGAGAAAATATAAAATTCTTATATTATTGTGTAGGATTACAACCAAAAGGTTTCGCAATTGGGTTTCAGAATATCTGTCACCTCAGAAACTCATCGTTTTATTGATCATTCAGGTAATATGAATCTATTCAGTTATTTAAAATCTATACAACATACTACATATTCCTTGACTGAAATGTGTAAGAAAAGATAAATAATTATTCGAGTATTTTTGTAAATTTTGTTTTGCAAACAGGGCTAATGCCCATTCGAACAAATTATGTCTTTCGTTTTATCTATTGGTTACTTTTATTATAAACATTATAACTGGTACCTGAAATATTATCTAGATCGGTGGCGATTGCAATTAATCAGTTCATTTTGCAGTGCCTGTCTGATACTAGGTCCTATGAAAAAAAAAACGCTTAGTATTTTTATTTGTATCATGTATAACTTTTCATCCATTTAGCGCTGCTTGCAGGAAAATCACAACTCAGCAATGTCTATGCGACAATTTTCGTCCCGCCTTATTCACAGTTTCAGGAAATCGTTGAAATCTACAATTGTTGTGGATTTCAACGATTAACAAAATGTTCTGACCTCATTTTTACGTCATATTTGTTCGAAATGCATTCGGACAATCCTATTCTGTTCCTGCATATCCTTAATTACAGGTTGGTTCTTTGCTTTTTACTTGTATCTCTCACGCTTAAGGTCGTCTTGAACATACCTTATATATTACAGCAGGCAAAGTAAGTTCCGTTTCCATCCTTTCTTGAGGTTTCGAAGCCTATTCTTTCCAATTTTTGCTTAGAGATGGGATCCTACCACTTACAAGAATTATAGGATTTGAACAGCCACAAAAGCGGTGATCGCAAATATTAATAAAAAAGTTTTTATTCATTTTAGTATTGGAATTCCTTCAGATTTACTCCTACTTGTAATTTCCTAAAGACTGCCAAACTTTAGTATTGTTTCATAATCTGAACGTGCTATACAACTGTAATAATATAAAAAAGTTTTGAAAAGAAAAGTAATCGCAAAAAGACATTCCGAAGTATGTGCATCGGAATTTGGTGCATTTAATTGACCTGCATTAATTGAATACCAACAATTTTGTTTAGACACTGCGAGCTGTTGCCCTCGACACCTTTCCTGTCTAGTTTTAATTTATGAAATAAGCCGTTTACTCCAAATATTTGCGAATTCTTGCACCCGTGATAACTCGAACAATCAGCTTCCAAACCTAAGTATTACGAGTTTAAGGTCAAATAACAGAAACAGTCGTTTGGATTCTGACGAGGTTTTTTAGAACTTGGGTGATCAAAAATTTATTACAACGATTTCTGCTTTCAAAGAAATCCAATCCCCAGCAGTACGATTTGGAAGTCTGACATCAAATGTTCGGAGTTTCTCGAAAAGGCGAAATCACACCACATTCAAATCTTCCTTTTCAGTGGCACACTGCTGCATACTCTCGAGACTGAACCACTGACACTGCAAGGTCTCACCGGAGAGGACTTTCGGTCTCCTCAGCATCTCCAAATACATCATGCCCATCACAGCGTTCACCCACTCTCACTCGATCACTATCAGTGTCTGTCTGTCTGCATGCGTGCGTACAGTCGTACAAGGATAGCGCGTGTCGTTGTTCACGATGCCTTCTCCATTTCTGCTTGTTCGTCCTTTTCCACTTTTCGGCATGTTTTTTATAGTTAGCAAAACACCGAGACAGGCTTATCTGTCTCTGAAGTTGGTCTGAGCCTGAAGGGGAAGGAAATGTTAGGCAGTAAAGTCCCGTGGATTTCGTCTTGAAACTCATCGCTTCAACGTTACACTGAATTTCCATGGAACTCCTTCTTATGATTGAACTTTTTGCAGATATGGCACTTGACGGCTCGGACCGTACACCTCGTTTGTGAATTATGGCCGAAGATACGGTGGAAGTGATAAAAAGTATCGTAACATCGCTTGAAAGAGACCTCCATGCCCACAAAGGTTAGCATTTATGGCTTTTATTATCTCCAGAGGCAAAATCATGTTATGAAACTGGCTAAACAGGTGATTCTCTGAAGAGCATTTGAAGACACTGTGTGATTTTTTTCGTATCGTTTTTAAAGTATTTCACTTTACAACAGTGGATCGAAAGATTATGGAATATTTTGTGATTCACTGATAGTAATATTGCAAGATTGTAAGTTAGCTATGATGAAAATTGGCAAATCAACGGGAAAATTTTTTCAGATAGGATGGAAAAGATTTTGTCAAAACAAACAGAACTGCAGAAGCGGCTGAGCGAAGCGGAAGAACAAGTGCTTGAAACAGCTGGTCTAAAAAAAGAATATGAAATGTTACGTGCCGAGAATGAACTTTTAAAGCGGCAACTTGAACAGTGTGGGATATAACACACTAGTTTAATCCGCTTGTTTTAGTTTATTTCATCTTCATTAGCTTCATTCCTCTTTATAAAGTTTGTTTCTAATACTGAGTTTCTCCTCCATTTATTCTGTTCATTTTCTATGCTTTTATGACTTCCAGTTCTAACAGTTGCTCATCATCTTTACATATATGCATATTCATCACTTGTTTTTGCTGAATTTTTGTTTTTTAATTCTGAAAGGAATTCTTTGTTAATAAGTAGTACTAGTTGTTGAACCGATCAAAGATCTTTGTCCGTAGTAAAGTTTTTTTTTTTGTTCTAGAAAGTTCTCTGTCCATTATAAAACCTTCAATGAAAATCTCACCTATCAGTTCGAAACTTCAGCTCCAGGGAAGTGAATCTGTCCAAAACATAAGCATAATATAAACAAATCAAGATATAGATAAATTGCGGAGCTGAGAACAACCTTTATTCCCACATATCGCTTATTGGATAATGAATTCATATTACTAACCATTTGGTTAGTAATATGAATTCCTGTTTTAACGCACAAATAACACTGGGATGATCTTGCTACATTAAAATTTTTCTCCAGTGAGTAAATATCGTGTGTTGAAAATTAACCCGAGAAGGAAAACACCGAGTAAGAAGAATATGGTTGAAGAAATTCTGGAAGTATTCCAACACAATTTCTTTTGAAACATATTTTAGCTACACTGCGAGACACTTCTGGATCATAAATATTTGAAAAAGATACATTGTATTACTCATTAATAATGTTTAATAGCTGGATGTAACCGAAAACTCACATGAAACATTTAGAAGGTCAAAATATTTCCGGTGAGTGGAATGCTGAACATTTGTAGAAAGTAAAGGAAAGTAGTGATTTGCTCATTTTCAACACTCAAAAGTTAAAATATAATAAAGATTTTGAAATTCCTTCATCCGTCGCCCATCACAAAGAAGAAAGTTGCTTTTATAATGTTTCTTTGGGACTTTATCTATCTTTGCCTCGGAATTATTACAAGGTAACTATCTGATAAAATCGATATGTAATTATTAAGAAACTTTTGTTGAGAAACTAGTCTTAATTTTAACGCGTTTGGTATGGCCATTTCTTTTCCTTCATCTAATTCCATGCTAGCGCAAACAAAAATTCTACTAACAAATATTAACAAATCACTCTTTTTCAGTAATTTCCAGATCTATAAAAAATCACTTCACAAGTAAACAGTCATGTAACTCATTATTTCATTACATCCGTAATGGAAACTTGTTTAAAGCAAATCGGTCAGTTCATTTTCCAGAATTTTAATCTGAAAGATTTAATTCTGGTTGCAAAAAGAAATTCATCTTTATAAATTACTTATTTGTGCCGTCATGTAAGCTGTCAGTTTATATTAAAGAATGTGCATGAGAAAACACTTTTTTGAAACACTTCAATTTTTATCATATTAATCCTTCTTTAACAATGTGACGAAAACGCCTGAAAACCCGTTCATTTTTCAAAACACACTTTTCAGCTGATTTAGAAAATCAAAGATTCAAGTGAAATCTCAAAAAATTATTAAATTGTTTTGAAGGAAAAATGCAAATAAAAAAGGCCTTGTTAACAAACTTTTTAAAATTTTGATTAAAAAGTCAGACTAGTAATGAAGTGTACTTGATCCAGTCAGGCTCACAGCAGTTCTCGATTTGTGTTCTACAAAAATCTCAAATCATAGTAAAATTGGTGGAAAAGGTGAAAGTTGGAAGTAGCACTCAATTATTGTAGTTCGTCACAAATAACTATTTTCTAAGTGACTGCGATTTTTAAAATAATTTATAAAGCAAAGGAGAATGTACAAAATTGAAAAATTAGAGCCAATTTCATTCGATGCATTCTTTTTATGAATTAAATATGAGTGACTATGCTGAAAGATCAGAACAAATGCAATTTTCCTAACTCCTCCAACCCCGTTCATGAAGACATAGTCTTCTAATTATAAGATTAATGCTGGTGGAGATAACTCATAGATCTAGAGAACATCAGGTTTTCATTAAAGGTCCTACAGTATGCTTGCTAAATTTTTCAAAAATGCAAACTAAAGTTTTATTTACTGATTGATTGATTTCTAATAATCGTGAAGCTATGTAAACATCTGAATTTGAAAATGAAGAAACAGAAAATAGAATGCTTTACAAAAAAAAAAAATAATATATTTTGATCTTTTTTATTGAAAAACTTTTACTCGTCAAATCTTCTGAAAGTGCTGATTTCATGTGATGGGCTTACCACCAAGAATAAAAAAGAATGAATTATTCACTTAAACTTAGATTTAAATTTTTCAATTTTTACAACAACAAGAAATCCTTTTGAAATAGGTGATTGGAACAAGAGACATGATGGATATTTAGTTACCGTAATTAAATACGAAATAACTTAAGGTGTTTCTTAATTGAGATATATCAGTATATGATAGATATGCGAACTTGTAATTCAAATAATTCAGGAAAATGTAGGTAGGAATATTTTGAAATCAATAGTTGCATGAAATTCCAATTTCAAAGTTTTCGCATTTTCATTGTAACTTATGTATTGACGTAATCAAAATGCGATGAATTTTTCGAGAAAGTTTGCATCTTCGCTGTGTTCTTATCTGTTCATCCGATCATTTTATCAGTTACAGTCCAACGCCAGCTAAAGCACTCGAATTTGATGCCCAACATCGATATTTCTCTTCTCTTTTCTCATAAAAAATTTTTCCCTAACATTGCTTTAATTAGAAATATTAAGTCGGATATCACCTGTATCCAAAAAAAAAAAAAAAATATTCCGGAATTCCTAGAGCAGTCTACTAAACTTCGTACTTAAACTTGATTTAAGCATATTCTATCAGATCTAATCTTCCTTTTAAATATCAGCAGGACCATCCGACTGCTTTTTTAATATTCGGAAAAATGGTTCGGAATCTCGGTAAGTTTTGTTTAATTTTGATTTATTCATCAGTAACTGATGATCATTAACTAAGTTGATTCCACAAGTATAATATTAGAACCGTTAATATTATACTTGTATCAATTACGCTTCACCAAAATAATTGGTAGATTTAGCTAACAAGTATTAAATTGGACATTATAATAAATCTGACTTTCCGTTCCAGCGAAAAAATTCTGTAAAAAAAAAAAATAAGCTATATAAAAATAGGTGAAAAAAATAACCTCTTAATTACTNTCTGTAAAAAAAAAATAAGCTATATAAAAATAGGTGAAAAAAATAACCTCTTAATTACTTCTCACCGTCTTAGCTTTTCAAGTTAGTCATGCTATAATTTGAAATTAGCAGGAAATTTTGCTAATTTTAGACAAGTATTTATTAAAATTGAAGCCGAAATGTGATGACGATGTAGTGGATAGGTGCAATTACTTACTAACTAACATTATGCTTCTAATTTGTGCAATAACTGTTGCTGCGAAACAGTATGTTGGAGAACCTTTGCAGTGTTGGGTACCTGCTGAATTTCAGGTTCCAACTCTTTCTTTACATACTTGGAAAAATGCTAGTAAAATTATTAGTAAAAGAATTTCTAAATGAACAATCTGACAAAAATTGGCGAACTAGACTTAGTTTATCAAGATTAAGTATGGTATATTAAAATTTATTAGTAGCAGAATCTAGTCAACAATTTTGTTTGAATTGAAACTAGAGAATCACCTCTCTTCGATTGCCTTCCACTCATTCATTAGAATCTATTTTTTTCAGCCAAGTTGGGAGCAGTATATCGAGAACTTTTGTTTCGTTGAAAGTACTTATTTCGTACCATTCGCGGACGATATGCCAATGGTAATTCCATAGACGGCTTACTCAAAGAACTCAAAATGAACAACTTCTATTATATTTCGAATTTAAGCTGTCATGACGAAGAACTGGAAAGATCTGTCTCTGCTCAGGGATTATGTAACTTTTGTGCTGCTTGAAGTAACATATCTGATTTATTATTCGAGTCATTCTGCTACTGTTTCAGGATACCAATGAGCACAATCAACGTCAAATACAATATTATCAGTGGATACCGTTTATTCTTATCTTACAATCTTTGTTGTTCCTTATACCTCGAACCATCTGGATAACGTTTAATTGGCGGACAGGTAGGCAAGTTAATGTTACATTGGACATTTAAAGCTAGCAATATCGACTATTCTTAACTTCCTCAGCAATAATATATTTACCTGCAGGGATAAACATGCAAGCAATTGTTGATGCAACAATTCTGACCAGAAAAGTGGGCAAAAAAAGATATCTGAGGAAGGTAAATCTTTTTTTTGCAAAATTATTCAGTGGAAATTTGAGTTCGTTTTAAATTTATTTATTAGTATAAGGCGACGATGGAGCATGATGAATTATTCGCACAAGCTCAAGAGATTGCTTATGTGATGGATTTTAACCAGAAGAAAAGTCAATATGCGAAACTGATAGGTATGTCTTTGGTTGGTAGTTGAAATGGAAACAAAGGAAAGGCAAAATTTTCCTTAAAAACGGAATGAGTCGTGGAGTCAGTTTTTTTGGTCGAAATTCTAATTCGTACTGTAGCGTAAAAGCAACTGCAATTAAAGCAATTGGTAGTGTAGAGGTAATAATCAAGAACTTTAACAGTTAAAAAAAACCACTCGAAATTAATGACAATATTTTGTGCCTGGTCAATTAATATCTAAGATCTAAAGATTACTCCGAATGCTACTTCTACCCTTTTGAATACTATTGAGAAGTTGAAACAATCAGACCAAACATTTCGTTTATCTGCAACAGACAATTATCTGTTTAGCAGATTCGTTGGTTAATAGTGTTATGGATCTTTAAATAAATTAAGAGAGAGGAAAGCTACATTGAGAATGTTATCAAAATTAAGATGAAGAAGAACTGCAGGATAAAAGATAATGTAGCGAACGTAACCAATTTCAAAGAATGGTTGAAAAAGTTACTTCAGCCAAAATTATTTTGAATAAAAAATTTAAAAGACTGCAATTATCTCTTAAGAAAAGGACTTCAGGTAAANATTTTGAATAAAAAATTTAAAAGACTGCAATTATCTCTTAAGAAAAGGACTTCAGGTAAATGTCAAATGCATGCAGGTCAAATTCATTGAGATACAAATAGTTTGTTAAGTCAAAAACAAGCTCATTGGTCTTTGCTTCGATCCGACTGAAACAGAAGCAGGATGACCATTGGTATCATAACTTGTTGCAATGAGCTGTTTTGTTTGCAAAATGTATTTGGTATTTGTGAAAAGGAATCAGAAAGAAACGAAAATATGCTTTCATTAGATGAAAGAAAATGCAGAAATGTGAAAGCATTATGCGAAATTAAGACTGAAAAGTTTGAACTGAAAAAAGCACTTATGGAAAAGGTAAGATCAATAAGCTTATCAATATGCGACAGGAATTCCAATGAAAATTATTAGAAGACAATATTTGCTTGTAATCAAAGACTTTTGGCTTCCCTTGCATTGAGGTTTGTATACTTTGATTCAGAAGAAGATAAATCTTTAAGAAATTGATTAAAAAACTTTCACTTTCAGTACCACTTCGACAAATTTATGTCACGGCATTATACTTATTTTGCAAAAGTTTGAATGTGCTAAATATCATTGTACAACTTTACTTGCTAAATCGTTTCCTCGGTATGCAGTACCAATTTTGGGGTTTTGGAGTTCTCAGCGATTTGATTCACGGTAGACAGTGGTCCATAAGCGGCAATTTCCCGAGGGTTTGTTCCACGTTTGAAATTAAAGGCTAATTTCGTATGTTGTGAAGAAGTTCGAAAGTAGAGTTAAGAAGTCTTCAAGACTTTTTAGATATTGTCTTTATGTTGCTTAAGATTAAGATTAGCGACAAAGAAATATCCAACTTAACATAACCAAATTCACGGTTTCTAGTGCCATACTTCGGTTTCAGTCTTTTTTTAGACAATTTTTGTCCATTTTCAGGTAACCTTTTGTGATGTGACAGTCCGCGAAATTGGGAATACGAATCGCAAAACAGTCCAATGTGTTTTAATGATCAATATGTTCAACGAGAAAATATTCCTTGCCCTGTGGTTCTGGCTGATGGCTTTGGGTATTTTAACTATCCTTAATTTAACCTACTGGATAGCAATAACTTTTGTTCCAAGTTATTCTAAAAATTTCGTATCTTCCTTTTTGGTAAGTTCCACTTGGTCTATTTTGTTTCTAATTTCTTCTGCCAGCACAGCACTTCTCCCTCGTTGGTTAACTTTAAATTTTGCCGAGGGATAATGAGAAAATGTAAGATAAAGTAAAAGTCTAACAAGAAGCGGATAATGAATATTTAGGATTATACTATATTATAAATAAGAAAACGAAAAGTAATTCTACTTATCTTTAAGATTCTAATATTAGATTAAGATTTAAATTCTAATATTAATCTGTGTAAATTGGAGCAAACTTTTCGATAGAGACATATCAGAGAAATTCAAAAAGATACTTTCAGACATTTCGTAACATTCAATTAACCGAAAATGATCTCAATTATTTTTTAAGTAATTCAGCTGGAAAGGTTTGCATCTTAATGCTTATTTAAGTATTTTCGTCTGGACAGTTTCATCTTATTTTTTAGAAAGACTTTGATCACACTGATTGAAAAAGCAATGATTTCCTTTCAATTTACTTGGTAGTGATATTTCTGTTGAAACTGATAAAGAATACTGTTAGCGTTAACAAGATTGTTAAATTGTGATAACAACAAGTATTGTTGTGATGTGGAGATAGGTGTCAGTCAGCTGGCTGAGAAGTCGAACACCGATCTATTCAGATGGAACAAGAAAGGTATGAGCTGTTCCTGTAGAGGTGAAATTTCAGGATGCAATAACAGTGCTACATTTGGTGAGTGATCATGCTGGTGAATTGGTAGCTGCTGATTTGTTTGCGGCACTATGGTCTATCTCTTGCGAGACCAAAAATGCAAATAAATCCGAAACCGATCACTGTTGTAAGTTTCTATTAGTTTTCATTATAAAAAGCACTGCAAAAGGAAATTTTTAGTCAAAAAAGCGGAGTGAAATAAGTTGGATCACATTGAGTTAGTTCATTTTAATTACCAGTAATAGTTTTGTTAATTTTTTAAAAAGTTGGGAGTTCATAATTCTTCTTTCGAAGGGAGCCTCACCCCTGTAATAATTACTTCTGAAAAGCAGGTGGCGAAAATTGAAAAGATTTCAATGTAAATGAATTTTGTGTGTTTCGTAGTCATATTTTAACTTTTCTTCAATAAATTCCCTTATATATCACATTTTTCCTTTTTCTTGAAGCAATCTTTTTTCGAGAAAGTAAATCAGCAGTAATAACGAAGACTACCTGTGCTCCGGAACTTTTCTAATTTCATCGAAAAATTTTAAGTCCATTAAATACTTCAGGAAAACAATCCATTCCAGTCTAAGTTAGTTTTGCATCTTCAATTCAGTTAGAAACTAACGTAAAAATGATGGAAATAAGAATCAGTTCAACCAAAATTAAGATTTGCACGCCGCAGTTAGCCAGAGATTAAATTGACTTAGATTAATCCAAGTATTTTAATGGATTTGAATTAATTTAAGGCTAAAAAAAATTTTTGAAAACAAATTTGAAATAACTTTTGAAAAAATACATCTTAGAAATTGAACAAATTATGAATTTAAAAAACAAATCATCAAAGTGTGTTTTTCTTGCTGCTGGAACTGCAGCAAAATTACAAAAAAAAAAAAAAAAAAAAAAAAGAAAATAACAAAAAAACTTGAGAAAACGACTACATTTGTGTAACGCTCACATACTGCAAATCAGATCGACTACCTTTCAGTTTTTGCTAACAATTTCGAAAATTCTTTCTGCTTTATTCAAAATTCAATAAGTTTTCGCATGTCAGACTTGTAGAGCAACCATTTTTTATTTCAAAGACCACTCCGAACTGATCTGAATATGGAAATTATCTAGTCGAGCTACACTGAATCTTAAAAGACTGAAAAGTTCAAGGCAGAAGTAAAACCTACAAATTCATTGTATTTAACTTCTTGACATTGCGATATAAAGTTTCAAAATTATCCAAATTTGGAATCAAAGAAAAAGGAGTTCTTCCACATGTGTTTCCTCTTGTTTAAACAAATTCTTTCACCATTCCTACTCCCTACCCTCAGGTAATGAAATAAAAGTTGATGAAATCAAAGATAAATAATTTTTCTATCAGTTTTATTCACCGACATTTGCGATATTTTAAAGATATGCCTCATTTTATCCAATGTTCTTTTATTTAGTAAACCACTCAGACTTCGTCCCTTCAAAGAATCTTTTTCAGATGCAGCGATAAAGCAACATTGACTTACTACCGTATCAGACTAATCAGTGTTTACAGTTAGTCATCATTATTATCATCGGAAGTACTACTGCTATCTATTGATGTGTGGGAAAAATCATAACCAGAAGAAATATGCATTAGTCGGATGGATGTTTGAGCGTCACTTCTGATATCCGCAAACTTTCTTTCGAAACACTTAAATCATACGTTATCTGCTGATAGTTCAGACTAGCAGTATTTTTTGCAGAGCGAAGTTCTCTATTTCTTTTTTTAAATGTGTTGGTTTGTTCTGTTGCTTGTGCATCTTCCTTCCCTTTGTACTTCACACTCCAAAATAATAAATGTACTTTACAGAGGAAAAGTTTGTAATCAATTATTAATGGTGCACATCAATAGCACTTAAAACAGGAAGTTAAACTGGAGTAGTATGAAAGATTCGTTGCTTTCACTTCTTTTTCTCGCCTATCCTCCAGAAACTTCTAGAAGAAAGAAAAGTTTACTTCTAGAAAGCAAACTTCCACAAATCACTCTCGAAGTGGAGAACACTTCCAATCCTCTGAACTGAAATAGCTAAAGCAATGTCCAAATATTCTGTCATGATTCGTATAGTGCACACTCCTCCCTGTACCATTTCTCTCGGGCATCAGTACCAGGGAGAAAGTGAACCGACCTCAATATTTAATTAAGGCGATTCATTCTTCACTAATAGGAGCAGTGTATGCTCCATTCCGATATCAACCGTAGAACTATAACTATGAGTGAAGTCATTTCATGAAGCTCTGTCTAGGCTGTTTCATATTTATGACATATATGAGAAAAAATTATCAATAAACAGTTTTCTTTTGTAATTCAAAAGCAGATAATTTAAAGTCCTAATGTATAATTTAAAATTCAGGATAAGCACTAGGTAGATGAGATTTGTCTTCTGCACTTACTCTCGGTCGGTAAGTCGCTGTGGATAAGACACTTGGATCTGTATTGAGAGAATTGAGTTTTACAGTGAAGCGAGCTAAAGGCCGTAGAGATCGGGAGGTGAGCTGCTCCATTCCAGGAATACTAGTTTCCCCTTGCAGCGTACACAACACCACTTCTGATTCTCCGACAATGGATGTTTTGGGAATAAGGCGACGGTGCGTCGTGCACGGCACACCTGCTGCTGCTGACATTTTGTTTGTCCTTTCACAGCAACAGGTGTGAGAGAGTTGTAAATGAAGTGATCAGCGGTGCACAGGTGGGCTCGTTCTTTGGTCGGTGAAGGCGAAGCGAAGCGAGGGAGGCGAGGTGAGACGTTGGGAAGACGACGTTTGGTCATCTGTCAACAGCAGCTGAAGGAATATCGACTGAATTCAGCGGACACGTCCTCTGCTCGTCGTCGTCACTGGTGTCTCCGGTAGAGAAGACTGCAGCGAGAAGGATAGCTGTGCATGTCGCCTCCCGAATCATCGAGATCACAGCAGTCATCGTGATGGGTGCCGACATTGCACCTCCCACGATCTCTTCTCATCGCCCTTTATAATCGACGTTAGATGGCAACGATGTGCTTCAGATATCCTCTGGTCGGCTGAAGCGGAGGAGAAGGTCAGGAGGTGCCCTGCTGCGACATCCTCCACATCCTGAACCTCGTCCTTCAGCGACTAGAAATGGAAAACTGCCATTTCCCTGTATCACAAGTACACACCGCGGTATCACTTCTACCGAAATCTGCTCTAACCAGTGATTCCTTTTAATTTTTTTTTGGCTTCAACTATCTTCATGGGATTTTTGAGCACTTCATGAATACACAGTAAGAATGCATTCACGGTTGATGATGGTTACGACAGAAGTGAAGCTTACCGACTGACCAACAGAGGGATTTTTTCCCGATATCTCCCGATTCTGATTCTTTTCTGCAACTGCTCAGAACTACGACACAGTTATTTTACTCCACAACACGTTCGAGAACGGTCATCACTCGCTGCAGTTACTGATAGCAAGGGCACGAACTATTCTACCGCTTTTTTGTATTTCAATTCAACCGACATTTATTTGGAGCTATCGATAAAGCACGCCTGGACAGTTCCCCGTTGATTCTCCAACAGCCATACGGTGGGCTACCGGAGATGACTGAACACATGGACCGGACGCGCCTTATCAGTGTGCTTCTTTCTTGTTTCATTTGTCATTCCTGTATTCTCTCTCTAAGTTTCTTTCTAATTTTTCGTCATTAAACTGAAAAATCAATTGGTCCACTTTCATTCGCAAGTGTGATTGATAGCCAAGCAGTTTGCTGGCTCCATTGCTCTTTCACAAATCAAGTCAATAATCTATCATTGACGAAGCGATGGAAATGTGTTGTTTATGCTTGCAGAATTCAGGAGATCTGTGGCAGGAGGAATAGCTTTTAGCGTTAGCCATCCATTATATCTCTGCTGAGTGAAGTTTGTAAGATTGCAGAGAAGTTGAAGTAATTAAATTTTGAATTTAGAAATAAGCAAAAACTGAAAATTTCGTGGTGAAAATATGCCTTTTGTTATAGTCGTGGAGTTCAAAACATGTCAGAGAAACAGTTGTTAGTTTTCTAATTCAATGCCGATTTTTATGTCTAATCTATGTGAAGTGCTTAAATATCTGCTTAACGTTACTCTTGTATCAAATCTATAACTATCTCTTGAAATTAATGATCCTCACCATATTCCAGGATGTTTTCGTAACTCTGAAATTTCTAAGCTCAGTTGCTTTTGAATTTCCTTTCAGTCTTAAAACACTGTACCAGTCTTAAAAAACTATTCATGTTTGTACTACTACTTCTGACCAAGTTTGTCGCATGTTAGAGCTATTTCTAAATGACTTTTTTTTTTCACTTTGTTGTCAAAATCTCAGACTACATAATTCGTGCCGTTTCGTTGTATACATCCTTTAATGTTTTGCAAGCATTAATATAGTAATAGCGCTAACTGAAAGTGGCTCTTGTAGAAGTTTCAGCATTCATCTTAACAGCTTGTGTTTTTTTTTTTTTTAAATTCTTGGCCGCATAAAATTTTTACTGGTGCATTCTGATTACATTTTGCATGAAAATGTATAGCGAGTTGTTGGACCGTCAACGAATCTTCTTGGCCTATCAATCCTTTCTTTCTGGCAATTTTCTTCTGCTGCTGTATTTTTCTATATGTGACATCTAAGGAACATCAGAATCAGTCCTTCCTTCTCTACACAGTTGTCCCAAGATCACTGAGTCGATAAGAATGACAACCTAAACGCCATGGAAGTACCTCTATGCAATGTTATCATTAGAAGGTTAGTACACTTCGTCACAATTAAACTCCTTGGAAGGCCAAAGAGTGCAGCGTCCACAAGAGGTGGTGGTGCGTTTGATTCAGTGACTCGTTAGCGACAACTTCTTTCACTAGAAACCTTTTATTAAAGAACATCGCTTAGTTGAGATGCTTTTTCACCTCTCCTGATGAATACTGACAACAGGAAGAATACTCCTGATGATGTCAACTGTTTTAAATACATCGAAGGATTTACTTGACATAGTTATTGCCAGCATTACCTTATTGCCAGCCTTTCTTCGTTGTTTGGTATCGTAGTATCGCGATGTTGTAAGTATTGAAGTGGTGCCCCGCCGGTCGCAATCTCATCATGTCTCCAAGAGAGAAACTTCAGATAACTGTCAAACCCATATGCACACAGTGCTCCAAATGAGAAAAACTGAAAACTGACCGCTGCAACGCTGATCGGGAAATCAAAGCTAAAAGCAAATATGAGAGGGGAGAAATCTGCGAGCGGGGAGAGTAATCAGCTGAAATTCAACCTCCTATCAGTACTGAAATCACTCCACCTTCCACTGTGAATATGAAAGGCTCACGTATTCCCCCTGCCCTCAGCACTCAATTCTTTCAGTCTAGCACTGCAGCCATGAAATCAAAGCGCATTTAGTGAATTCTGAAATTATTGAATTATACTTTTTCGTACATTGACATGCGCCCTTCTAGGCCTCTCTGTAGAAGCAAAGGCTTAGGCTGTACAGTTATTCAGGTCAATCCACCTATTCCTAGGATGCCAGATTGAAACATGCAGGGGTGAAACAGATAGCTTGTAAATTTATGTACCGCGGCTGCACCATAACCGTTTAGACTACGAAATTGTGTCGCAACTAATGTCAGCACACAACCACATATGAAGAAGAATATGGCCCATGCGAAGTAGATTATCATTTCCTGCAAAAAAAAGATCTTACTATAGGTGACGATCATCGGTCTAGCCCCACCACACCATCTGCCCAAAGTAGGCAGAAAGTGAGAAATTCAAAAACTGTGCTCAGGGATGTCGAATTGTTCCTCGTCCTTTGATTCTTAATCACATACTCGTTGTTGAGGAGCTAGATGACCCTAACAAAACGTGGAGATGACTTGCGGTTTGGATTCTTGACTTCCTGCAAGACCTACGGATGCACTTGAAAGAAAAAAAACTTACACAAACGATCCAAGGTATCCCGCGAATGAGGTCGACGATACGGAACAGGTAGAGGATTAGAAGAATTACTGATATCAGCATGCCAAATAAGCATATAAAGATAATCCATCCGGCACCAGGATAGTAAGCAGAGCCACCCACTGCTAGACAAATGAAGCAGATGAAGTCCAAAGTCTGCGAAAGTATTTTCTAATCAATCCGTGATGGAAATCTCTTTTAAATGAACAAAAAGAAAGCAGGAAAGAAAGCTGATATTGACTAATTAGGTAGCTCACGACGGAATTAACGCACTTTTACACCTTTATTTGTTGTAGCGGTAGACTTTTTTGATTATTTCAACACCTGGTTCCAACAATTCCATGTGAAATAGTAAGGATCTTTTTAGCTTAAAAAAATTTAAGTGAGAAAATATAATTATGCGACACCAGCGAAAAGACTAATTAAGCTAAGCATGTTAGATAATCCAAAGTCCAAGAGAACTCCTCCCATAAAAGTAAGGGCGGAAAGAATCTGGATATCAAAAAGGTTGCAGGGCGGAAAACAACGAATTATATATATAAAATCGTTTTAAAAATTCGATATTAGAATTTGCAGAGCAACAAGACTTACAATGCAGGTACATTTCAGCATTCCAGGCAGTGTTTTCAAGTAATTCAAGTCTAATTCAGGTTTCACGATTTCTATTTGATAATTGGACTGTGTTTGCTGATAACGATAATTATCAGTGTTGGCTTCTGTCTCCTGTCTACTGTCCATCACAAACTTTTATCGTTGAAGCTAAATTTTTGTGATAATTTGCAAATGCTGAATATTTATTATTCATTATTATTATTATCATTATTATTATTATTTATTATTATTATTACTTTTATTATTATTACTATTATTATTATTATTATTATTAATAATATTATTATTATTAATATTATTATTATTAATATTATTATTATTAATATTATTATTATTAATAATATTATTATTATTAATATTATTATTATTAATATTATTATTATTAATATTATTATTATTAATAATATTATTATTATTAATATTATTATTATTAATATTATTATTATTAATATTATTATTATTAATAATATTATTATTATTAATATTATTATTATTAATATTATTATTATTAATATTATTATTATTAATAATATTATTATTATTAATATTATTATTATTAATATTATTATTATTAATATTATTATTATTAATAATATTATTATTATTAATATTATTATTATTAATATTATTATTATTAATATTATTATTATTAATAATATTATTATTATTAATATTATTATTATTAATATTATTATTATTAATATTATTATTATTAATAATATTATTATTAATAATATTATTATTATTAATATTATTATTATTTATTATTTATTATTATTATTAATTGTATTATTATTATTTATTATTATTATCATTATTATTATTATTTATATTATTATTATTAATTATATTATTATTATTAATTATATTATTATTATTACTAATTATTATTATTATTAATCACTATTATTAATGTATGTCCAAAATTTTTGTCGATCAGGACTGTAATCAATTTCGATCTTTTTTGCTTATAAATTAAATAACTAACCAGTTAGGTCTATGATCGGTATTTTTTTTCTTTCAATGAGATAAATTCAGATAGTAGTTTATTCTTCCGAACAAATTATGCGCTGAAATAAAATGAAGTAAAAGTAAGGTTGGTTGAATATTTTGCGAATATAGCAGAGTAAGAAGAAATAGAAATAAGTTTTCCACATGTTTTGGAGCTCACTTGAAATTTGAATACGTGTTTATTAACGACTTGCTTAGTATCATTTTTGATACTACTGCTAATGAGAATTGTTGCTGTTACTAGAAGTAAACTAAGCTATAAATGATGTGCACTAAAAGTCAGCTGTTTGGCCTAAATCCGTGGAAGCATATTATACCACTGGTTAAAGCACACTACTTTGAACTTTGACGATAAGTTTTTCTCTAGATTTCTTAAAAAAATGTTGATTTTTTTGACATGCTAGCTGGTGTGCGCAGCATTAAATATTGATAATGATATCATGTGGTTTAGAAGTCAGCACTTTTCTGAAAGTAAATGATGAATGGTGATTGAAGGAAGTATCCGGCTGTTCACTCAGTATCTTTGTAAAAGTAGCAGAAGCAACTCGCTATTCTAGATAAGAGAGTAAATATGAATTGGTGTCATATATTTGCAACTTGGCATGTGATGTTTAATATTATGTAAAAAGTAAAATTTAGTAGTCATACCCTGTGGAGATTATTAAATAATTCGTCCTCGACATTACTGGCACGTGCACCATTTATCATCAACTATAGTTACCTACAACATTTCCGGTTAAGTTTTCCCTTTGAAAATTTATAAATAAAAAGAAAAAAAAGAAAAGAAAAATAACATTGAATGTATCGTTTCTGAGCTCTCTTGCACGGCTGCAGCATTGTAAAATTTTACCTGTTCTGCTGTGTGTCGTTGACCAAATCTATTTTAGAGATGTTTGATACATCGATGAGATGTACACGTCATTCTTTCTTCCAGTTTTTTTCCGTAAACATTGATCCTGTCGATCTCGCATCGTTTCTGCCAAATCAGTCATACCACTCGCCCGATCTTTTCCACACTTACTTTTCTGTGACATTTTTATTTCTAATGCGCAGAACATTCTGTTATAGATTCCGACTAAGGTATCACCAAGAAAGCATTTTATAAATGAACCATTTCAGCACCGGTAGCTCTGATGCTAATACCTGTCCTACACCTGTTTTTAGCAACGACATTCAGTGCTGCTGATGAGTCACCGCAGCAGGTAGTTATTCTAAATGAAGGAAGTGAGGAACGAATCAAACTGGAAACAAAAGTGAACACTCAATATGGTTCATTTCATGTCATTTTGCTGAATAAAATCGACGCGTGAAAAGATAAGAACTACTGCATTAATCTTCTAGGCCACTGCATCGATCTTTTAGAACAAGACTGCTTTGTAGTAACAGGAGCAGATTAAGAGAGATCGGGCACCGATCGCAATTTCCATATTACCTCTCACTGAGTAATTCCTTGACTCAATTACACACGGAAATTTCACTACTAATTAGTACTTTATGCGGTCGTCCCATCTAAAGATACTTTTTTTTGGAAATATTTTGATAATACACAACGATATTTTAGCATGTAATTGCGAAAGTTATGCATGTCGGATGGCATACGATGGTGTATGTTATAAGAATGATTCGAATAATCTCCGATTTTTCCTTTTAGGAGATACTGGAGGTAAGTAATCACTTATAATTAATTTCGTTTTCACCCAACTATTATTAGTTAAAAAAAGAGCTAAAAGTCCCTCATGACTTGCTTATTTCTCAAAATGACCTTATATCGCCGCTTTTCTAAGCCTAATCTAGTCTAAAGCAAATGTAATAAAAATTAAAGGAAAAAAACTGGTGATTTGCACTTAGCACTGCTTGTTACCTCTTAATTAAGTTGAATTTCATTTGCTTCTAGGCTTGCCAATCTATCCATATACTACCTACGCACAAAATTTGGTTGCAAAGACGTTGGCGAGAATCGGTGATGAAGAAAATATCGAATTTACCATTTCGGCTGGTGACAACATATATTACACAGGAGTGCAAAATGAATTTGATCAAAGATTTCAAGTGAATTTCACAAAGTTTAACATGGTTGTAGTTATATCAGAAAGTAAACAGATAAATGACCAAACAAGGGATAAGATAATTGAGGAAAAAGGTGGAACGTGTTTTTTTTCTTTACCTCTTCCTGATTTTATTAGTTCATAAATTGTACATTTTCAGACGTCATTCGAGAATGTGTACAAGGGTAAAGCTTTAGAGAAACCATGGTATTTCATTGCCGGCAATCATGACCATTTTGGAAATATTTCAGGAGAGATTGCATATACAAATCGAAGTCAACGATGGTGCGTTTAGATTCAAACAATGATGTTTCTAAGAATAAATTAACTAATAGCACTAGCACACCTTCTAGACAATCCAAACCTTGTCTGTTACGATTTCCTTCATTTCAAACATAAGTATGATTGATTTTGATCTCAGTTTCTGATTACAGTATCTGTAAGGCAAGGTCGATGTAAAGCTTAATTTCCAGGACTTTTCCAGCAAGTTATTATAAAGTGTCTTATGCATTTGGAAAGAATGCCACGCTGGTTGAATTCCTCATGATTGACACCATTGTGCTTTGTGGCAATACACGGGATATTACAGAAGCTAGCTTCATTGATATGATTTTTGCAACTGTTGAAAAAAATCCATATACACCAAAGGATCCAGTAGCGGCCCAAATGGAATTAGACTGGATCGAACAACAGCTGAGTACTTCAAGGTTTACTTTTAATTACTAATTTTCCAGATCGAAGTGTCGAAGAAAATGAACAGATGTTCTTTGGGCTTCACAGCCATGTAGTCTGTTTTATCCGATAAGTTCCTTTTGAAAACAGGATTTTTCAAATGCAGGGCTGACTACTTGTTTGTCGTTGGTCATTATCCACTGTATTCGATATCCGATCATGGCTCAGTGAAATGTTTGATTGAAAAACTGAAGCCACTTCTGGAAAAATATCATGCTTCAGCATATGTTGCTGGACATGACCACACGCTACAAGTGAGATTCTCAGACGCATCTTTGTACGCTTGCTTCTAATACAGTAAATCATGTCGAAGACTCAAAAACTAATTTTCTCCATAGCTTTATCATATGTTTCTCTGGAAAGTGAAATGCTGCCATTTGAGATCTTACTTAGGTAGTGTTGGAACTAAATCGAAAATCTGAACTACTAATAAGAAGTGCATACATAATAAGGGCGTCCAGTACTGAAGTAATACATATCATCCCTGCAGCATATCGTCACAGAACACTCGTTATCCTCAGATGACACAGAAAAAAACGAGATTCACTATATCGTTAGTGGAGCCGCATCTCGTTCAGCTCACTCAGTCAAACATATGGATACAATACCAGAGGGATCGTTACGTTTCAAGTAATTAATTACATCTGGTTATTAGTGAAATTTAATTAGTAATTGCAGTTAGTAAAAACTTGTTAGTCTATTGCTGACAAGACTGAAATGATTTTTAAACTCCTATGAAATATTTGAAGAACTGTTGCACGAGAAGGTTGTCATGATTGGCATTACAGCTATCCAACGGGATTTAATCCATTCTCACAAATCGGTTTCTCGACTGGTGGTTTTGTTTATGCAAACGTTGAAAGGGATGCAGCAACGCTCACATTTTGCAATGGAAAAGGAGACATCAAATACTCCTGCAAAATAGTACCGCGGAGAAAATCGACAACAGGACGGTCTGAAGAATGGATTTCAGACTTTTCTTCTAACTAAACTGTCAAGCTTATCATATTCTTTGCAGTGGATAGCCTCATTATCCATGATCACACCTGACATTGTAACCACACTCTGTTCCGCCTAATTTTGAACGATCTGTTCTTTTGCTCTCAATTCTTGAACTTACCCCATCTGAATATACACACATATACTACAGCCTGGCTAAATGTCACTGACAACCCACTCGCTACTGCGCTTAATAACATGATCACTTCCCACCTCTCTGCACAGATCAGTCGGAATGTCCCGCCGAACGATTTGTCCGCACCCTGTCACTCTACTTCCTAATCACTTGTCCACTTGGCTGCGACTGTCACGTACACCACTTCGAGAATAACGCATAACATCTACTGTTAGCTCTAGCGTCACAGTGCAACAAGCGTGTCTCGGTGTTTTCGGCCAGTATCGGATAGGCTCCCACTTTTGTGTTCTGAAGAACACAGCAGTCACGCAGGTTGGCTTAACTCTTGGAAGTTTGGTGAGAAAACTAGAAAGTGAAAGACATAAAGGAGACGAGCAAACACTTGCCCTCCTCTACTGTCTCAGTTCGCTCATGATGATCGCTGAGTTTTAACGGACTGCAGATTTATGCAGTTCTGAAGGCGACACCATCGACGGTGCTCTAGGATGTGGTGGTTGGCGCGCATTGCGGTTAGAATTGCGGAAGTTTAGTTTAATGAGGATTCTGATTTGGAGAAATGTTGCAAGTGGAAGTGATGCCAGGATGCGGGATTCGCAACGACTACATTGAATTGCTCCTAGGAATGCCAATAAATCAAGCACTCACTGCCATACAGAACGCATCGCGCCATATTCAGAATGTAGAACTAACGTATTCTTCCAAGGTTAATTGTTCACTATCAACAGCATTACTTATGCTTGGCTCAGAAAGTACTAAAATTTGTATTGAGTCCACTTATTCATTCACTTGAGACTGTACACTATTGCAACTGATTCATTAGATATTACTCATTCAGAATGCTTTGATTACTCTAGATACACTTTGCATTATTTTTTGAGTCAAATATACCTTGGATTTGCTTGTAAAGCACTGTAAAACATTTAAAAAAGACAACTATTATATTTGAAGTAGTCCTACTTTATATTTATATGTAATCAACAGATACCACCGGAAAGTTAAAAATTAAAAGGAAGCTAGTGCTATAAAGTAAATTACTATAATTCAGGAACCATTATCAAGAGATGTAATGATTCGGTTAGCAAAAGATGGTGTGCGTCTTTATTTTGAACCCTACTCGCAACTGCTTCGGGTAAGAATCAACTTTTTTTGCGCTTTGCCGGTTTCAATTTAAATATTTTACAAAAAGTCTATGTGCATTTTAGTTAATCAGTCCTTTTTTTCTTTGTCAATTTTCTCACACTTGACTTTTCTTTTAGCTTATCGAAGTATATGATTTGTCAAACATCGTTTTGCAGTATGGGTATGCTTTAATGGCACTTGTGCTTTTTGCAGTTAAACTCTAAAACTGAAATATTTATTCATTTTCTTGGTTATTTGACTGATTTATTTACATTTAGTGGTGTGGTATTCTCTAGTCCTGAAGACGAAGCAGATGTAAATAAAGTGGAGGGTTGTTTTGGTGCTACGCATCCTGGAGGTTACTAATTCCTCCTACAGTTTCAATTTTTTTTAAATAAATGAAGTTGTTGCTATTTCAAATTATGTGACTAGTTTTTGGTTTCTGTCGGCAGCGTTATTGATTTAGATTATTGCCTAGCTTTTGGACATGAAAAGATTTTTATTTAACAAACAGGAATCCCGTTTTGTTCTTTGTTATCCTGTTTTTCTCAAGTTTTGTTTTCAGTTTACGTCGCTGAGCAAAGTTTGTATGAATTAAGCTGGAAAGGGTTGTCATTTAGTTTTCCGACTCTAAATGAAACTTCGAAAGTGCAAGTGACTTTTATATAATAATTCAAATTTACGTTTTTGAAATATATTACATGAATTTTTATTTGGAAGAACCTTACCTTTTCTGAGAATAATTTTGTTTACTCTTTAACAATTTTTTTGTACAGACTTCATCGATCGATGCCACTGGCTTAGGATCACTACAATTCCGGAGCAATTCTCCACCTCTTCTTGCAAAAATGGCCATTTATCCTGGTTCACACAACTCACCAAAGTATTCTTTCATTTTTGAGCGGTCTATTTGAAATTGCTTAGCACTTTTGTCGACCTTCTTTATTCAGTAAATTTTTGCTCTCTTTTTCTCTTTTTTTTCTTTTTTTTTGGTATTTTAGACCACCAAAGATTTCGGCAGCTTCACTATGTGGTGTGATATGTCCGGTTGAAGTGAAGTCTATCAGCGATGGGAGCAAAATTTCTGGATTGTTTTTTATCTTCGTTGCAGAAAGTAAAAAATTCTCTCTTACGCTGCATTTTTTTATACATATATCTACATTTATTTGCAGCTCCGCTGGCAGATAATTCGAGTCGAAAACAAAATTTTGGTCTAAGAAAAATTGAACGGTCAATTTCTTTCGGTGACACTTCGGAGGTTGGGGTATTCCGTTACTTGAAGTTCTAGATTATTTTGCTGAGCAAATGTTGTTCATTTTATTGGTGTATTCTTTCACTTTATTTTCCAGAGTGTTTTATCATCATTGGGTGCTCCCTCTAAAATATTTTACACGAAGGCAGATAGAATGTTGATTCATAGAGGAGAAGATTCAAAAAAATTGCGTGGACCGCGTCCCAACTATTTCTTCAATTACTTCTCATTGGGAGTGGTTCGTAATATTTGAACCTTTGTTTTGTCCATGTAATGTAAACTTATTAATATAGCTAAGATTGATTGTATGGTCTGAAGCTGCAAATCGCTCATATAATTTTAGTCTTTCCTGCTTCTTATGCTTTCTTGAAAACCATGTTTCTAGCGGCTTTTCAGGATATTCTGTTCGATTGCATCACAAATCGTGTCCAGAAATTTGTCCTACATACCAATTTACCCGGTCACTTTGACTTTGGGATGTAGGTTTTAGTAGTTTTTTATAAACTTTGATGAAGTTAATAGCAATTATAACCACTATTATTAGAATAAATAGGCATTATTTAGCAATAATTATTACAGGTTTATAATAAACGTGAGTTTTTCCCTCAGTAGTAACATAAATAATGTGGAAGTATTTGCTTTAGAAATGCTAACACCAGTAAATGTTGCAGATATGCACGCTGTAACTTTTCCATTACTATTACTGATGGTCCTACTATTACTCCTTCATCAAAGGTCTTGCTTTTATTTTCCCATGTGTGACATTTTTTTCTTTTGTAAAATTTGATTTAGTAGTCTTGCTGATCTCTGTTATACGTATGAAATTTCAGCGAGAAAATTTTTTCGGCGCTTTTTGTGGTGATACTGCTGTTCAGCCTGTGGTACTCAGTCGAAGTGGAACGGAAAATCCATTTGGCCCAACTTTCTGTTATGGCACCAATCAGGTTATTGTTGAGGTTAGTATGATTGTTTTCGTGACATGAAATTGAGATTCTGTTGACCTCTTTCTCAACGATTTGATTCATAGTTTTAAAGTTTTAACTGGATCCGCACTTTTTAAACGTAAATCCAATCTGATCAGCAATTAAGCAGAATAAAAATGATGTTTTTCAACTTTTAAGTTTTTTCATTTCGAATCATTTTGATTTGCAGGTGATGGACAATGGATTTATCTCATCAGTTACTCTTTTTTAATAAAGTTTTGAATTTAGTACAGAGACTTGTTTGACTCGTAATGCACATAATCGTTTTTGGTCAGAAATTCTCTGCTTTAAGGAAATTTATAGAAGCAGGACTTTTTTTGCCTCCATCCGATTTCGTATCATTAATAGCATCAGTTTAATCTTCTTCCGCTATCGATAAATTTACTGAGGATGTTTTTTCCTGTCAACCACTCCTTATCTTTATATATCATTTAGCACTAAGTTTTTCACTTTATTTTCATTATAAGAAACTCTGTGGAGTACCAAAATTCAGAAATTATTGATATCCTTGGTTTGTGATAACTATTGCTTACTCTGTATGCTTTTAGATATTCTTGTACGTTGCGAATTTATGTAGCTTTGATTAGATGTCTTATTTCAACTATGGCAAATAAATCATGCATGAAATGAAGTGTTCGAAGCATTTTATGTCTGAATAACATGAGTAGGGTTAATGTTGATGCAGAATAAGTAAATAAAGATAGGAAGAAAATAGGATTTCACTTTCAAAGAAAGTCATTTGTTGTTTGTGTAACATTGCTCCATTTACTCAGCACGTAGCATTATTGTTCGATGATGTTGTTCATGTATTCTCATTGTTTGCATAAGAATTAATATTTAGAAGAAAATTAGAATTACTGAAAATTACTGCGTTCGTTACACTTCTGCATTTCATTATAGTGGCTTGTTAATTATGTATTAAATACAATGCTGTAACAATCGGGGGAATACTAATTCAAGGTGTTATTATCGAGTATATTAAAGTAGCGGATAAAAATGTTTTGGAGAAGTTTCATGGAGGCTGTACCGAACTAGAGAAAAAGAGGGTTGGAAAAAGAGAAGAAGACAATTGATGAGAGTTAGTTCAATTAATGTTCTATTGCGACATTTATTTTCCTGTGAATAAGTAGTAGTTTGTATAGGCAATAATGTTACTGTCTTTTTTAGTTAAAGTCACGCGTAGTACATATTGTTTGTGTGTCTTTTAAGTGAAATTAGAGAGATAATTTCCAGGGAATTTAGACACACGAATTTCATGGATTTCGTAATTCCTATCCTACGAAGTAGCTGTGTCGATAGATCTAGAAAAACCGATGGTCTAAAAAATTTGGGAATCAAGTGATAAACTCAAAATGATACCAGTAGCGCTACTGCAACAGTTTCGAGGGAAGGTGATTCGAAACTTCGTACTGTTAACCAAGACTATTCAACGAGAAAGCAAGCGAATGACGTTATAAAGAGATATTGGCCCTAAAAGTGATTTGTGTTGTTCATTGAGCGATAAATGATTCAAAGTATTTTTCTGAAATAAATCACAACAGGCAGGCAATAAGTGCGTAAAAATAGACAGCGACATTGGGAACACAAAACTCGCGCAGTGTCAAGGAGAAGCTTGAACCAAACAGTGAGCGATATTTGCAGTTTTTCCATCGTTATAATTTGTTTACGTTTTGAACACGACGTGTTAAATTTGCCTTTTTCGTCCCATTACTGGTGGAATTTCAGATTCGCTCCACTAAGTACCAGTGTTTCGTATCTGTTTATGTCGTTGTTGTGAGTGATTATGATTATTCTTCACTAATTACACACCCACTGTAACTAGTACACAGTGTGAGTACAAATGCAGATGCTAGTATCCCCTGAAGATAAATACTTGCAAACGAGTTCTATCAGTGATCAGATGGCGCAGTTTGTTCCCATATCTCAGCGTCACAATCAATGACTGATCAGAAAGAAGTCCTTCAGTCACCACCGTTTTGTCGCTCGTCTAAGAATTTAAGGAAATATTTCATTTACTATTACCATCGTACATTCCAGAAATGCTGGAATTATGAGATAGAAGTGCCAAGGGCAATTTTATCAATTGTATTTCTATCCTTACGTTTATTTAATTTCAAGCAAACTTCAACAGAAGCTTCAAATCAGTGCACTGTTTTGTCGCACTAGTCTTTTACACTCAGATGTGTGATGAAACTGAGAGTGCTTTAGAATTCTAATTAATTATATTGGCTGTTGTCACATTCGTCTCTGATATTCTCTTTCGCTTCTGTCTCAAATGATTTACTTGGCGACTTCAGAAATATTATTGCTGATAACTACGCAATTAAATAACTCTGGTTCTTTTTTCTGGCATCTTTCTAACAAAAATTATCCACTGCAAAGTTGCTACAGCAATTATGGCATTATTCAAAAGCAAGACATTGTGAAAATGACGACTGTAACCGACACTTATCTCTTCGGAAATGTTAATCACCCTTGACGTCAGCGTTTTTGCCACTGTAACTGCTTCAATTTAGTTATGTATCAATAGTCTTGTAAAGCAAATGAAATCTTCGAGAATGTTCTAAAGCATGCAGTTAATAAACTCTTCTGATAACGACCAAAATGCAACTCTAAAAACTAATTTTTGTGCATTATATTAAAAAAAAAAAAATAATTTGGACTTTAGTGGCAAGTAGTTTACGCTGAAAATAATTTTTTTAAAATCTGTTTGCATTTGAAATGTTTTATCGCTGATAAAACATCAAAAAAAGCCTGTATGTATTACGAAGTACACTTATCATTTGCACTATCATTATCATTTGAACGGTGACGCTTCAGATCAACTGTTTTCATTGCATATTAGGTTAAAACATTTACATCTCAAATAAGCAATAGCACAACGGATAGAATTGTGTCACAGCTACCTTTACGACTGATGACAATAAGTCCCACCTGAATTGAATTCCTTCAGGTTTTCGAAACAGCACTGTAATATGAAAGGTGAAAGACATCCTAGTTTGTTTTGACTAGAAAAAAATCCTAAACTGATGATGCGTGTGAAAATCTTCGACTACTTGTCATCAGTGTGCTATTGTTTCTGTTTTTCCCTACTTATGTATTTATTTATAAAGCTTTCTCCTTGTGTCTCTTTTCCTCTCATTTCGACCCTACCTCCCTTCTCCAATTACCTTCCGGTTTTAATTCCTCTCTGTGTTCGTCTTCTGTCCCTTCTCCTTAGAAATTTTAATTCCTTTCCAAATTTATTACAAAAAGTAATCTTTTAAAAAAAACCTCTGTGGAAGTCCTCTATGCTCCCTGTGCATAAATCAATTTCCAACTTCAGTACTAATTAAAAGCAAAAAAACTTCGTCGC
This sequence comes from Setaria digitata, assembly GCA_003640385.1. Lineage (NCBI taxonomy): Eukaryota > Metazoa > Nematoda > Chromadorea > Rhabditida > Setariidae > Setaria > Setaria digitata. The sequence goes on from RCAB01000018.1 coordinate 170,653, forward strand.
CTTGGAACGTATGTTAGTTACAAAAGTAAATAAAATTTATTTATCTGTCGGTTGCTTACTGTATTTTAGAGAGAATGCACACTTCCTGGCCCCTACACCAAAACTTCACTTCTCTATTTAACCACCTTTTGTTAACTGCTTAAATTTTTTAATGAACAAGAAGCCGACTTCCTTCCATAATTCTCCTAGCCATGCTTATTGCTGACTGCCCTCAAATCCTTTTTTGATTTCACTTCAACATACTTCACTCTTTTTTAATGGGTGATCAAGAGAGATCGCTTATCGCAATTATCACTTAGTGAAGGAATTTCATTATTAGAAGGGATACAGGTAATTGACTTGAAATATAATAGTAGATCTGACTTTCAAAATATTTCTGCGACCTTTTGTTTATTTTCAAAAGTTTAATTAACTTTGCATCCGTTAATTTGCTCAGAAACGCCCCCGAGTATCTCAAATAGCGCGGCGAGTTAAAAGACGACCTTTTTTCTTTTTTTAATTGAAGTGTGTTGCTGTAGAAAAGATCGATTTGCAGCACTGCTAGGTTTTCCTGTGCTTCAGTGAACTTTCTTCTGCAGTAACGCTTATGATCGTCAGGCTTCGGTCAACTTCAGAAAGCTCTTCCTTTTCCTTTCGCTTTGTTTTTAATTACTCCATTTAGCAGACATTTCAGATTAACTGTGTGAAAAGCAGTATAATAAGTAAGAGGAAGAAATATTCGTTCTCATTTTTCACAGATTTTTACCGTATGATTTCTGTAATTAATATTTCTGAGAGTGGTTTTGAAATTGATTTAAGTATGCGAGGAGGTTTCAAGCTAAAATCAGAAAAAGTGAGAATAAGATTCTTAAGGAAGGGTTCAATTACAGTTAAACTGCAATAATAACTCGAGAATCATTTCATAAGAGAGCATGAACAGTAAGGCGTTTTCAATAATCATCCTCGCTGTTGCATTCTTCAGCAGCTGTTCGGCACAGTTCGATTCGAGCGGTTGTCTTGAGCGTAAGGTAAGTCGTGTTTCATATCTCCACATTGTTTGTTGTAACATTTCTCTAGTGCTTGAAAATTCTAAGAAACAGTTGAACTGAATTGCAAACTTTAAATCTGACGATAATTAATAAATAAGAGAAGAACGTTTCGGACTTCATTCCGTTCCTCAACAATCAGTAAAATACACCATCCTATGACTTTCCTGTTTTGTAGGCTTGTATATTTGTTTCGGCAAATTGTGAAGAAAAAGGAAATTGTGAAAAAATCGTTAGTTATACAACCGAGCCAGATGACTGGGTAGTAATAGAACTATTTTACAACACGACTTACTCTGATACTAATTATGCGGCAGTTGGCTTCTCTGAGGACACTCAGATGGTCAGTTCTGATTCTGATATTATTTTGATAAAAACAAGAGAAGTATGTACGTCTTGGAATTTAAGCAGCAGAATGTAAGATTGCATAGTAAATTAAATTCATCAAAACATCCAAATCTAAAATTGGTCCAAATTTTTACAGGGTGAGGAGGGTGTAACTCATTGTGGCTTCGGTAAGGCAAATGAGGCAGGTGTGTTTCTGTCACAGAATGAAGGTAAACGTAATATACCGCTGAATTTTACAAAAAAGGTAAGCTCCCCCTTCAAAAACCTCGCCTTCATCCATAAGAAATGTGAAATCAAATCAGTAAAAAATTGCTTACCTTAATGTCAGTTGCCTTCTTCCGTTCTTTGAACAGATAATATTTAGTTGCTTCCTATTTCACTACAGGATTTCATTTTGACTTATGTTCATAATCATAATTTCTTATCCATTCTTGATCGCATTCAGCGAGCATTATTTCATCAAAAGAAATCAGCATGATTTCGTTATTGTTATCTTTGTTAACAATTCCAACTCAATTCTGCATTCAAAAATTTGGGCCTAAAGTTGTAACCTCGCCTGAACTTTATGATAAAACTAGCTGCACCTCTAAAAATAAAAATATATTGTTGTCCTATTCTTCAGAATGCTGCAGAATATGTTGAATTGTTGCAAGCCAGTCACACAACCAATTCAATTTACTGCAAATTCCGACAGAAGATAGCACCAGATAAAACGGCTCAGAGAGCACATGTACCGGATTTAAATCATACTTATTATTTACTTCTAGCATATGGGAAAACTGACAACTATGAAGGTGAAGGTTTTAAGTTCTTTTAACTTTATATTTTTAAAAATATTTTTTCAGCAAGGTACTAATAGTTCAATAAACGAGAACGAGCAGATCATCAAAAAAAGACGCTAGCAGGATGAAATGCAGATGTCAAAATAATTTGTATATTGGTGTTTGGCATAGAAAATACAAAGATATTAACATAAAAATATTCAAATACATATGGAAAAAGCGAAAAGCTAATCTGGTTCTTATTGCATTTCCGCTTTTCAAAAATTGCAACTTTTAGAATTGGGAATTCATTCATTAGATGAACGCTCGAGAGATTTCCCATTCTTTATTTCGACGCCAGTAAATATTGCTGCTTGGAGAGAAACACAAATGGTACCAATTAAGCAGCGATCGAATCGTAAATTGGTTATCATCCACGGCAAGTATTATAAAGGACAGATTGTTAAACAAATTCTTGACCAATCTTAATATCATTCAGTCTAGAATGATCTTTTCTAGCTTCTTCAGAAAAACATCCCTTGGCAACTTCATGAAACTGACCTCAGAGATAACAATTTGAAAAGAAGAAAGTTATTCTTTGAAAGTCAATGATCCACGCTGAAAATCTCAGGTATGCTAATGCTTGTCGGATGGATGTGGTTGGTTCCAGCAGCAATCACAGCAGCAAGATATCTTCGGGAACATTGGTCTAAAAGGATGCCGTTCGGCTTGAAGATATGGTTCCATGTAAGATTAAGTTATATTGACATTAGATTTAAATTGAAACCATTAACTGGCGACTTTTGTCCCGAAAATGTTTTACAAATGTTTGAGCTGAATTTCACCGACAATTTTGAGGTATATGGTGTAATTAAATTGGCATCACTTACTGTCCTTAAATAAATTAAAAAAGAATGATGAGGACAGTTGAAATCTGGCAATTCATTTCTTCCTTCAGACTGGTTACATCATTCCGATCAACAATGCTTGGTACCTGTGGCAAATATTTGGTATGAGAAACTAATACACTTTAAATTTCAGATACACCGTACAATGAACTCTCTGGCAGTCCTTTTCGTTGTCATATCTGTTTTGCTAATATTCATTGGAAAAGATTGGCGGTGGACTGGGCCGGCGATCGGTAGATCCATCCAGCAAAATCTTTCTGCAGGGGCATTCCATTCTCTTGTTAGTTTCTTTAGAAGAGATTTCCATCAGCTGATTTTTTATAAATATTTATCGTAATCAATAAGGATACATAAAAACGAGTTATGTAAGTACTATAAAACGATAGTCTATTTTCTACAATATATTATTAATAAAGTAAATCACTTTCCCACTTAACTTATCGGTCACCAACTGTTCAGAGTATACTGTTAAGAACGTTCCCTTCCCTTATTAAAAATATCATATTTCGAAATCGCAAACTGAATCAGAAGTCACCACTAGTAAAGTAGGGTCGTAAATTGCTGTGCGCCAGCCACAACAAGCTATGCTCTCAAGTCTTACTATTTAATTTCGAGTAATTTCAATTATAAATCTCTAAAAGTAATACTGAAGATTGGTGCTATAGCGGTTGGTATAATGACAGTTCAACTAGTGGGTGCGTTGCTGCGTTGTGACAAAGGATCTCGATATCGACCAATATTTAGCTGGTTCCATCGCGTTTCTGGTCTTCTAGCTTTTTTGCTGGCTCGTAAGTTGACATATCACTAAATGTGGTAGTAGCGAGAAAAGTCCGGAAAGTCATCAGGTTACCCTACTGCGCCATGTAAAGACCCCCGCTTGAACATCATGAGATTGTTCACTGTTCGTAAATCGAAAGTAACGGACGTGCCACTAATTACAGTAGCGGCATCATTAGACCTTTTCCAAACAGCAGTAGTTTCAGTTGTAAAATTAAACAGCGTTTTTAACAAGCCTTTGGGAACATGGGATTGTTCATTTTTTGGAACATGACAATCCCATGTCCCGGGACTTCCTGATGGACCACGAGATCCATATCCATCGTTTCTGGCTAATAAGCGCATGAGTCACTAAATTATTCAAGTTTTCAGAGTTCTCCGTCGTATTAGCTGTGATTTTTTTCCATGTTTGGATAGCGAGATGGGCTGCTGTCCTTCTTTATACAGTTTATTTTATTCTGATAATACTTTTGCTCTTCCTCACAAAAGTAGGCACTTTTTCCTTTCAAATGTTCTCCATACTCAGAAAATGTTTCTGACGCCTGAGGCATTAGATTTCACTGACAAAAGTATGTCCTTATATTTATTCCCCGGACTTTTCAAGATTCATTTTTTATGAAGTGACATCTTTTATAGTAATTACTTACAGCATATATTAGTGCACATAAATGCTTTTTACACAAGTTGTCTAAGTTATTAAAGTTTGCAATAAAATGAAATTTAAGAAAATAAATTCCTTGAAAGGAAAGCGAAGTACATCAGTCGGTTATATCGGCAGACAATATCACCAAGAACAAATTATCATAAAGACTGAACACGATGATAAGGTAAGCTGATATACTCCCTCTCTTTGTAACTTTGTACAGACAATAAACTTATCAGCAAAATTGTTTCAGTTCTAAATTTAACAGTAAAATTTCCAGGTCAAAAGAGTAATGGCAGTAGTGGTGCTGATATTCAATGCAATAAGTGTGTTGATTACTGTTCTAATGATGACTTTAATGCTGATTTCACTGTAAATATTACAATGTCTTTAAGTGACTGGTAATCAGAATGTACGAATATATTCGCTCTAAAGGAGAAGTGCGGGTAGATAATTGTGAAATCTTGAGGATGTTAAAACTGGGATGATATCTATCTTCAGTCTCTGACATAATATCATACTGGAAAGAAAGAGACAGTGAACTTCCGCACCACTTTTCAGTTGCAATAGGATAGTTGGAGAGAAGTAAAACTATGGGGATTTTATTGTTAGATCTTGCAGTAGTTACTATGGCCACTGGTAAGTACTCATCTTGTGGTTGAAAAGCAACTCCTCCAAAAAGAAATGCAAAAATGAAACTAAAACTCAGTTTAGGTTTAAATCAGATGTGCTTTAATAAACGTTAGTTAAAGCATTTCTTATAATCAGAATTTCTATCCACAAATATAACCTTTGGTGACTAGCATTATAGAGAATTTATTATTACGTAAAGTGTCATAACAGCAAAGCTAATAACAAAATGCTGCGAAAAAATCTTTTAATCAGTATGCACCTCTTCTGGAACACAGTATAGCAGTTTCTGGATTGTATGAGTGGTTGAAACTGAAAGATTGCCAATTGAAAAATTGTAAGGAATACAGTTCTTCTTTTTCTATGACGCAATATGGGAATTACTGGGAGATAGGAAAATAGACTTTTTGTGCTACCAAAGCACGATGGAAGCTCAAATAAACTGAAAATTAAGAGGTAAGAGGAAGTTCGACCCCACTATCTCGTATCGGACAGTTCACAATTAAGTGTTGAGAAAGTGTTGTGGAAAATAATCAAAATTCAACAGTTTCGGAGATATATTTTCACTGTTCTTTCGAATCAACCTAGAAAAAATGAAAAGATAACTTACCCCAAGGCTTATATAAACAAGCTGGTTTATTTTTCCAGAACAAGAAAACAAAATAAAATGGAACAGCCGAGAGAATGATGAAAACTCCAATAATGAGTTCGCTAGGCTGTATGAAAAATGGCAACATCAATAACGCAATACATATGACCAAGAATGTTGCTGGGAATAAAATATTTTGCTGAAATTTGATCATAAACCATTTTCAGCAAAAAATAAATGTGGCAATGAATAATTTAAAGTCCTGAAATTCATATGCTGATTAACGAAGGGATCTTAATAAAACCATTCAAGGGAAGGTGAAAGGTACATTCTTTACCTTGAAAGGACGATGGATGTTGGGCCGAGTAAACCGCAGTTTGATTAGACCAGCAACAGAAAGTGCGATAACGGATGCCTCAGTGAAAGTCACATAATTGATAAGTACATAAATATTCGAACTAAACAGCATCACCAGTGATAATACACCGAGAAGAAGCAGTGATGGCAATGGTGTCAGATAATTTATAGAAATCATTGAAAGTAATTCTGGTAATTGTCCATCCCTGTAGGATCCTTTATTTTTAAATGAGAACAGCAATTATTTTGATGGCCTTAAAATGAGTAAAGGATGGGCATTTTCAACTGCCCTCTGGTTTCGATGTATTATACTACCGCATAGGAATTCATGCGAAGTATCAGTCTCAGTAAAAGAAATTTTCAACAAAAAAGGTAAATTACAACAATTTTCTCATAAAAAATTATGATGGAAGACCTAGACATAAAATACGTATAAATAAACTCTACGGATAAGATTCTTTTTTAAGTGGGGAATTAAAAATTCAAAAATTCTGAACTACAGATACACCTGGCACCAACGAAAAACATTCGACTTGATGAAAAAATGATGCTGTTCAGACCACCAGCACATGAAATTGCAACAAATATCGGCATTAATGATGCAAATTGACCCATGATTACTTCTGCAAAGGTTATTGCAACTGCCGATGAGTCGAGGATCTCTGGTACAGACAAGACAGCAAAATATGCGACGTTAACCATTATGTATATAGCTGTTACCATGAATAATGAAATCATAATTGCTCGGGGAAGATTTCTGAAATAATGATAAGAAGTATTCTAGCCAACCGATCTTTATAATATCAATCAACCTTTTGAAATCCAACTTTTAAATAAATGTTCCCTTCATATTCTCAGGAAAAGCTGTTATGGGATAATCATGCACACTGGCATATACTTTCTGCAAATTAATATAGAAATTTAAGCTTACTTAGAGGGGTTAACAAGCTCCTCTGTTACGAAGTTTAATGAATTCCTGAAAAAAGAAATTGGATGACTACTCTAAAACGAGCGAATCAAATTAGAAGAAATACTACTGTCCAATAGAATTTGATTTTGTTAATAAAGTTAAGATTAAATATTGAAAGTTGAAAATTAAAGTCTAAATCAAAAAAAATTTAAAAACAGGGTATGTTTCCAAAGTGAAAATTATTACCACCCACTGAACGAGAAAACACCTGAATAGAAAGCCAATGCTACATGACTCGGATTTGTTTGTGACCCTTCAAACAATTTGGAAGGTTCCAAATATTCTGTATTGCCTGAAATCTACCACCATCTTTGATAAAATTTAGATAAGACTGAAACCAGAATTTGGAATAACTGTCTAAATGTTGTGACTTTAATCTGCTCTGAATTTTAATGATTAAGAGTCCATATTAAAACTAAAAACGAAGAAGTAATATAAAAATTCATACCTAAAAAGATCCATACTAAACCAGCTATAACAATAACGCAAAGAGAGATTACTTTGGCTAGGGAAAAAATATTTTGCATTCTCATTGACCATTTCACACTGTAGCAGTTGACAAATGTCAATAAACCTATAGTAATATAACTCTTTAAATAGAAATTTTTTGCAATGTCTAGATCTTTTTTTTTTATAGATTTAGAACAGGAAGTTTTCTTGGTATTTACAGCGAAATATAAGATAGCAAATGTAAAAAAACGTATTCCATTGTAATTTTCAAAAATGAAACATACAAATGAGACAAGCAGCTAATAACCTCACAGCATCATCGGGTAATTCACAATTTTTATAAAACGGATAAAGCGTATATTGAGCAAATGTTAATGCCATAATGGCATTAGAAGTTGGGTTGATAATAATTAGTGCTGCCCAAAGGAACACAAATGCAGGTAAAGGCCCAAATGCCTGCAACGTAAAGAACTTTGAAAAACAAAGGAAGTTTAATGATTTTCAAATGCTTTAAGATTCATATTCTACAACCAGTTATGCTCATGATATAGGCATACCAAGATTGAATCAAAATTCAAAGCTGAAGACTGAAAAAGATGAAATCTTAGACTGACATATAATAAAATGAAGAGAAAGATAGGAGAAATCTAAATTAAAAATCATCATATAATTCAGTACTGCGGTGTATGACCCATTAAATTATGCTTTTCTTGTCTGTATTTTCATGTTTAGCATTAAAAATTGCTAATGGAGAGCGGTGATTGATGAAAACTTGGTTAAAGATGGAATATTTTCTTACAACTCTCTTGTTGATAATTTCAACTGAATTTAAATTTGGTCGTGTTTTGCTTCGCATTGATAAATTTGATTTCTATCTGATAAGACCCATTCATTACGTCCCTGACGGTATCTCTACTCTTCTAATGTTTTAAATTGCCGAAAAACTTCTACATAAAGAGACGGCAAGCATTCCTTTCTAAGATGGAAAAATTCGACATATTCGACCAAAAAATGATTGACTGCACATAAACTGCAAAAAGGACATTTGCACAGTTGTAGCTTTCACACTTACTTCGTTGATATATGCGTATTCACCGCCACTTTTAGGAATAGTTGTTCCGAGTTCGGCATAAACAAAGGCACCCATTGCAGCAAATGCTCCTGATAAAATCCATATAATAAGTGACGCTCCAATGCTTCCCGACTCAATCAGCACACCTTCAAATTAGAAAAAAGAAAAACTTTAAGATACTTAAGTGATTCTGAGTCTCAAATACTTCATAAAAATTACAGTTTTGAAAACAATAAGGTCTATTTCAAACAGAAAAACACTGAATTTCTCGAAACCTAAAAAGATTCCGATTGTTGCAGAAAAAGTACCAAACCTTTAGGACTAACAAATATTCCAGAACCAACGATAACACCAATAATGATTGAGCAACCATTAAAAAGGGAGATCCGCCGCTCAAGATGAACCTTACTTGAAACATCTGCATTTGAGGATTCCATCTTATCTGTGCAGAATCAAAACCAAAATAAAAAAGTCGGTATAAAAGGAAGAGGAGAGTGTTAAAAGTTTCAGAATCTATGACTTAATCTTGCGGCTGAGTGAAATCAAACTGAGTAATAATCAGCTGAAATTAATGTTTTGTGAGAGACAAGAATAAGGAGAAGTGATTTTTGCTGACTCTCTTGACTTTCTGCTAAAAATGATCCAACAGCCTACAATTCAAGCAAATGTCATAAATTCCACAGGTGGTTTACTTTTGGCTGGAAACCATAAACTCTTTTAGTTTCAAACGCAAAACTTTTTTCTTCGGCGGAGTAAATGTTTTCCTGACAAATTTGATTTCCAGCACGTCATAAACTACGAAAGTTTCAGTCTCGAATTTTTTTTAATATATATACATCAAACATCGAATGCATAAGTAGAGAAAAAGAAAACTGAGTAGAAAAATGAAAAACACGGATTTCAAATCTTTAGAATGTAACAAAATGAAACGGAGACAGCTCGACTCATTCTGAAAGTATCTTGAAAAAACGGTTGTGCAGTGAAGTGCCAATTATGAGCTAATCTGCTACTAAGCGCGCTGTTAATGAATCTTTTCATTTCGTCCTAAAGAAATGAGATAACCGCCAACCTAAAACTGTCCGAGTTTCTAGTTCCTACTAAACCTAAGCCTGGTCTCTAGTCTCTAAGTCTCTGGAAAGGGCGAAAGATGAACAAGCCAGGACGTACACAGAGTAATGGCCTGTCTATTCCCTTTATATATAGACGATTAGCAACTACACTGATAGATTATACAAATATTAGTTGTCAGAAACTATTCTGATGCTCCTGCAGCCCCATTTTTCTTTTCGCTCGAGGACACAGTGAATTTCGCGTTGTCCAATCAATACAACATGTTGCACACGTGTAGTAAAGCAGAGTCACTTTACTTTAACTTCTAGACTGCCAACAGTGGACAGGTGAGGAGGATTTCCGGGACAGTGACAGTCTAAATCATACATGAAAGAGACACACAGACGTAACTCAAACACTGTCTACGCTCTTCAGATCACTGGAAAGAATTGCACTGGAGGAAAGCTCGTAAACTGGTGGTGCAACTTCTGCTCTAGCGAATGAAGAAAAGGTAAGAGAAGCGTGATCGAACTAACCGACACTGAGTTCTTCATCCTTCAGTATCGAGCAGGAGAATGAAGCAACTTTGACTCCTTCAGAACACCCTAACATAAGGTATTTACAGATGCCATTATCTCGAAAGACTGATTCAGTTAAACATTTAAGACATGCCTCTCAGTGGTTCTGTAACTTATCATGGAATGTTGAGAAAGCACGAAGGTAAAAATTTATGCAATAAATTCTGACTTTACGAGAGTTCACAAAGTGAATGGTTTTAATATAATCAACCCATCAGCAAATAATTCCAAGAATCGCTTGTCACTTTGAAATTTTTAAAGATACTGATACCCCACCTGTAAACGTATGGTCAATTTCCAATCATCAATATATGTATGATCAAGCACTATGTATCAGTTACATGGTTAACACATAAGCATGAATAAGAAAACTCATACAGTAGTTCTATCTGACACAGCAAGACTCAACACTACAACCAGTTGTGTCCATTTCGCTCTTTACACCTTTTAAATATTAACGACCTGCAATTCATTTTATACTACCCGCAATCAACTTAATTTTGCCTCTGCAACCGTTAGCATTAATTGGCAAATTATTCCATCTAATTACCCATGCTCCTATTATTTATTGGGAAGGTACACAGTATTTTACAAATCACGTATTACCTAATAAATGGGAGTCATTTACAAATGAAATTCCTAACCCATATTCCTAATAAGTTTTAAAAAGAGATAGAAAGTGTAGATTCAATACGCTAATCTCCATTTCCAATCTATAAGGAAAGTTTTAAAACCATTAAACGAAAAAATTGCACCACCAAAATCACTGCAATCAACCATTACTACTACTGCAAAGACAATGCAGTAAAAAAAAAATGACATTTACAGGAATTTCCTATGCATTATGTCTCGTAGAGTTTTCTGAACAGTGCCTGAGAGATTGAAGTTTTCATATAGAATCTTCTAAGTCTTTTACAACTATAAAAAATAAAATTTCGACAAGAAATCTTCCAACTTTAATGAATACAAATCTACATAATAATTCGCCACTTTTATTGTCTTTTACTGCTAGGTTAATTCAAATCCCCATTCAATAAATGTTGAAAATGGGAAGTCTGACTTCATATGCCGAGAAATATGGGCTCACTGCGCTGCTAGCAAAACCGATCATCAAACAAATCATGTTCTCACTATTTCCATTTTTAAAAAACATTAAAGAGGGTTAATAGAGTCCTCGATTCTTTCTAAAGTTTTTAAGAATGACTGTTTGCGTTAATAGACTATATTCTACATCCTTGACAAAGAATTAAAAGGTCTGAAAATTACATTTGTATTATTAACTTAACCATAAAGATGAAAGAACGTGCTTCTTGCAAATTGAGTACGAAAAAGTGCAGTGCAGCCTTTTTTCTGAATTCGCCATCGGTTAGTCATGTTATAATTAACGAAAAACCAACAATAATTAAGGGGCACTAGCAAAAGAGTATCTGTCACATTTTGCTATTATGTTGATTAAACTATTTTAGTGGAAGTAAACTAAATTTCAAGGAAGCTTTATAATTTAAATTTATAAGATACTTAATCTGAATGTAAACATTTGAATCTATGCCGTGAGAAAGCTCATTTTCTTTTTGAATTTGGGAGAATTCCTTATTTTTATCCGAAAAATTTGCAAGTCTTTGTTTCAAGTTATCAGTATGTCATTTCCCGTCACGAAATATCGTCCCATTATTTGGCAAGGACAGATATGGACTACTTCTAACACGCTTATTTCTTTCTGTGAAGAAAGAAATATTTTACACTCAGGAACAATACGATCTTCACCGACAGTCATATTACGGCTATATATATATATATATATATATATATATATATTTTTTTTTATGGAACGATACGAAAAAAAAGTCTAAATCTTTAAAAATGGGAATGATTAACAAATAGACTGTAAAATTAAATCAGATTTTAACTGAAGAGAAAATGTAGATTTCTAACAACTCAAACATTCCAGTTTTTTTCCTCATTCATAAACTTTATGTACAAAAAAAAAAAAAGAGACGGTGAAGATATGTGGAAAGCTTCCAAGCAAACATAATCGAAAAGCGATGATCTAAAATGACTGCTACTGCACATGCGCTTAACGTATGTCATTTCACTATGTTTTTCCAAAAACGTTATCCTTCTTGACCAAAATCTTCAGTAAACTGCACCAATTTATCCAAGTCTGCTTTATTCACTGTTGGTTTCGTGTTCATTAACGATCGTAACATATCACTCTAAATCCAAATGAAATTTGATTCACTTAGCATTGTTTCTTGTAATTAAATTATCTTAGCTTTACTGGATAGGTGAAACCCAAAGCAAAGCGACTGCAGCTAGTGATTTTAATAGATGAAATTAATAGATGAAATGTTCATTTTGCATAATTTTCTGATATTTGGCCTAATAGTAGAAAGTTGGAAAAAAAATGAAAATGTACCATTGAGAGAATTGGTTCAGCTAATTTATCGGCCGGTACGTCTATGAAGGACATTGCCATGGCACCTGGATCACCAGGAGAGCAAGGAGTCAGCAAATCATGTATAATGACGCTAGAGTTTGAAGGGGATGGACCAGAAACATGCTTGAAATGGGTTGCTGTTTGGACTTTCCGAATTGGCTGCATCAGTGCTTCTCGCACAACAATCGAAATGTCATAGCCAGAAAATCCTTCCGTTCTTTCTGCAAGGGTCTGTAACAAAAAAAAAAAAAAAAAAATTATGGAGTAGTACTTTAAGTTTATAAAAAAAAAAACCCTAAAACATGTTGCTGAGCAATGTTATGGTAAAAATTTATATATTTTTCTGCTTCATCCTTGAATACAGTTTCTACCTAAAACTCTATTTCTGAGAATAAAAAGTGAAATCTGAACGAAATTAGCACACACCTTGAAATCCTGTTCCGTCAATGAATGCGGAGTATTTTTCCCCACGTGCAATTTGAACATATCTTTCCTCGCATTCGTTTCTGGTAACGGTATATAAATTCGCTTCTGTAAGGTATGAAAATGTCGGCTGTCCTCTTTACGGAAGGTACAAGCTAATGACAGTTGGAACATCATAATACTATACGTATTTATATAAGTCATGTAGTGAGTTATCTATTAAGAGGAAGTATGAGAAATGTAAGTGATGAATATTCGTACTTGTCAAATATTTGTAGATTTAAAAGAAAAAAAAAAATCAGTCCCACAGGTCTAAATTTGACATTCAAAGTGCCTTAATAATCTCTTATTTAAAATTCTTTCATCTCTTAAGATATTTTTGCAAAAATATTTAAACTCAATGAACCTTGGAAAAGTATGCATTTTGTCAAATATAATTGGTAAAAAGATAATGGGCACCGCAGGGTAAAATTAAACTTTGATAATGAAATCCATTAAATGAAATGTAGCAGACTTATAAACTTAGCCAATCCATTCCAAAAAGATAACCTCAAAACGTCGGCGAATAGCAGCATCGAGTACCCATGGAATATTAGTAGCACCAAGGACTAAAATACCCTCCATATCATTACCGACTCCTTGCATCTGAACTAGAAATTCGGTTTTTATACGTCGAGCTGATTCACTTTCAGTATCAGAACGTGAGGAACACAACGAGTCAATTTCATCGATAAATATAATCGATGGTTTGTGTTCTCGAGCCATTTCGAATAATTGCTTTACCAATCTAAAAAAAAAAATCTTTATAGAATGATGAATGCTAGAAACTCATGACAATTTTTACAAATTAGCAGTGCATTTCAAAATTTTCTAATTATTCTTTTTCTATTATTCTCGGCATTCAGCCAATAAAAAAACGCCACCGAGAGCAATAAGCAGCATTTCCGTCTGCTTCCAGAAAACGCTGAGGCAAATTAACACGTCTTTAACTCTGTCATTACATTTCTCTTTTAACTACGATATAGTTCTCAGAAGTGTTAATTAATTAAGGGTTTTCGTTTATTACTTCTTCCATTTCTGGTCCGCTATAAAAAACAACAGGGATAGTGTAAAAAAGGAAATTAATTCCGTCATTATGGATGTCAGGATTCATTCAACCAAGTAGCTACTGAGTCATATTCTCTCAGCATGTGATTCACATCATATCCAGCTATGTAACAGACCTTTCTGATTCGCCTAACCATTTTGACATCAGATCCGACGACGATACTGAGAAAAATGTCGAGTTGCTAGCCTCTGTTGCAACCGCCTTTGCGATGTACGACTTGCCCGTTCCCGGAGGGCCGAAGAGCAAAATTCCACGCCATGGTTTTCGATTACCTAAAAGTGAAGGAGTATATGGAAAGGGAAATCACCGCACGTAAAAATAATCATCGGTGTACAAAGAAAGAGAAATGCAAAGGACTAAAAATGCGAGTTAGTAAAAGCGTTCGAGATTGAGAACTAAGGAAGGATAGATGCTGCAGTGCGGACTATCTTCTTCGGCATTCAAAATGATTATCTAGTCTTCACACCAATCAACAAGTTGTTTGTTGCACTGAAGTGAAAACACGAATCACTGCCAGCTTTAATTATTTCCAGAAAGTAACACATATGCAAGTAGCCCTCTGAGTTAGTGAGCGTGTAAAATCGATAATTCGGTGAGATTCTGTTCTCTCCACGAGCCTTTCGACGATTAGTGAGCAGCAGCAGCAGAAGCAAGTTATATCAGAGGAAGAAGTAACGACAGCCTGTCCGGCTTATCCAGTGTTTGAATGGCACCGATGCACAGACGCACACTCCTGCTACACGCGCTCACTCCCTGCATTACTGCCAAAATGATTAGTGGCAAAGTTTCCAACGCTAATTCTTCCTCGCATTTCTCATCGTTAAATTATCTCTTTTCAGTTATTCCTTCATGTCACAAGCATAAAACCAGACCGGCCGTAAAAATTTCCGGAAATGAATGACTTACGAAAGCATCTCTCTTCTTGTCCAAACGGTTTTCCACTGAGGAACGCGCCATAATGCAAGTATGGCATCTATGAAATGTCTCGGTAAACTTACGAGAATTTTTGGTCAAACTCCTCGTGCACAGTAACCTACGCAACCACCATGCTGAGCTTGGCTTTGTTTAGAATCGAATAAAAACCTCCACACCTAATCCGATGAACAATTATGGGCCTGTAAGGCTGTATAAAGGATCGGTGAAACCCGAGCTTCTTAATTCAATATATGATGATTACAGCTCACTCACTTCCTGTCCTCCACATGTTCCCAGAGTTGAAGCCTGAAGCAAATGTTGTGACCCAAATTCCACTGGAAAAAAAAAGCAAAAAAGCTATCTCGTTTCTGTCGAAGTAGAAAGCTCTAAACCACGTAATGAAATACTTCAGCTTTATCTCGAAACTTTGGAATCCCAACTGTTTGGTGACGAAAAAATTTTGCTCAAAATAATTAAAAAGAAAAACTGTAATATCTCTCCCATCTAATGTCTAACAGTTTTTGTATGTGTTTTTTAGCGAAGTTCCGCTCTCAATTCGTAGCGATGGTGCAGTGTTTATGTTTACAAGTTACCAAATAAAAATTAGTTGAATTGAATTAGTTCACTTGGTAATTAATAGCTGCCTTAATTACCTTAAAGATTCCATTTCTTGCAACTCTTACTGTTAAGATGAATGAGTTTCGCTTCCCCCTAAAGCAATAACAAAAATAGAGAATGCTTGCAACATGCTGTTTTTCTTTCATCCAGAAAATGGACTTTTAGGCAGTACATCTTATGTGCCCCATCGAAAGTTATTCTGAAAGAAATGTAGATGAGCTTACTGATTCACACAAGAAGTCCGAAAAAAACAAAGTAGCAAAATATTAGAAGCAACTATGGCAATGCTTCCACCGATGATATCCAATCATTCTGAGATATTAATTACTGCGATAGAAATGACTGCTGAGCCGGCACCTTTGCTCGCTATTACATTTGCCTGCATTAGTTTGTTGGCCCTATTAGCCAACTGTACATTACTCATTTACATCATTTACAACAGACTATACCGTAATTTCATTTCATCACACTTCATTGCCCATTTATGCATAACAAATGCAGCGGCTCTATGTCTCCTACTACCAATGTTCATTTACAATGTGTGGACGGGAGTCAACATTTGGGCCTACAGCAACGTGATGTGCCGAGTACAGGTAATTACTTCACTGGTCGTACCAACTAACTAGCTCATTATTTCGTTGCGTAAACATGTGCAGCCACGCTTATCTTTTTCACCCCGTGGCATATATTTGATTCAGCTTTATTAGCACACCAATAACTTATGTCTATTTCAACACACAACCACACTCAGCCAACCTTTCCAATAGATGTGAAGCCAAATAGTTTGATTTCAGGCTCTATTGACATGTGCAGCATGGACCGTGATACATTTCATGGCACTCTGCATAGCTGGTGTACATTTATTGACATTTGCACGAATACATTACGAACAACTTTTTGGTTTACCACCCAATATGCTGTGCGTCCTTTCCTGGCTGCTGGCATTTGGTCTAGCATTACCAACGATTACGAACGGACATATCATTATCTACGACCCCTCATTTAGACACTGCGTATGGGGCGACAGGTTTCCCTTTCTATTATCTAGATCGGTCAACAGTAAGGAGCTTCTGGTTTATCACTGAGCAAGTAAAACTGAAACATGCAAAAACACTAAAACAGAAGTTCTTTTCTTTTTTACAAAAATTCTGGACATACAATCCGGAATGACTTAAATAGAAAATGTTTCAGCGACAGTGGGCTTAAATTCTTAACATATCTTTTGATTTTGGGAGTATTTATACCTGCATCACTAGCTTCCTATGCTTACATCCGTGTCCTGGGCATACTGTATCACAGTCCGATCGTATTTCAAAGCATCGGCTTGTACAAAAGTCGTTTTTTAGTTTATTCATTCCTGTTGAGGTTTGTTAAATTTTTTATATATTATTAGACAGAAATTTTGATTTTCTCAATAATTACTTTGAGATTTGCTAGTTTTTAACCACAACCACATAAAACGACATTTAACAACTCTTTGTAGTGTATTTACAACTAGTCTTTGAGACAATAGTACATAAATATGAGAGATTTTAAATTGAATTTCGATCAAAGAAGCTCGAAATGCTAAACTGAAGAAAAAGACTTTTCATTTCTTACAGTCCATTCTATCAGCTACCATTCTACGCGATAACGATTGTGAAAGATTGGAGGAAACCGGACTCAACAGTACCTGTTGTAATGTTGTTCCTAGCATTTATGCAGTGCTTCGTATCGCCGGCCCTTTATGGAGCATCTCTATTTCTCATGAAAGAAGAGGATATGGCGTTAACAGCTCGAGCTCACAAAGCGCCTAATGCTCATCCTCTTACTCAACATTTATGATTTTGCCGACATATTTAATGCTGTTGTATCCAGCATATACGTAGTTTGAATAAATATTCAAAAAATGTTAAATAAACAACTGGCAACTATCAAGCAACAATTACCAGTAATAGCTATACTTTGAAAATATTAGTAATTTCTTCTTTAAAACAAGGAAAAGGGATGGATGATCACAAGATTTCTTTCAAACTCAATGAGTCAAAAGATCATGTGAAATGTGAAAAAAAATCTCATGAAATTGTTATAATTCCGTCTGTTCACTCCGACAAATATTTGACAGTGTATTAATGAATTAATGAAAGATAATTTCGAGGTTTACGTTTTCAAAAGAATCATTCGTTAATTTATCCGCGAATACATTAGGATTTTCCCCAATATAATCCTTAGGAAATAAAAAGAAGGTAAAAAGAGCAGTTAAACTCATCACCGGAAAAGCAGAAATTAAAAATGAGTAATAGAAAACACAGTATTTCTATTAAAGAATCGAAATAAACAGGGAATGTCTGTTAAGTTTATAACTTAAAGTGGTACGAACGTTGTACCAAGCGTCACTTGGAATAAGCAAAAAATGATGCTTTCAACACATCACTCCTCCCTGTATTTCAAATCTTAATTCTTTTTGTGCTTAAAATTTAACAGAATCTTTTGAGTCCATCAAATGCACAAACCTGTAAATAATTGAGGAAATTTGATTGGTAATATAACAGCTTCTTTCAATGCCTCCTTAGCTCCTTCAAGGCCAGCAATATCATCCCAGCTTACATTTGGTTTCTCCATGACAATAGCACCTGATAATCTTTCTTGTAGTTTTTTGTTTTCGGTATCTTTTTCAGAATCAGAATCTGAACCTTTCGCACCCGAACCGTCATCTTTTATTGCTTTTTTTCGGTCACCAGCAGACTAAAAAAAACATAAAAATTTTATAAAATTGTAACAAAATGTTCAATATAAGTCTTTGGAGATTAGGAATGGAGAGATTTGATGAGAGAGATTGAGATATATATCTTAAATACTTCAAAGAGGTTGAGGAAATATACTTCCTCATAACGCATGAATTTAAAAAAAAAAAGAAAGAAAAATAGACCAAATTTCTAGTCCCATAGATGTGCGATAAAATCCAGAAAGGTATCAAGAGTTCTTTAACGTTCTACAATATCTGGATAAAGCTAATGTCACTTTACTAACACGCGAATGATTCGGAAATTTTGTTGGAAACATTCTTCCACTATTTCAAGAATAAGAATATGGCAGAACCTCTCAAAAATCAAAATACCTTGTTTCCCTTCCAAGATACTTGTAAAGTTTACATTTTACGCATTTCCTGCACGATTTGCTGAAATATTTCATAAAACCGCTATCACTCAATTTCTCACAAGTTTTTCTGCTATGAATAGATAGAGATATCCCGAATATAAGCAAACATCCCATTCAAACCACATCATCGAATCCTACAGGATTTTCAGCAGTCAATTCGGTAGAGCTTGAAGGTTGAATTTAAGTGTTTAAACTGCATTTTTTTTTCAAGCTTCATTTTATAAGAACCATGAAAATTATACATTATTACCTTCAGATATTCTTTCACCTTCTCAGCCCGATCCAAGTAGGAAGCACAACGTTGACGAATTGTATCCTTTTGTTTTTCACTCTGGGCTTCATCTGAATGGATGTATTATATTTAATTCATAGGGAGATATTTTAAAGCCATGGCTCAACAAATAGGAGAAAATCAAAATATAGCGTCAGAGATACAATAGCACTTATGTGAAGAGTTTACTTCTCAATGAACCAACAGTACTAACACTTAATCGCGTGTAGAAAATAATCGATTCCATGTTTATATAATCGTAACGCTTCCGGATAGTTTTTTTTTTTATCTTCCTCTGTTGCCTTTGTTACCAATTCAATCGCTTTCTGCAGTGCATTTAAAGGTGGCAGATTATTCCCTCTCAGTATATAGCAGATAACGTGTAACTTAAATAACAAATAATTGTAGTTTAAGACTACTTGAAGAACTAAAATCTCTATTTTGTCCTTTATTTCATTTTATTCAATGCAAAAAGAATCATATTTACCTGAAGCGTAGACCCATTACTGGACATTCTGTAAACAAAATAAGTTAGTAATTATGAGGAACAAATTTTATATCGCAGAAAAAATAGGCAAAAATTCAGTGCAAGAAAGGGACATTAACGAAAAAGTAAAGAACTGAATTACTAGTGCACAGTGAAGGAGTTTTTCTTGCTAAACTCCCCTGAATAGCAGTTGACTATCCCACAGTATCTGCATAGCAAAAGATCTTTTCGCTCTGAATTTATTGCTCAGGGAGCCTTTGTGTCCCTATCCCAAAGAATTTTCCAAATCCAATCGAACATGTAAAAGGCAAGTAAAATACATCTTTCACCACTATGCAAGGAGATCGACTGCCTTTAAGTCGGATAGTGCGCATATTAGATGGACTTCTTCCGTAAAGTAGAAGTACACAGTGAAATGTGGACTATCACCTAGAAAGGGAGGAAGGGCGGTAAGGGTGTCGTCGAGAATACTACGAATTAGGTGGAAAAGGTAAAGGTAAAGGTTCCGAAGTGTTATATCACTGTAATTATCCTTCACTGTCACGCGCTTACCTTTCCCTTACCCCAAGACCTCACTACAGTAATTCAAAGTTAGAAACGACAGAAAACGCAATAAGAAAAGAATAAGGAGACCCAACACCAAGATCGACGTTCCAAAGTGTCGGGAAATTTTTGAGACAAACCGAGTCCGCATGGTTTCCTTTGTGTCAACAGAATTTGCTCTAAATGAAAATAACTGTTCCCTCAACTTCACTGTAAGATGAAATATCTGTGGGTGGAATGTTGTGGACATGGTAGTAGTGGAAGGAAGGAAAAGGAATGGCGTGGTCGAGCGTACAGTGGATAGGTATTTAGTGATCGATATTGATTGGTCGATTTTACAGTGATCAATCAAGTTTGCATCTTATGCTTTATCTCCCTTTCGCACCGTTCTTTTTCGATGTGACCGAAGGAAGAAAGTTTTGGGTGTACGTTCGCTCCATCCGTCATGCACTTACTTGTTTATTCTTTGTTACTGCATATCTTGTCATTTCCCGTGTGTTCTAATGTGTATCAATAAACCTCAGGAAGTCGAGGACCAGTCAGTACTCTTAGATCACTTATTCTTTACAATTCGTTGCACCGTGCTTTACCACATGCGCCTGCACTTCATCAAACTGTTTAAGTGTATGTTGTCAGGACAAACTGTGTTTGATAAATGTTACAATACTTGTTCTACATTTCCTTCATACATCAGGCTCTTATCATCCTGATCATTACCGGATTGGCACTGTCCTATCAGATTAGAGCACTTGTCATTTTCTCGTCCTTTATACTAAATCTAAATGAACTTTTAATGACACTATGACTTGGAAGATCGATAGCCTGAAACTTGTTCCTGCCACTAAAATGCCTGTACTCGAAATGGTCCCGAAATTCCTGAAGCCTGCTGCACTTTGGACACTAGTGTGTGTTGGTTCCAGCAATTCTGAATGCAGCGAATAGCTTGAAATTCTATGAAAGCACCTTGCCAACTTCACACTCACTTGCAGTTATTTCCAGCGTACAGACTGGATGGCATTTCTGATATTGTATTGTGACGGCAGCGCAGCGCCTGTTCAGCTTACTGCCTAAGTAGCCGCAACTTCTGGTAGAATGTTTTGAGACGGGGATTACTGGACATCATCATCCATCACAATCACTCTGAGGAGCACTGCAGCCGAATAGGGCCACGAGGGAAGCAAGCTGCATTTCTTCCCTTTTTCCTCTCACTTCCGAACGTCAATGTTCCCGGCTCGTAACACACAAAACTTCGTGGACGTTGGGAGAGAAGATGCAGTTCCCTTCACAGAAGTCAGGTCGAGAGCGAACTTACCGAGTAAAAGACACGTCACGGACGTGTTCGTCATTCGACAACCGTAACCGTACTCGCCTGGCATCAGTTCAACACTACAAAGCGACCCCTCAACAACATTCCGATCATCTGCTCAACTGCAATAAAGTATGGCATGACAACGACGCCGCTGCGGTAGCGGAACGGCAGTATTGTGTAGTATGTGGGGTGAGAGAGTGCATGTTGAGAGGGAGGAAGAGATAGAAATGGTAGAGGTAGTGCTGATAATGTGAGAGTGAATGAGAGAGGTGACTATGGGCCGGTGACAGAGTACAAGAGTAGAGGGCGGAGCGTGTCTCTTTCCTAACTTTGTTCAGTTTGCAGCAGCCAGTTGCTTGGAGTCCTTCCACTCCTTCTCGTCAGTGCTCACTCTCTCTGTCTGGCCGTCTCTGTGTGTAGCTTACCGCCTTGGGCTGCGGCAGGTTGTTCTCGATCTTCCAGGGCAGCAGCAAGTAGTACAACTGCTGGTCCCTTTGGCCTGTTTCCTTACGCGGTACCGTAGGGTCCTGGCTTTGCGGCTCGGCTCCTCGGATTGCCGCACTGAGAGACTCTCAAATTCACTCCCGTTACCAGCAGAGAAAATCTCCGTCCAAGTTGGGAATCCCGTGAGAGACGACTTTCACCATTCCTTCCCATCCTCACCGTACGTATTATTGCTCTTCACCGCTGCAGGAATGATGCTTGATCTTTGAAGGAAACGGCGCAATTGCATCCTTGGCGACACTGTCGGGATTTGCAACATTGACGCGTCACTGAGGACGCAACGCGATGCGACTGATGGGGTGCATGGTAGGACACTCCTCAGCAGTCGGCGATGAAGAACGCGAGCAACGGAAGGTTTGTATTCACGAATTATACACATAATAATTATGTTTGCTATATCTGTACAGCTATGCCTGTACTTGTGCTCTTAAGTGCTGTGATCTCTTTATGGGTATGGCTTTATTCCAAATTGACATCTTTCAGCAGTGTGTCTTTTCCATTCATTAGCAATTTATGGACTTCCTTTAGCTTCTAGGCAAACTGTGCAACAAGTCCTTGCTATGAAATTGGCTCTTTTTCCTAAAACACCGACTTTTCTTAACACCGCTGAAGCGATCCGTACTATACCGAACGTGAGGGGACCCTTTTTCTTCATTAACTCCTATCCGTATCCGCTGTGCGCCATCTGAAACCAATTTTGAGTGACCTTTCGGTCTGAATGAATAGTACTTAATGCCATTGGGAATGCATTATAGTATAATAATCTAATGGAAAGATAATGTCTGCTCAAAGTTTTGTCTCCTGCATGATAACGAAATATTCAAAAATTGAACTTTTTACGTACAGACTAGTCTTTTCCTGGTTTGTAAAAAATGTACTAAAACTTTGGTAAATATCTTTACAAATACTTTGTAGTAATTCACTTCTTTGGTGAACTTTATCTCGCATTTAGTACTCATTCAGTAGTGACTTTAAGAAGGGCAATTCTTTACAGTGGACTTCGCATGTGAATATTAGATGAATGCTTCAAAATTACTGGTAATAAGGACAATTGTATGTTTTGATTGCAATATTGGGTGTATTAGGAATCGCTAACAGTTTCGCACCTTTTGGTCTTGAAAGTGATCACTGGAATGAATTTGTGTTTTTTCAGAAATTGAATCTTGAAAGAAAGTAGATCCGTTTTCATGAAATTTTTGAAGTATTTTCATCCCATAAAATGGTATTGTAGAAAACCTAATGATCATCCTGTTATAATACACTAGTCAGAGTAAACTACATTTTGTATTTTAATGTACTTAGTATGGGTTCCGCTGTGCTGAATTTTTCATGTTATCGCTGTAATCAGGAAGTAAATGGAGTAACTTTTTCCGACAGTTTTATTGTTTTATTTACAAGGAGTGGAATGTGTGCCATGAAAAGGAAGTAAAAAAAATTTCAAAAGCAATTTTTACTCGGATCTCAGAGGCACACTGATCTAGTTCGAATTTATCGCATTTGTCTCTGATTTAGTAAGTGAGCTTACGGAGAGGTGAAAACAGCATCAGTAGTGATTCACAGTAGTTGAAGCTGTAGATACATTAATCATTTTTTTTCTTGCTTGTAGAGGTACAACATTTGAAGATGGCATTTTAGAACTAAAATTTGAGAAAAATGGATTTTCCTTTCTAACTCTGTTTATATTCCTAAGTGATTCCTTTTGTTTTGTTTTGTTTTATTCTTTCGATTTTTAAGAGGTTTCCGCGAGAAATTTTGAGACTTCATTTTTTTTTTAAGGAAATTTTTAACTGTCTTATTCTTCATTTGTGTTGCTGCTATTTTGTTGGAATAGCAATGTGACAAAAAGTGTACAGTTCTGAAATCTAGTAAATCATCTCTTCTTATTACAAATCTTAATTAGAGGTAATTTCCATTAAGAGATTAAAAATGTAATTGAATAACCAGCTTGGTGCAAATTTTTTATTTGAATTACTTAATTATATTAATCTCTGCTGCTACTAGATTAGCATGTAGAAGTCGAGATAAATATTTCCTTTATTTCGGTAGGTTTATCGTCATATCAAATAATGGGGCGGTATTGAGTGTACTATATTTCAGTCGATCAGCTGATGAGCCTACTGGCGTTAGATTCACTAAAATTATTTCAATTGAAAGAGTTTTGACGTCGGAGATCGAAATCATTTTTATCAGACGGTTGCTTAGTTGTCGATGGTTAAGCTAAATATGTAAAAGTGAATAGAACAATCTTGCTCTCTTGCACTACTCTGGAGAGAAAAGCCGGTAAAATGAATTGCAGTAAGAGATTGTTCGTTTCATAAAGAATGGAGATGAATATGTTAAGTGATTCTGTTTTCTGTTACTAAAATTAGTTAATAGCTAACACACCTTGATTAATTCGTTGTATACTCTCAATTCATTCTCTTTATTCTGTATCCTTTCCTTTTCATTCTCCTCTCATTTATCGTTCATATTTTGAACCTTTTCCTACTTTATCTTAAGGAAAAGTGTTTTCCTCTTTTAGAGCTTAACTGCTCTTTAAAACGTCTTTAGATGAAAGAACAGTAAAACAAATCTTGTTGTAATGATGATTCACTCATTGATAAGTTAGATGGAGTGAAGTTTTTGCAGAATTTTGTGCGACGTTCCTCTTCGCTTCATTTTCCTCCCATATATTCAGTAATATGATCACGTAACATCTGCCACTCTTACGCATCAGAGAAATTCAATTTCATTTTCATTACCAGCTTATTTGGAAAGCACAGATGTTGGTGTTAGACTTCAGTTGTACAACAGTGAAGTCTAGAATTCGATATGGAAAGGTTTGAGTGTGGAGATTTTTCTATGTAGGACTTGTTATTCATATATTATTTTCAGCAGTTTTGGTAGTA
Organism: Setaria digitata; assembly: GCA_003640385.1. Taxonomy (NCBI): domain Eukaryota; kingdom Metazoa; phylum Nematoda; class Chromadorea; order Rhabditida; family Setariidae; genus Setaria; species Setaria digitata. Next base: position 195,452 of record RCAB01000018.1, read on the forward strand.
GATTTGGAATCTTCCTGTTTGAAGGGCCAGTATATAATCTAGATTTAATTGCAATCGTCTTTTTTTTTTGCAAAGAAATAATTATTCAAGGTAATGTTTAATGCTTCTGATTTTGCAGGTAGTGTGATCCGAGCATATGAGGTCTTATAGAACAAACTTTTTACGATGAAATTTCTTTTAAAACGGTGAACTGTCAAGTTATTGATTATTTCCGTATGTTAAAAAAAAAAAAAATTGTTTTCTATCACTCGTAGATCTGTTAACAGATTTCTTTCATTTTTTCCTATCTATATATTAAAGTTTTTACAGGTTGGTCAATATTTTTGTTTAATAATAATTATCGAAAATTTGTTGTTCCAGAGTAGAGAAGTACTTATTTTCCTTAATGTATCGCGTTACAAATTTGATATATATTTTCTTTTGATTAATAGATTTAAGCCTTTTTTAAATCAGCATGGAAATACATTTGAGGATTTGTTTTGATGCCATTTCTTTATATGGGTTGATAGTACATCAGCTGAAGGACATGTTCATTGAATAGGTTATGGACTACAGGAGTTTCTTTTCTTTAGTTCAGCAGACTGGTGTTTCAACTTCTCCCCGCACGCAGGTGAGAGTGTATGTGTCGTTGGAAGTGTAGTGCTTGTTTTATGTCCACATTCATCGCAAAAACTTGACATAGTCGACCGGCATTGCAAGAATAAGTAAAATTGTTCACTTTCCAGGATGACAATACAAGGTTTGGCCAAGCTAACTGTCCAGTCTTCCTTCTATTGATTCATTTTTCCAGTCTTTTGGTGTTCATCATTCTCTAAAATCTCTTGCTGAATGGACTAAAGAATTTCGGTCTTCTGCCCCGCTGAGTGTCTGGTAGATTTCTAGCAGTCGGTCGTTCACAGCTTTGAGATAAGTCTTGAACAGAGCCAGCTAGAAAAGAGGGGTGGAATTTAATCGAACAGAATAAGAGAAATGAGAAAGCAAAGGGTGGAACAGGAAGAACAGGGTGAGCTATTTTTAACATGAAAATTGCTTCTTCTTGCAGACATTCCGTTGCTATTTTTAGTGAGTAAACTAACAGCTGAACACACAACACGCATACATACACACACACAGACAAACACATCATTCTAAAGTCTTTTTGATAATTGAAAAAGGTGTGCAGGAAAGCCAGCATTTCTCATGCGAACTGAGGGAGGGTATTTTCTTTGATTTTCAGAGATATTCGGTTCGCTTATTACGACCTCTCATAGACCTAGTGTATGTGCCACCCGTTATGCACCTTTAAGTGGTTTGTTTTTCCCCAGAACATGTGCTTCTTCCCCTGAAGGGAAGAAAATAGAAAAGGGTTAAAATTCACCTATTTGTTGAAATTCATAGATGCCGACCCGTGGTTTGAACCACTGAACATTTTTCATTTCTTACAATAACATGATCGAAGACACCATCCTTTCTCTTCAGCTACTGGAAGTCTTTAGAGTTGATGAAATGGAACGTCAGAGATAATAAATTTAGAAAAAACAAGTATTATGATTTTGACAAAAAAAAAATTAAACAAGATAATATTTTGTGACGATGAAGTTTCATATTCGAGCTGTAAATATTGTGTAAATTATGAAGCTGATAACAAGTTCTTAAACGAGCGTAGAGATTATCTTGAAGTGTAATAATATGATACGGTTTAGCATGGGATGTCAGTGGTTAAACTGTAGTGAAAGATTTTTTAAGAGAAATTCAAATGGAGCCGTTTTATTCTTCAAATATAAACGCGCTTCAGTTGCTCATCACGCCTTTCCCTTAGTGAGCTGCCATTGTTTGTGGAAAGAGTATCATCAAACGTCGTTATTATCTTCGTTATATGCATCTCTTTTGACTCCATACTATTTTCGGGCTTTGCAAAAAACTATTTTTAAAACCAGTTATGTTGATTATATGCACAGCACTTGCACGTCCTGAAACTGATCTTGTTTGTAAGCCATTCGTTAATGTAAGCACTGAAATCAGAACAAAATTAAATTCGCTTCTTTAATTGTTTTCCTCTTACTTTTCATTTTTTATTTTTAGCTGACAGAGAGTTCTGTGCCGTAGTAATATTTTTTGTTCATTTTATCCCTAAACTTTTAAAAGATGTTCGAGTGCATAAGAAAAGATTAATTCAGTAGATTTCTTTTTATTCTGATGCTGAAAAAAAGTGAATTCTGCTGTCAGCATAGCAACGCTAGAACAACGTGTCAGTACTGGCGTCTTCAAATTGCAGATGTACTTGGCTGACCCCAACGTGTAAGGCATGATTCTTCTAGGGAAATGTGAGACGAGCAAAGATGGTGCTGGATGAATTCTATTTTGGGGTGAATTCTATTCGCACCTGTTTATTGGGAAAATTCGAATTTTTGCAGAAGGATTGGTGACGTTTTTTTTTATTAACTGTAATAATATTCTGTATGGACATCTTGCATTAAACTGCGAACTATCTCCAAGCAGAATTGGCAGCTTAGGAAGAGATAGTCTGTATTTTGATAGTAATCGTTATTATTTGGTATCCATACTGATTCAGATTTATAATTACTTAACATAAATGTACTGAAATTAACCGTGCTACAACTGCTTTCCGATAAATTTGTACACTTTACTGTATGTTTATGTTTGCGGCTCTTATTTATTAGAGATATAGTTTTTAAGATTATTTCCATATTACGATTTATGAGGGTATTCTGTATTCAAGAATGAAAGTTGATGTTCTAAATGGGAAGTCGGGTATAGTATGGTGGTTCATTAGCAAGTAGTTTATAGGAATAAATCTAAGGTATCAGATGAATTTTCCTCCATAATTTAGTGTTAATTCTGTTTAAGCAGTCATAGAAAGCCTTTTTTTTTTTATCAACTTGCATGTTCATGTCTTTTTTTTATCTTTGTTGCTAATGGCATCAATGTAGCTGATATTTATTTTAATTAAAAATAATCCTTTTACAGCAGTGGACGATCTGTTATACAGTGATCTGAATTTTTAGGACTTGCAACTTTCAGACATTCTCATTATTGAATGTTTAGATTTGAAAAATGTATCTATTATCTTGAACTGTTAAATTTTTGGGCTCTTCATTTATTCGTTTTCAGATTAATAAGCAGATTGAGGAGCAGTTACAGAAGGATAAACAGTTGCTTCGAGCAACTCATCGGTTGTTATTGCTCGGAGCTGGTGAATCCGGCAAAAGCACTATTGTGAAACAGATGAGGATTTTACACATAAACGGTTTTAATGAGAAAGAGAAGAAAGAAAAAATTAGCGATATTCGTAGGAATGTCCGTGATTCGATCGTGGTTAGTTTATTTTCATTTATTTAGCCGATTACTGATATTCATTATCGGAAATAGAGGACTGAATTTGGGATAGCTTGTTGCGAAGTGGCTTTGTTCCCTGAGTATATAAATTGTTGTTTTTCTATTATTCTCCAAGATTAAATGTCGAGAATTTAAAAAAAAAAAAAAAAAAAAAAAACAGAAAATAACCAAAAAATTCCAATTCTTGCATTTGATCGAATTAGCATTAAGACCTTTGTGTTTATTGAAGGGGTATAGAGAGATCTTGTATTATTACAATGGATCTTAAAGTCCGTATGTTGGGATGGCATTTTTATCCAGAACTATAGGTAATATTAAAAGCAATGTCCGAAATCGAGCCACCAGTACAACTGGACGACCGTTCAAACGCTCCGAGCAGAGATTATTTATTGTCGACTTCCTCTGAACCTGAATTTGATTATCCTCAGGTTACTACTGTTCACTGCTCAGAATTATTTCATCCTATTTCAACCTCTCTCTTTCGTAAATCGTTTTTGTTACTAAATACATCTGTATGATTTGACGAAATTTTTAGTGGGTAGTTGTTTGAACTTTTCCCTTCCTTCTTCCTTTTCTTTTTTTTCTCTCATTCTTATTTTTTTTTTGCAGGTGTTTTATGACCATGTTACAAAATGCTGGACCGACCGAGGAGTACAAGCTTGCTTTGAAAGAAGTAATGAATATCAGCTTATCGATTGTGCTAAATAGTTAGTTTTTATTTTTTATTTTTTTCATTTTACATTAGTAAGAAAAAAAAAAAACTATTTGATAGACTACACTTATATAATTGCGGCCGTCCTTTCGGTTCATACGTCATCATTCTGGTTTCAGTTTCCTGGATAAGGTTGCAGACATTCGACAAAATGATTACAACCCATCTGAGCAGGTAAGTCAAATTTCTTCTCTTTTATGTCCTCGTATTTCTTACTCTCCAATTTAAAGTGAAGAGTGTGAAGAACTGAACGATATTATCACATAACTACAGACGCTGCTGATCAGTAAGAAAGTGTGACAAACATATAATTTTTTATTTAACTTTTAGTTGTAAATTTTTTTTTTAGGATATATTGCGTTGTCGTGTAATGACAACAGGCATATTTGAAACAAAATTTGAAGTAGATAAAGTACGATTCCAGTAAGTTTCATCTCTCTTTTTAAGCTATTTTTGAGCAAGTATTATCCATCTTTTTCAATTAAAAGGAAAAATGCTTTAGGAAATGAGTGAAATATAGACGAAATCAGTCAATTTTGATTGGTTGTGAATAAATTTATGAAACGCAGCTTTTGACATATATTGTTCTTTATCAGATTCCATAAAACCAATATGTATCATGTAACCATTAACATCAAAACTGCAGATACTGTATATTGCTGCGCAAGAGGGAAATTTTTTCCTTTAAAGAAAGTATTGGATTTCAAGCAGTTTTCTAGCAAAAATTTCACAGCCAGAAAAGGTGTTCAGATTGTCTTCTTCAACAATGTTTGTTATGTTTTTAGCATGTTTGATGTTGGAGGGCAACGGGATGAACGCCGTAAATGGATCCAGTGTTTTAATGACGTGACAGCTATTATATTCGTTTGTGCCAGTTCATCCTATAATTTAGTATTATGGGAGGATGCGACACAAAATCGACTGAAGGAATCCTTGTCGCTGTTTAAAAATATTTGGAATAATCGATGGTTAAAGACAATTTCCGTCATTTTATTCTTAAATAAACAGGTTTGTTGCATTTAATTTATTCCCTTCCATTGAATTCATTTGATCCGAAGCGAAAAGCGACAATAGTAGGAACAGGCAAAGCCTTGAAATGAAGGGTAGTAGGATTAATATGTTTATGGACTTCATAAAATTTCTGCGCGAAGAGGCTTGATTTCTGTTATCATTATTAACTCTAAAATATTTCTGAAAGAAGAAAAAAAACTTTCAGGATTTGTTAACTGAGAAAATTAAATCAAGGCGGCATCCACTAAAAAGTTATTTCCCTGAATTTGCTAGTTACCAGCTACCTGCTGATGCCACTTATGATGCATCTGATGATCTTGAAGTCGTTAAGGCAAAATATTACATCAGGGGAGAATTTCTGGTAGGTTTTACTTTTATAACCTCTCAGAGCATTCTGTTCGGTTTTTTTTTTCTTTTTTGAAGGTCGGGAGTTACTTTTAGATTGTTGAACGAAATACTTTTAAAAATAGATGGGTCAGTAACCTAAGTCTTTTACCTTTAGTATTAATGGGCGTTTTAACTTCGATTTCGTTTTCAGCGAATCTCGACAGCAGCTGGTGATGGGCGGCATCACTGTTATCCACATTTCACCTGCGCCGTGGACACAGAAAATATTCGACGTGTGTTTAATGACTGTAGGGATATTATTCAACGCATACACCTACGTCAGTATGAACTATTGTAGGATGCTGATTGGTTTTCTCTCTCCTTCATTAAGCCTGGGCTAAGCGGGGCTGTTCTTTATTCCTGGTAATTTATTTACACTTTCTTATTAACTTACATGCTGGTCCAAGTTCTAATGCATAATCCACTCTATATGTACTGGCCGGATTACATGTCAAGACAATATACTGTGCATTTTTTTAATGTTATGTTTGATTTAATCTTTTCCTTCCTTTCATTAATTGCTTTTGGTGGGTTCGAAAAGCACCGGGTTATAATTAATCGAATTTATCTATTTCAAACGTAATGAGATTCGTAGGCAAATGAGGGTACAGTACAGTATAACAGTATTTTAAGTTTTATGCGGTTTAGTACAGCTCCGGTGACTTCGATTCTTTGCCCTTGTTCAATCTTTTATTCTCTGACATAAAAGTGAAAGGAACTTTGTTTTTCCATCACTGTTCGTCGCTCCTCCATGCTTTTAATGTATAACTTCTAATATAAGTTCGAATTTGTGGTTGTTTCCAGTGGGTTTTTTTTACTCATGTGATGCGAAGCCTCGCACTGCCTTTGGCGTTTTTTACGGGAAAACTTCGATATATATTACAGTTGAACTGTGCTGTCATCATTATAATCGTCGAAACGTTAAATTATATATTACTTCACTATGGGAAATATTAGCACTGATGTCTCTGTCCCAAGTCTTCAGGTCTTATTCACTTTTTCATTCGATTATCGTAAATAGGCGCAAGCTTGTGCTTGTACACAGTGTGCTTCCGAGAAGCATAGCCGATTTTAGCTTTAGAAACTTTTTAGTTTATAAGGTTTGGTTTTATGGCGGTTTGCAATATCTTTGTAGTAAGACATTTCAAATCGCTGTATTTTTTCTTTGTATCAGGGAACAGAGAGAGTACTGTAAAATAAGGTTAAGTACAGTTCAAGATCACTGTGATACCCTGCTTTTGATACTTTTGTCTTCCGACCAACCTCTCGATATGGCTGGTGCTGAACTTTACGGGCAAGAAATAAATTTACTAATACGTTATTGCTTTATTACGTAGAATTTTCTTTCTTAGGAAAGAGTTTCTACTGAATTTAATCCGGAATGTCGGAATTTTATTTCTTGGGAAAGAGTTTCTACTGGATTTGATCAAATCCGAAATGTATCTTTGGACTGATCCACCAACTATTTTGCGTTGTCACTCAACATATTGAAAAAAAAAAAAGAAGGATTAAAAAGAATTCTTTTACTTTGTTTATAATTTATGTATTATTTATGTATTCTCTATTATATTAAACATCTCCACTTTTCTTCGAGAACAGGAGTTATTTGATTGTAATAGTTTCCTTTGAAAATTTTGCATGCTTTTTACGCGGTCTCGTTATCTCCTGCGTGCTCATATCTTAAGCGAATGCTTTAAAACTTTTTTTATATCAAGGGAATGACGGCTCAAAATAATATTCATTTAGCTAATCAAGAATAAGGATATGAGTGATTATCAAACTTTTTCCTGGCGATGAGTTGAGGATTTTTGTTTTGAGTTCGTTTTCTTCCCAGCTTCTTTAGCAAAGTTGTAATCTGCTCCACTTTAATTACTTATTCTATCATTTCTCTTCCATTTCCTCTCTCCTTCTGTGTGTTTTTTTCTCCAGTTGAAAGCTTGCTATTTGAAAGTGGAACAGTAGCCAGAAAAGGACTTCAGCACAATTTTTCGAAATTTACTAGTCAACCTTCCACCTTCAACCTGAAATCAGAGGTTTTTCGAGCGCTCAAGGCGTTCTTAGCTAAGTAGCAGCTTTCTTTTGAACACACTGCTTTAACTGATCGGTTTTCGATTTTCAATGAAATCGTTCAGAATAGTGAGAGATCCAGAAAGTTGTTAAAGTGCAACTGAAATAGCCATTGGCATGGATTGATGAGAACTGTATTGCCATAGTGTGTTTATATACCTATCTCACCATGTTTGTTTGGAATAATCATACGACATATGCGCTCTTCTCCTCTGCCCCTTTGGAAATTGTTTATAATGGTATAGCCGAATATGTTCATCATATGGTTTCGTTCTAGAATATTCGTTTCTTCCTTAGCATTTGTCATATGTAATGTTTTCGTACTTTCCGTAATGTTTGTTTTGATGTTGCCGTTTTTTTAGCATTCGGGTAGTTTTTGTCGTTGATTCCGGTGGGAGGGCTAGTTTTTGTATTTGAACAGTCAAGTTTTATGTGGATAAATAGCAGATCTATTAAAACCCGTGAAAAAGTGTTCCAAGCTCTTATTTTTTCATGATTCAATTAGGTAAATTTTCAAATTAACGGCTGAGATGTAAATTGTTAGAAGTGTCATTGCTTTTCTTGTTCCATATTTTTTGTCATTGTGTGTTAAATTTTACATTTTTATAATTCTCAATGTCATTGTTTTTGCTCTGTTCATACGAAAAAAAAATTTTTTTTTGGAACGAAGTGAAATCATTACTCTGATTTTATTTGGATAAAACTACTTTATGGTTTTTTGCTCCTGCATCTGACTGACAGTGGTAGCATCATGGCAAAAGTTCTAGTAATCTCGAAATTGTCGACAAATTGGGTTTTGTTAGTTCTTCACTACCAAATGCAGCATATTTGAAGTTTGCTGAAGACCTTAATGTTGAGCAAAAACTCTCATGGTGATCTGTGAAAAATACAACTGTCAACAGTAGGGAGTTGAACTTGCAGATCTTAGTGTCCATTTCGCAAATTTCTAAGATTTGGTTATTTTCGGTACAGTTAATGTTGAAGTGGGTATGGAATACTTCCATTACTGGATGTGTTTAGTGAAGAAATTAGTTTCGGCCGACAGAAAGTCAAGAGAAAAGAGTTGGTGGAGATTCTGGAATACCGGCACTTATCTATTTCGCTGGGAAGAAGGTCAAGCTAATACAAACACAATAAACCAAGTCAAGCCGGTACTAGGTAAGATTGGTGTCTAGGCCATAAGCGTTAACAAAAAGTGAGGCTCATTAATTTCACAGTTATAGCTTATATCTCCTACTATAAATAGAAAAATTGTTACAAAATGTCTTTCCCAGTGTTGTATATTTGTACTACCTTCGGTATATACGGGATCAGGGGCGAATTTGAATCGGCGGGAGGAGGATGTTTGCGCATGATTAAATGAAGTATTAGAAAAGGGTGTATTAAATGCACTATTTATAAGTAAAATTTAATTAGATCGATCGTCTCCTTGGTAACGCTCAACTGTTGCAGTGTGCGATTAACGGAGTAAAGCACTGTTTTCTAACTGCAAATGTCTGAATTATTATCCATCTTTTCAGTTCCGTCATTCGAGTTCCACAGCACTGCTTCTTCAGCTTCGCTGTTCATTATCCGTGCACCCTCTTTCCCGCTTCTTATAATTTCATAGTTCTATTCCCAATCCATCCGAAATTTCCCTTGTTCCTTTAAGAGATATCCTGTATCGTACTGTAAGTCTTTTCTCTAGTATGAATTCATGAGGTATACAGCGTGCTGCCAGCATCATGAAGACGATTCGTACATTATAACTGGTAAAAGTTAATTGTTGCACTGAGTGTACGACAAAGAAATTGAGTTCCTTTCTTTGTCATTGGTTCCTAAATTTTTCAGAACTTTTAAAAATCCCAAAAAACCTGATGAATGCAGTGATGAATATCATGCCTTTCTAACGCATAATACCAGCTCTTTATCATGAGAAAAGTTAGTTAACAGAAGTTCCGACTGAATGTGAACATGACCTGACGGACAAACAGTCAGCAGCTTGATCAGAAATGCTACAAAATTATAAACTGGATGGGAACTGACATCTTCATCCAACAAATCTTACTAATATTTTAACTTATTATTTGTGAGTATCCATCCCTTTCTCTATGACAAGTTCCTATAAGTTAACTCAATTATGTTCAAGAATAGGGCGGTTTATGAAATAAGCAGTTTTCTCGAAGTTTTGTAACATCAACTACGAATTGTGCACTTACGTAACACATATCATTGAAAACTCGTCCTAGAAGTGAAATGATTCCTATTTTCCCCTAATACCTGCACCTCGGAAGATAAATTTGAAGGCATTAACTACTGGAACCCTATTACCTTTCACATAGTTCATGTTTTTTGCCAATAACCATTGACAAACTTGTTAAAAAAAAATATTAGCTGGGCAAAAGTTTTGATGGATCACGTAAAGAATTCTCAACAAGCTGGTTCACTACTATTCACCCGTTGCAGTCAAAAATAACGCTACACCAGAACTTCAGAAGTTTTCAGTTTTCCTCCTGTTATATTCAAAAAATTCTCGAAAAACTAAAAAGCAGCTTCATGCCTTTCCTTTTCCTTCGTACAACTAAATTCCTAATCGATTCCAGTGGTAACAACTATCATGTTTGACTCAAGAATAGTTGAACTCTCTGCACAATTAAGACTCGGTTGATTGAATTAATTGAAGTATTAGGTAGCTTATTTGCTCAGATTTTAATATGCAGCCATCATCAACTACGGTAAATGAAATCGAATTATTCTGGCAAAAGATTTGAACTGAGTATAACGGTAAAAACCGCTATCGAAGACAGTAGATATGATTCCGACAAATTTCGCACTAATTTTTAACAATCTGCTTGCGGTAATCTAAATTAAGCAAATTAATATTATGACGAATTTCCTCGAGAATAATTTTACTCGTGAATTCCTGAAGTGGGATTTAATCTTGCAAATCGAATGATCTTGAATGGCATTTACTGAAGGCTTTCCGATTCATCTGCAAAACTCCTACCTTGACTCCAAGATTAAAAAAAAAAAAAGGAAAAAAGGATCAATTCAAGAATTTCCTCAACAAAGAATAGCAGAAAAGAGGAATTCGCTCTCGTAATATAGCAATAATGACTTGGTGACCAGTGTTGTTACATTAAAATTCTGCATGTTTACCAAGTCACAACCATTTTAAATTAATATTTGTTGCAGGAAGAATAAGATTTGGCTGTCACTGAAATAGGAGAGAAGAAAAAGCCAGCGCTGTGACCTGTTCTCGATCTTCTCGGTTCACCTGCTTCGCTCGACTCTCTTTCCTCTCGTGAAATGATGACGGGAGCACCTAATGAGACGTCAAAGCTCACCAGGTGGAAGACTTGTGATTTTGTTGTTTATACATATTCAGCAACAGCAAATCCGAGCCCTCCACCCGGAAGCAGTCCCAGTGAACTTTACAAGCTGCTATACTTCGCTTCCCTGCTTAAGATTTACAGTCAGTTTAAATCACTTCATTATTGTGACCCATAGTCTTAAACTGAAAAATAAATTTCGACATTAATGGTGCTCCTTTTCTTTTCCCACCTCTGCTAACCTCAAACTGATAGTCTGAAAGTGAACCGCCTAACTGAATCCAAATTTCTGACTCCAGTGCTAGCAAGTAAAAATTCCAATCAGTTATTCTTTTTACGTCTGTTAATTCACCTACCATTGATCATTGTTAGCCGATTGCAGTTACTACGACTAAGAGTGCGCGTTTTTTTTTTTTTTTTTGAGAGCTCAAAGACCATATAATTGTGTTACCGGTGAAATTTAAAAACCAGAGTTAAACTAAAATGCATAAAAGTGAAGGTATTTTACAAAAGCTACTTAATAAAGTAGATTTGTTTCAGTCATTTTTTTTTTTTTTCAAATTTAAGCCAAAAAAAAGGACTCTGCAAGAGTAGAATAAATCTTGGTAAAATTCTGAATCCAAACACAAATTTTCCTAATGATATGTGGTATTGTTAAACAGAGTACCTCACGTCAAAAAACTGGATAATATAACAGTACTAATGAACAGGGCTTTGGAAATCTGATAACATTTTTGAATCAGCAAAAGAAGTGATGACATACACATAAACTCATAAATCATATACAAATGAGTGAACTAATGTCAATTACATATCTACTCGTGATAATCGTATAAAACTAACTCATCAAAATGTGAAGATTTATTGAAAGTTATATTGCAGCTTAGAGCTGAACCATCAAAACCATTCCCTTTATGATTTGCACCGATTAGAATAATCCAAATTCTTTTAAATTATATTATTAAAAGAGCGATTTGTGATCTAATCCGGAAATGAAATTCATCTCCCATATATTACTACCAAAACAAAAGCACTTAAAACACAAGGAACTATGAAACTTGACAATTCAGAACAGGTGCGAAAATATTTTATATTTGGAGACAAAAATCCAGGCTAAATCAATGAAAGCTTCTTTGCACAACGTTTGCACTTAATAACGGCCTACATCCTTCCATTTTCTCACTTATCTTTCTATCTTGCTAATAGAATTGAACTCTGAAAACCTTAATACTGAAAATCGTGTAGGAGATCAGTACCAGGTAAGTTACAAGTAAACATGAAATTTTACTATGCATAACTGGTTTTCAATTTTGAGCACACACAAGCGGGTCGACAGTTGGTAGCGCGCCGTCGTCTTGGCGTGACGCGTTCAGCAGGAGACGATTCACTGGTTGAATAATGTACGGTGATCAAGTTTTCTAAAGTTTCCAGCATTTCTTCCATATGTTCGATTTGCTGCTGCGTAATGCACGTCTCACCATTCGGGAACGTACGTTCCAAAGCTGCGCAACGTCGCATTTCAATAACACAAGCATTTACACAACCAATGAACTGTGATGCATGACGAGTAAATTCAACACCTACAATACAATTTAAGATAAAGTATTACCTGGACCATAGCCCAGGTAATGTTTTACCCCTCCAAATTAAGAAACAAAATCTTGAAGTAAAAAAAAAAAANGCTCCTCCAAATTAAGAAACAAAATCTTGAAGTAAAAAAAAAAAAAAAAACAGTAAAAAACTGCTAAGTCTTCAGAGCAGTATGATCGCTATACAGGTCAAATGAAAAGATTTAAGATATTTTAGCAAATACGAGTTGAGTCGTATCCGAGATGGAAAAAGGAATGCAAAGAAATGATCAACAATGCCCAAAAACCTTTACAACAATATAATTTGCATCATCCTTTCATCAACAAGTGATTAAATTCACCTTCATGACGAAGCTGAGGCAGAATGCAACTTTTTGCTGCTTCACAAGATTTAATGCATGCTCGACCAAACGAATCAACATCATTTCGAAGTTGTGGTCCATCTTGTCCGGTACCGATACACTGTACTACATTTCGAAACTGCGCCAGTTGTACATTTGAGTCATGCACTAGCTTAAATATGAAACTTCCTTGTCACTAAATATTTCTGTAATTAATGACATCACCATTTGATCTTTATCGATAACTGCCTCTCCTAGTCCTGCACATTATTAATTCTCATCAAGCTCTAATTGCCACTGTGACGATAAATAGTGATAAGAGGAGGACATACCTCCTGCAACTTCCTCACGCTTGAAACAGAATGTTGCCGCAGCTTGGAGGCCATACAATGCTTCAGGTAATGGTGGCACTATGACAGCAACACTGCTGCTACTACTGCTGTTGTTGTTTGCGAATCATCCAACTTATCGATCGCGAGAAAAGCCGATATCGCTGCATCCTGGCTAGCAATGACAGCATCAGAACATTAGAACCATCCCCTTTCCTACTTACCCTTCGTTTTCTTTTCCGTGGAATCTTGCGTGGCTATTTCAGGATGATCTCTTATACTTTACCATTTACAGACTACAACAATTCCCACACAACCCATTTTAACTGAACACACTACCTATCTCCGTGTAATTTCGACCAGCTCTTCTCGTTACATACGTCTACTCTCGGACCAAATTTCAATGCCGACCAGGCACTTAAGGTTGAAGATTGCGTCCAACAAAACCTTTTTGCGGTGCATGATGTTGAAGGAATTCATTTCACACGGACTATCTCTCACCTTCATCCGTACTTGTCTTGTCTCTGATTTCCGGTGTCTTATTTCTTCCTGTCGGGATCCATTCTTTTTAATCAGGAAAACGTGATAGAAAAAAAAAAGCCTGAAAGAAAGCCTCGCCATCATTTCCAAAATTCACAAGAGACGGTGAACTTAAACTAGAAGTAACCACGCTTAGATCTTTTTCGTCATCTACTGATTCCAGGATGATAAAATGAAATTTTTCCATTTCACAGCTTATGCATACGCACACATAGCTTTCAGGTCAGTGCTGATGAACTTCATATATAACTGCAAAAATTTTAAACACATTGAGAAATAAAAAAAAAGCATTAGCAGTAAGCACAGACACTGCTACCGGAATTAAAACCGAAACATGCGATGGACAACAAAAATCATAAATAAATTTTGAAACAAATAGATGTACTATTTAAAATAAATTTTTGTCCTAAAAGCTGGAAATGCTCCTTGACAGTTATGTCTTGAGAAAAAAATAAATGAGGTTCCACTCGAGTCTATAAATTTTCACAGAAAGACACTTGTTCTCTGAAATGCAAAAAACAAAACTAAATATAAAGGAATTCCCAATCAGAATATTTGATGTATTCCATCCAACTGTATGATTCACTACTGCAAGACTCTTACAAACGCGCAAAATTATCTTTATACATACAGACTTCCTAAATTTCTGAATCAAAAAATGATTGAATCGTCAAATCTCCCATAAAGTTCTTTGTAAATTAAACGACCATGAAACTGACACGAAAAGATTCATTATTCCCACTTGATATCCGAATTTATAAACAATGGAAATGGTTGACCCTCAGTCATCGACATAGACATCATCACGATCACCTCCGCTGCTCCCATTATCACAATTATTGTCATCAGTCTCATCTTCAATATCACTGTCATCCGAATATTCGAAAAATACAGCTTGCTCCACTTCCTCAGGAACACCTTTTGCCGGAAGTTCGATATATGGTCCCCACAAAAGTGGAACTAAGGGCTTGTTAAACTTTTTCGATTTTTCTTCTAGATTATGCTTCCATTCATTGGCCTAAATTAATAAAATGGTTTAAGAGTTTTATAAAACAGTTTTTGGTTCTTGCTTACGCTAAATTCAGATTTGAAATTCATGCCAATTCAAAAAATCTTACTTGTGGAATTATGCTTTCTAAAATTAAAGTTATGTAAGAAGATTTTCTTTTTCTTAAGACACTTTCCATCTGCTCAAGGTTAATAAAATAATGAGTTTGCAATAAGAATTTCTTTTTTTTTTTTTTAAACCAACAATCAGCATTTTTGATAAAATGTTTTCCTCGAAATTTAAGCAGTAAGCATTAAAAGCACCGCAATACAGAAATGATAAAATACATAACCCTGCATCTTCCCATACTTATGTATATATTAACTGAGAGCAATAAAAGAGAAGTAACAGAATCACAAAAATCTAGTCCAGCGTAAATTAAGCCATAGACGCCTTATCTCAACTTGTTCCTCTCCTATTTGCCCATTTATGAGGTGTTATTCATTATTAATGGTTATATGTTAGCAAACAATCGAGAAAACTACACTATTCAAAATCGAAAAACTGATAAGTGTTTCCAAATCTTTGAAATTCCAGTAAAGTGACTGCAAAATGAACAAAAAAATGAAAACACGCAATTTGTCAAAGATAAAAGCAGTACTGCTCAAAAATCCATTTTCAGTGAACTCACCATAGCTCTGAGACGTTCGGCACGTTTACTAGAATCTTCTTGATGCTTAAGACGATCCTGTTCATCTTCGCCCTCACCTTCTGATAAATACCCGTGCTGTACAATAAAACTATCATTATCTGTTGAAGGATCGGAATTCTGAAAATTGAAATGTCAAGAACCCCTGAACTTTCATGATTAAAACTTTTCAACATCCAAAAATTGCGCTGCGATTGGAAGAAAATACAGGAAATAATTGTTACAGACTAGGGATAAAGCGAAGTAACAGGTGAGAATGTTCATAAAGCAAAGGTCAATGAATATTATGTATTCCAAAAAGGAACATTTTTTTTTCCACATATTAGCGATCCAAATTTTTTGCATATTTTCCGGTAATGAAACGAAATCAAAACTCGACCAAATCTCCAGCAAGTTTAAAAAGTAAACCCTTCTACGTAGGCTCACAAAGCTTACAAACCTATTATCAACTACTTAATTTGTATCGGAAAAAAGAACTTGAAAAAACCTCTTCATCTTCTTCACTCATTGTACTTTCATCACAGTCATCGCCTTCAGGAATTTCCCATTCTTCGTCTGAATCTACTTCATAGTCTATCTATAAAAAGTTCAATATAGAATTTTCGCCCAAAAGATTTTGACAAGGAGTTCCTAGAATACTAATTTAGAAACCCCTTCGCTTAATTCCGGTTAGACTAACTTGGATTTCATCCTAAACTTCATACCTCTGCATCTTTAGCAAAAGGCCTTCGGCCCGTTATAACAGTGCTTCGTTTCCTCCACGTTCCATAATAAGCAGGCCGCCAGTTATCATGAAATTGAAACAGCTTCGCTCGATTTAACTTTCTACAAGGCTAACACGATGTAATATTTACTTGTATTTTCATTTTAAATGAAATAAACTTATCAACAATTTTCACATGCCTATTTTCTTCTGCAAAGTAAAACTCGACTTCTGTGCCGCCTAACTTAACTTAGTAACAATCCCGATATACGCTAAATATACTGGATGGAAAACAACTAAAAAATAAACAAGCGAACGAATCAATTCGCTTATATTCAACTGACACTCGCTTAAAAATTTTCGCTTTTTTCCATCAATTATATCACTTAAGGATAAAGAGTACGACAACAATTTGAACGAAAAAAACACACATACACATACAAAAAAAAAAAAGAAAAACTAACACTTTTCCGACTGTACGAGATTTAACAGTTGACAGGTACGATTCTCCCTGCAATTAGTAAATTGATAATTTGAAGTACAATATGAGAAATAAGTGGGAAGTAATAAATAAGAGGATTTCAAATATAGAAGTGTTCCCACAAAATAACTAAAAAGAATTCGGAAGATGCTGTCAGAGCATACGTTAGGTTGGATCTCCAGAAGACTGTCATGAACTTCTTTTGAGAGTGGTTTACGACGAAATACTGGTGCAAGTGATACTCCCTGTTTACAAAAGAACGGTAAAACATTAAGGACTGATAGCGGCACCATCTCAGATCCTTTTTCTGGCTTTTCTTTTTTATCGAAAAATGAAAGAAAACGATCCGATTCTCGCTTTTTTTTAAGCTGCACCACCTGAAAATGAAGGTAAATTGCATAAATATATAACTACTTCTTAATATACTGATGCAAATATGCCGCTTTTGGAACTTTACCTCTTCTTCCTTTCTTCTCTTCTCACGTCGTTCTTCTTCTTCTATTCGCTTCTTCTCACGCTCTTCTTCTTCCTTTTGCTTTTTTTGCTTTTTGATTTCCTCTTCCATTCTCTTTCGCTCTTTTTTTTCCCTTTCATTCCTTTTCTTTTGCTCTTTCCTCTGTAAGTCCTCTTCCCGCTTCCTCTTTTTTGCTTCCTCTTGTTCTCTTCTTAACTTTTCTTTTTCCCTGAAATTTTCAATTTTATTTCTGACCTATAGCATCAGAAAAGGTACAGTTATCCAAATTCCTCTTACTTGTAAATATATAAACTATAAATACTACACGATTTATACCGGAGAGTGAAGAAATTAACGGAAAAAAGTCATACTTCTGCGCTTTTTCCTTTTTTCGCCTTTTCTCTTCTGCAGCAGTTTTCTAAAAATATACAGTTGAAAAGATCACAGTATAAATGACTAATTTAAGTACATACACTAATGAACTATCTTTCAATTTAAAATTTAAAGAAAATTTCATTTCAAACACAAATTTATTTGTAAGGGTAATAGAAATTAGTACACAGCAGAAGTGGTGGACATCATGCAGTCGATAATTTCCATCAAACAATAAAAATTTACACTTAAGCTTCCACTTCAACTTTTAAATTTGTTTAAAAATATTAAGAAAACAGGCTATTTCCGTAAAAGTCTCACAAAACCACCACTTTTTCTGCAGTAATCTTCTTTTGCTCTCCAGTCTTTTTTTCTCGTTCAGGCAACTGCTCGACTGTTACTCTTCGATATCGTTGCTCTGCTATGTCTTCTTGCGATAAGGGAAAAGCTCCTTTTCTACGACAATTTCGAGCAAGAGAGCCTCTCTTTCTTCCTTCAAATCCCTATAATACACAAACAGTTGCAATGCGAAGATACGAAAGCTTCATAATCAATTCAGATTAAATTACATTTACAATCCTGAAACAATCTGTGCATCAAAAACTAAAAATGTTGCGAAGAAATTTAGATAAGATCTATTTCAGTTTATATTATTCTCATATCTTTAAATTCCCTAGTAGTTCTGGAGATTCATACCGCAACATGTCCACCAAGGGCACGTTTCCTACGTCCAGTCGAAACTTTCTGGTGGTCGACCTGAAATCTTCTTTTCCACAGTATGCCACTTTATATTCACATAAAATATTGGAGAAAAAGCTGTTTTCCCTAACTAAACCTCAGGATACCACTGCAGTGGAATCAATGTGCAAATGATTTGTAATGAAGCTCAATTAGATATTTCCAAAAAGCTCAAACAAGGCTTCTCGACAGCTTAACTAATATGCAGATAAAAAAGGTAGTTTAGTTTGTTGTCTTAGACAACTCCAGGGAGTTATTGAAGAGTGGGTCTACAAGGCACTGTGGGGCATGCTTACTACAAGGTAGTAAGGTAATAGTAGGTATACTCACGACCCGAAGTGAATTTTATAGTATTTCCAGGAAAAATAAAAGTCCAAAATTATTAACAAATACAATGTAGGCAACAGCTTCGACCACTTCACGAACGAAATCATCAACTTCGACGGCAATCGCTTCATCACTATATCGTCGGGCTTTTCTGTCAGCACATCTTTCCAGTGAGTATTTCTTTACTTTAACTTTTCCCTTTTCTTCGCCATTCCTGTTCACACCCATCCTGAGATTTTCGAAAATAAAGTAGTTCGTAGAGCTAGATGGGCACAAATAGATTAAGCGATAAACAAAAATGTTTATGAGCAAACTCGTGATGAAATTGTCTAATGCTGCCTTAGGTTAGAAAAAACGGACACAGGACAAACGGAAACTGACAGATAAAAACTGAAAACATTTAATTCTTGACATACTACAATTTCTACCTGAACAACTAAAAAAATTCGAGAAACAGACAAGTGTGAAAATGGAAGGATGTCAGTCTACGACAAGTGATTTCTGTCAGCAACACTCCAATGACCACAAGATAGCAACAAACCGCTTTCCAATCATTTAAATTTCAAATTCTGCTTATAGCCAAACCAATGAATCAAAGTGGCGGTATGAAAATGTTGTTCCATGCACATGAAGGATACTTCTAGTGTTGGTTATTTGAAGAATGTTTAATTTGGACTGTTAATGAATTTGGTGTCTTCCCGCTTCAGCTGGCTGTTGAAGAAAGCTAAGGCTTTGCCCGGTCTAGGCTCTAGTAAGTGTTATCTGTTTGGTCTCTTCGCTCCATATTTGTTCTTATATTTGTTAGATATGCAGCAGTTAGTTTCATAGAAACTACTGCCGAAATAAATAACTTCTAGAGGGAAGAAGAGAGGGTTGTTCGGTCACATAAAACAAACTAATGTAACCTCAGGCAGGTAGCTCAGCTCTGCTCACTCTGCTATCAACTTCCTCACTATGCTGGGTCTGTAGCTCCAAGCTCCCTTTTACACCTCTTTCATCACTCAACGACTGCTTTAACCATCTTAATTACCTTTAATTGAAAACTGCAGGAAGGGTGCTTCACATTCATCTATATGAGTGCTTCCCAAGGAAGTAGCCTTGGTCTATGGCTCTATCATTTGATACCTCAAGAGAACCTAGGGGTGCAATGTCTCAGTGTTCCAAGACAGCAACTTTGGACTTGTGGATGTCCCTTCTTTCAAAATTGTTCTTGAAACTTTTTTCATTACTAATGACATTTGCCCGTATATGTGTGTATGTTCATAAGCGTGTTGCGTTGTTGCATGTAAATGCGCTTAGAAGTTCTTTCACAAGAGGAAGAAGTTGTCATTTGTCCACAGAAAAGTTTTTTTTCTCGATGTTCAAATTTTTTCTTCATCTCTATCTCATGGAAATTTCGAGCGAAAGTGCAAATGAGTGCTAATGCGTGTCACTGATATTTCCTGTATAGAAGTAGAGAGTATTAACACAGGTTGAATTAGGTGCTACCGTTTAGTGCCTGACATACCCGCTGCTGTGTGTGTATGTACACACACCACACATAACCAATAACAGAGATACATTTGAAATATAACGGAAGGCTTAGAATCTCAATACCACTCTTCATTTCACTCTTCGCCGATGCGTGGAGGTTGCTTCGTATTATCCTTCATCATTCATCATGGATCTTCCTGTATTCCTTCAGATTCCTAATACTTCTAATAGAATAACCATCTATTCTTCTAAAATTGAAAGCAGTGTATACTGTCTGCTATCGAACGAAAGTGCGAAGGCTTAACGAAAAAGCGAAAGCAATGATGAGAATATTTTTTTTACGAAGTGCAAGCAGGAATGTTAATGTAGTTCCTTGTTACTACTTACGATAGTATAGAAATAGTTTGAAAAACATTTTTAGATAGCTACGATTTTATTATTTGTTTATGAAAGCATTACTTTTTTCTGAAACTACACTTAAATTATTCCGTGATTTTTTTTTCAAAAGGATCAAAGTTTTCGAACTTTTCATAAGAAGTAATCAATGGTTCCCAGAGGAAAAAGGTTCCGATTTTTTAAATCAAATTTTTTTAGAATCTGGAAGCTTAGCTAATATTATTCGTGACTGATGAAGTGGAAATGGAGTTTCATTACTTTTTTGAAGGGTCAGTATCTAACTTCTGATACATAATAACAACTGCTGCTCTTGAAAGAATTTAATTTTTTCCTGACATTAAGATCTCCTTTGAGCCAAATGTAATTCTTCTCCTTTCCAGATTAAATGATCCAGTTTACTGTGTATTGTTGAAATCAGAGTCTTGCAAAGTGAGATACTTAATGAATCGAGTGCGAAAAGAATTGAAAATGTTCGATAGAAGATTGCCAAGAAGTTTTGTAAAATAAATACCCGGAATCTAGGGCCTAATCTTGCAAAAGCAGTCAGCCTCGATTTTGATTCGGTATTTTCATTGCAAATGAAATGAAAACTTTTCTCTATGAATAGTGAGCTGTTAGTTCTGTGCATGCAGAATCTCTCTGGTATGGCAATTCACTTGTTTTTGCAGATTAAAACCAACCTATTATATGAAATCTAAGTCATGCAACTGAGTTGAACACGATGTTTGATTTTCTTGATTTTTTTTTCAGACTTTTGATTTGCCTAGCCTTTCAAATCATTTGGCACGACAATAAATACCTTTGAGAAAATGAACATGTAATTTTGAATGAACTGTTGGTAAGAAAAATGTTATAATAAGTGAACTTAGTCGCGGCTACCTGAGCTTTCATCAGTGATCGGTCATTCTGAGGAAGCAACTGATAACATTCACTATCATTAGCATGAACAATAAACGTAATCGATTAATTGGCGTTATGTTCGTTTCATCAAATCAAAATGGCGAGGCAACATACCGCAAAGCACAGAGAGAACAGCCTCCGACAGATAGCCAACGCACGCCACCATCATACGAGAAAATAAACAGCCGAAAGACGGAATGCTTGCAGGACGACAGTGGCAACAGTGCCACGGGCAACCCATATCAGGAAACAGTTTCTTCTACCTTTTCCACTTCTCCAGATCTCGCTCCCCGTGTTCACGTCTGACATTTCCAGCTTCTACGTGTCTCGGCACGCTTCTCCCCATCCGTCTGCTCTGTATTTCGCCACACCGAGTCCCTCTGTGTGTATGTGTGTGTGTGTGTGATTGATGCGGTCCGTGACGATAGTAGCTGTTCGAACGACGTCATCAACTAACTTCGTTGCCGGCCGTGAAACTGGCGATGCTTGTTGCTCCCTGCCTTGCGCTTTCCAGCTCGTTCTTCTCAGCTCCGTCAGGGATTCCTTAACTTGTCATCCGCGGTGTCGTCTGGAATTCACTTAAACTGTGAACTTTTACTTGTTCAGTAGGCTAGAGAGTGGATGGATGGACAGTGGTCGTGAAATGTTCCTAAAAGCACATCTCATTTGCTTACACCAGAAGGGAACATCTCGCTTTACGTGTTTCGATTACTCGTTTCTTTCTGCGAATCATTTCTGTCGATTTTAATGAAATACTTTTGGTACGGTAATGTTCTCTTCCTGTGTAATGCAATATAGTTCTAAAGCGGTCACGAAAGTCCACAAATTTCCCTTCATGTCGTTCACTGATTTTTTTCCTTTTTTTAATATAGAGATGAATAGAAGTTTACTTTTAATTTTGGAACTTTTAAACTTCAGAAGCGATGAATACAGTGCACATCGTATCTCTCGAGGAGCCATCATAAAAGTGGATGAAAAGATCTTCAGGTTAGCGCACACTGTTCATTCTGATGTTTTTAGTTCGCATTTTATTTTTCTCTACACAGACATTATATGGCAGATATTTATTTGTTCCACAAATTACATGTTAAAGTTTGTTGAAGGTATTCTGTGCAGGTTTAATTTCTTAGATTAATGTGTGTAGAAAATTAGGAAATGTTATGATCTTTTGGTTAGAAAAAACTAGGTATGGACCATTTCATAACTGATGGAAAGTTGCTTGATGGAGATTTAGGCTTACGTTTCACAATCCATTGATCACCTTGAACCCTGGACTTTTCTAGGCCTGTGTGATGCCGAAACTAATAAGGTTCATATGAGCGAGGCTTTTTCGATGTGTGAGTCACGTTCGAAGGCTGCATGGAAGTAGTCGGGGCCTTTGTGGGCTAAATATGGTATTTTATATATATATAAAATATTACATGTCTGAATCCATTGATGACGGTTAAAAGGAGGAAGGGAGTGTTTGTATTGCTGTTTGAAGGTGCCGGACGTTGCTTGTAAGAAGAATGTGGAGTTGCGGTGGTCAGCTGAGAATTGTGGTCAACTTGCGATGTGAAATTAACTCATTGCAGCTGTGTTGCTGCTGCTATCATACAGTTCGATCGAGTTAAAGGGCCCATGTGAAAGGGCAACAGTTATTCCTTCCTAGGAATCTAAATGTCACCAAGAGTTAGATATCAGCACTCTCTACTTTAGTTTACCCTTGGAAGAAATCGAGTTTGCACTAAAAAGTTCCTTCATTCTCTTTCTTCCCCTCTCATAGCTCCTTTCGACATTGCAGTCATTCTGAACGGCGTATTTAAGAATCTTATTCCATCCTCGAGAATCACATGATGCTTAATGCTACTGCTACTCCTACTCCATCACTTTGCGTCATCTCGAATAACTTGAAGTTACCAACCTTCCCATTCATCACACCCTTAGGCTTACTTTTTTCTTGCCCCCCCCCCCCTCCCAGCTGACTGTTGTTTGCACACTCATACTGATAGATATTAGTTGGTAGTATCGGTATTACGGATAATGACACCACTATAAGCTTAGCAGCTACACACAGACATACACACACAGACATGCATCGACAGACAGACAGACACATACACACATTATCATCATCATCCTATCGACATCCAAAACATACCTAGTGTATATGTAAGGTATATTTTGATAAGTGTTGATCACCTTTCCTAGTAATCGTTGTACTTTGAAGGAGCGTGCATGAAAGATTGTGTTTTCCAGTAGTCTCACTGATTTACCTATCGATAGTAACAGTTAGCTTCATTTGTACTTTCCATCATCATCATTGATTGTTTTACCATTTCGTGTAATTTTGCTTTTCGATGACAAAATTAGTTACAGCATAGACATACGTCATGCTGTGGTGGGAAGAGATTGAACGAGTTGTAGCTGTTAGAGTTACATTTGTGGAAGTAGACAGTGCCGAGAAGGGGAAGCATTAGGTACGGAAATGAAGTAACAAATACTGAAGCTCCAATAAGGGAGTTTTTGAGGAAAAAGAAGCAGAAAAACTTCGAAGCACATTGACTTTCTGAAAGAACTGACGTCATTTCCTAAGCCACTGCATGCTTGTCTGCACATTGCGTCGGTACAACGCTGAGGAATGTCATTGCTGCCTTGATTCTAGGAGAATTTTTGATTTTCAAATAACGGCTCATTAATTTTAATTTTGCTAGAAACCGATTCATCAAGTCTCTCCTTTGTAACCTTGACCTTCCAGTCGTTATTTTTAGTGGAATCTTCGTTCATCATTTTATCCATTTCAACGTGCTTGACTGACTCTGTCATATAGACTGCTTCTTGTCGTGCTTGTACACATTACTGAAACAACAATATGATAATCTTTGTATAATGAAGATTCTCTAAGAACATAACATGTTTCCTAGCATCGCTATAACAGGGATTATGGCAGTGATAATTGGGTGATTACCTGCACTTGCACAAAACATATGACTGTTTTGAAATTCATCTGTCTTTAAAATTTGTTACTTCGCGAGTGTTAGGTTTACACTGTAAAATACTTCTAAGTGTAACTAATGAAATCGAGTGACCTGTTACTAGTTTCTCTGTCACTCTCAGATACATGTGTCCTGGCAGCATAACTAAGTCGTTTTCATTGTTATTCCACAACATGATGTCTATGAAGAGTGGAATAAATTCATATTGATGCTTGAGACCAAATTGTGTTTTTTTATCAGGTCTGTGTACTTTATTTATGTAGCTACTGTCAAATATCTTATTACCGTGTTTACTGTTTTGACGGTAGTTTCTTCCGCTTTAAATGATAGCTCAGTTTTTATATTTTTTTTGTATTATAAAATATAACTATTTTAGAACTTGTTCCCTACTTTGCTACTGTATCAAAGATCAGGGTTACCTGTGGTTATTTGTTTATATGTCATTATCATCGTTTTTACTGATGGAAGGTAGCATCATTTTCTCACAGATTAATTATGACTATTTCTGCTTGGTGTCATACTTGCATTGCCTTTTTTGTCTACTAGTATCTGATTACTGGAAAGACAGCTTCAGAACTGGGAGTATGAAAGCTTGCTGTTATAGAGTCATCATTAATCATTCCCTTTTTTCCCTTTTAATGCTTTAAGAATATCAAAGTGTTTTGTCGAATTTGATCATTCGTTCATTTCCAGTTGTTTCACAACTACTTTTATTCACTGAATACAGTTAATCATTATTTTTCACTCTTTTAATACCTTCTGAACACGACAAATAGAAGTTAGAAGCAGCAGTAATTTGATATGTTAGGGTAATCGTCTGTTGACAGCTAAAGTTTAGAATAAATAAGGAAGACATTTCTGAAGGAAGTTTGAATTGAAATCTTCTAAAATAACAGAGCAGCTGATTCAAACTGTGTAACTAAGCTAAGTTGTTGGAAAGAAAAATTGTTGTAGTTCAGTGTCTGTGAAATTTCTGGCTAAAAGCTACAGAAACTTTGGCAATGATATGTTCCATCATATCCATTACTCAGTTGGAAGGATCATCGTACAGGTCCACATGCCAATTCTGTAAAGTTGTTGAAAGAATAATTTCGCTTGTAATCAAAGAATTAGATGAAACATGGTCTTCAAGAAATGGAATACTTGTGGTGATTGATTGGAATGACGAAAGTGAATGGAAGCAGTTCAGGAGTTTGGTTTCTAATTTGATTGCTGTCTCGATCGGTAATGTTGAGAATACCGCATTAAAAATTTAAGGGATTCTGATACAAGATTAGCATCATAATTGTTCAATTTAAATTTTGTAATAATATATCTGGCCATTCGAAATATGTCAAAGCGCCAGAAATTTACCGAAAATTGGGAAGTTATATTATTACCTGAAAGACAGTTGAAACTAGGTTGTGTTAAGCCACCAAAAGGATAATTAAAAGCGCTTAACTTAATCTGCCCAATGAATGCTATTCAGTAAGGTCATATTCATAAAAATAAAAACCGATGATTCGAAATAAGGATCAGAACACAAATTCTATATGTTATTCGTACTGATGGTCGAATCATGACGATTTCAACAACTCTGTTAGGTAGATAATGCTGAATAACATTAGATGAACATTCTTCATTTAATTAAAAGACAGTACGTCTTTTTATTTTTTCTGTGATGGTTTAATTCGATGAATGTTAATCAATGAAAATGTCTAAGTTATTGATTGTTTTTTCTATTCTCTGCTCACATATTAAAATAAATGTAAAGGTATTCTTGCTAGAAATGTTATATATTTCAGTCATTTACGATTAAATTGAACGGGATAAAGTATTACAGATACAAGTCATAACGTAAGAAGGAATTTGTGCAGCCACTGGACATTTTTAAATGGTTTACTATTACTATTACTGCTCTATCTTTCATTTGAAATCTCATTAAACTTTGCGTGATTGAAAAATTATAACTACACTAGACATGGGACGCAAGAAAATCCAAATTACAAGGATTCAAGATGAACGTAATCGACAGGTTTGCTTCCAAATTTTTTTCAAATTGTTTATTTTATTGAAGTGTGAGAGATTCACATATCCGTACAGCTCCTTAAGGCTTATAGGCTTTTAAAGTGCTGTAACAGATCACTAAGGGCACTAGTTTGACGATAGATTTTTAACTAAATGGATGTGAGCTAGAATGGTGAAGGATTTTTCTTTTTGACGTTATTTTATAATAACATCAAAGAAAAGAACTGACATTTTCATTATCGGAGAAGTTTTTCTTTCTTATGAAAAAAATCCCTGGAAATAAGAAGCACACCAGAAAGTATAACTACAAATTCTGGATAGTATTTAAAGTAGTTAAAGCAGGGTAAAAATCTAACGTTACGTTAAAGAATCGATGAGTTAAAACTTTGATTATTCAGATATCTCACTTCTATTTTTTTGTAGGTGACATTCACCAAAAGGAAGTTTGGTTTAATGAAGAAAGCTTATGAACTGTCTGTGCTGTGCGATTGTGAGATAGCCCTCATTATCTTCAATTCCACCAATAAACTATTTCAATATGCTAGCACTGATATGGATAAAGTTCTTTTGAAGTATACCGAATATAACGAGCCACATGAAAGTCGAACGAATGCCGACATTATGGAGGCTTTGCAAAGGAAGGAAAGCAAATCGGGCGGTGTAGAGTCGGATGAAGATTCCCCCGGCTCGTCAACTCCAAATCTTCCGAACGGTACTTCATCAAGTGTTGCACCGGCTATTTCATCCGTTAGCAACAGTACATCAAGCATGGACTTTAATGGCGTCACTAATATAGCACAACAGATTTTCAACTCAAATGTGTTCCTGTCCCACCCGGTCGTTCCTTACAGTAGCTCCCAGGATACAACCGGAGCCATCCCACCCTCTTTGAACCGACCGCAGCAAATGGAAACGGTCAAATCCCATCAGTTAGGCTTCCCCTCTACAAGTTCATTCCTCGATTACACCGATTGCTCCTCCAGTCCACGGTCTGTGGTTGCTGCCAATAACAGCGGAAATTGTGCTGGTAGTCCAGTTTCTTCTCGTGAACACATCAGTATCACTCAACCAACACAAAATGACACACAATTGCAACTCGCCCTTCCTGAAACTGCCGTCGTAGCTCGTGGTCATTCTGCTTCTTCTGACTTGAGTCGAACCTCAGAGACTGCCACACGAACTGGTGCAAGTGATTTGAATCGGGAACAGCAGCAGCATCTTGGTGTAACAGGTTTCAATGCTTCTTCTTGGTTAGCTATGCAACCAAAACCTTACATCAAAGATGAGCCCAATTCACCGCCAGAAAAAAGAACACGAATTGATGGTTGGCAGGCGCAGCCCATAACTTGATATTTGTAAATCCTTATTCCATTCGTTGGTGGAAATTCTCATTTCCAGAAATCTCGGTGAGTGCTCGGTTTTTCTTGTTTTTAAGAAGTCAAATACGGGCTTTGTCAATCAGTTCGGAATTTGTTTCATTATTTTGTATCTATTCCGCCACAGCTGGCACAGTTTCTTTCTGGAAAATTTCAACTGATTTTGCATTGTTGTACTATTTTAGTGTTGTTACGAGCAAAAATACCCTTTCCTTACACGTGCTTTATTCCTTTCATCCCGATGATTTAAGCAGTTTGCCTATCAGTTTCTTAATTTAATTTTCCAAGCTCAGATTGTCTTAGTAATTTATATAGCGTAGATGGGACACGATAAATTGTTTCATGTGTTTCCTGCATGTAATGTCTTTTCTCAATGATCTTTCTCGCTCGTATGTCATTTTATAACATTATACTCGGAAACTGTATGCGTACAAGTTTTCGAATAAGGACGGATTCTACTAGCAAAAAAAAAAAAGAAAAAGCATTTCTAGACTATATAAGTAGCATATATATCCACTTCCGGAAAAACTTTATCTCCCAAATCCCTTATTATCTAAAAACTTTGACCATCAGTAATTACGGAAGTCTGCGGTACTTTTCTAAAACTTCCTTACCATATGACATCTTCAGACAGAGGACCGATCTTCCTTGCCTTGATTCCGGAATCTGAACTAAGCTATTGTATGATGACTTCCCTTATTTTGTTGGGATTGCATGCGACACCTCATTATCCTGTAATATATTCGAAAGAAAAAGACGCCAGATTGTATACTCATCCATGCAACTCTTCCACTACTTAAAAGAATCAAACTTTAGACTTTATTTAGAATTCCACCTTCCGTTCCCTATATGGACCTAAGGTGCCACTTATACAGTTATAATGGAAAATTTTTGGTCATATTCTCCCGGCAAATAGTTTTGTTCCAGGAGATTCATTTGAAAGGATCCGTTCAAGATATAAGCTTTTATTCCTGTTAAGAAACCTTGCTGCTGAGCAGCTCTTTGATTGAAAGTTTTGGTACATGACGACGAATGAAGAGAAATCACATTTAAAATGAAAAAAAGATCTTCATTTGTTAATAAAACCCCAGGACACGAGTTCAGTATGCATAAAATAATGTTACAAAAAAGAATTAATCAATTGTTTAGTGTGAAAGTTAGGTATGCTCTTTAAAAAACTGCTTAAACATATGCAGTTCTTTGAACGGTGAAGTTTATGTTTGTTATTTTTGTCCTTCTGCTGCAAATGTACTTACATAGGTAATCGTTTTCCCCGTCATCTTTCCCTTTCTTACTTATTTAATGACGGTTTTACTAAGTTTCTATCACAGGATATCTAACAACAACAATGCAAGAAAAAATTGACATATTTTGACGCCCCTAAGCTCCATATACAGCTGCTACAGGTTTTAATTTGTTCATTCTTTTCAAATGTTCAAGATGTGTTTCACAGCTGCCTGGAAATCCTTGATGCCAGGGAGTAAGGATTTTTTTTCGATATTTTGAATTATAAAAAATGTAGGGTGCAACAAACAATCGAATTCTTCACTTTTCGTGTACCTAGTGCTTTGTTTTGTAAGCTTAAGTAATTCCCGTTTCCGGAATCAAGGTGGGAAAGTGCAACATCTTCATCGTATAAAATCACTACACCATAAGTACTGAGAACATTAAACCTTACGGTACTCCAACCTGGAAAAAATCCATTCTATCTTTCAATAGTAGTAATGGTTCATCTGTACTGTGAAAAATGGAAAGAGTAAATAATAGTATTTAGCAGGTGTAGGCATCCTTTGCTACTGCACTCACCATCTTTTTACAAGATTTGAAACAAATTTTAAAAAATACAAAATAAAGAAAGATGCACGACGCAAGAACAAAGCAGTTATACTAAACCAAGCACTTTCGTAACCACTTCGGAAACAAAAAGGAAAAAGAAAATATCCTCGAGGTTTCGTTAACCTCGCAGTGCACTAAAGCAGATCCGCATTTGTCAAATGCAAAATTCCCATACCACGTATAACTGTTGTTATTCACATGCCTGAAGCAATCTTAAATATATATGTATCAAATTTAATGTAGATTTTCCCTGCTCTATTAAATGAAAAAACGGCCGAGATCCACCACTTTACTTAATTACGTTTTTTGAAATAAGATTAATCTTAACAGGATTATGACAGGCTGATATACACGCAAGACAGAATACACCTACATGGAAACTCCGAAATTCTTTGTACTCTCTCCCAAACCTTACAAATCCGAGTGACAGTTACACGGCTGGGTGATCTCTTTAGTAATGACTTTGCGAAGATAAACATAAACCACGACAAAATATGCAAATCAGTAAAAAGTAGATGGCATTAAAGAAAAGACTGACCGAAATTAGCAACGTCGCTCTCGATACCCCAATTTCCGGATTTTACATATACTAGAAAACTTTGCTCATGAATTTACAGCATTACTATGAAATTATACCCGGCATCTGCTTATCAACTATAAATAAATCTAGATTTAGGAACCGCTTCACTTTCTGCAATGTGAAGACCACTCTATATATTGGTTGAACAGATTGTAAAACTTCCCCACTAAAACCAGCATTTTTCCAGCAATAACACTTCACGACAAGTTGTTTCAAATTACCAATTTTAAGTATGAGTAAAATAACAAAGAGTAGCGCAACTCCAAGAAACGTATCAAATCCAAAGGCTGGCAAATTATGTTTGGAGATGTTTACCACCTTCGCTTTTCCTATTTCTATAAATGATGATGAACCCAGGTTCTCCAATAAATAATACTAAATATTTGCTCACATAAGACTACCGTTCAGAATTATAGGAATAACGGGTATAACGTCTTAAAAATCCCAGATCTGATTCATTCCTCATTCTGTTTTAAAGAATGGCACAGAAAGTGCAAAACTGAACAAATTACATGTATAAAAAAAAAAAAAAAAAAAAAAAAACGCTTCTTTCTATGTAAGAGAAATCACAAAACCGCAGAGCAAATCATTAAAAAGGAATATCTGCAGGATACAGTTCAAATAAACTCGATGAGTCTTAAAAATTTATCTAAAAATTACTAACCGTTTGACAGAAATTGAAGCTGTCCTCAAATTTCAAATGAAAAAACAAACTCAAATTTCAAGTGACTTTACGAAGGGTTAAAACAAATCCAATCGTCAAAACAGCAAGCTATCAAATCAATCATGACGAGTATCTAGGAAAATTGGGTGGATTTGTTGACTGCTGAATGTTAGCCATAAACTGTCGCAATTCTTCAGCAATTAAACGAGTGTTGAAATCTTGCTGATAATAAGGATACGGCTGCTCGAAAGAATGGAAGTAATTCGCATTACTACTACCTGGTATTATAGTATCAGGTGGCGGTACCAATGGCACTGTCGGATTTGGAAAATATGGTATTGACTGGCTTGGATGAGGTGACTGTTGCTGTTGCTGTTGGGGATAGTGCATAAGAGGACGAGTGGCACTAATCTGAGTAGAACCTCCAACTACCGCTGCAGTGCCAGTTACTGATGTCGATGATGTCGATGCGACTATTGATGCGTTACTGGTGAATGACAATGCAGCGGAGGATATACAGGATGGCTGACATGTGTGTGGTGACAGATCCACTGGATCACTATCATCAAGATCGATGCACACCACAGATGGTGTGACGTTCCGCCTCTGAGCCCTATTCATACAACTTTGCGATGGCAGTTTTTGCACAGCCTAAAAAATTTAAGGATAAAAAGATCTGATCATCCCAACCATCACCGTCTATCAGTAATAAGAATGTTACCAACTCGTAATATGCATAATAGCTACTTTTTAAGATACTTATGGATTGGAAGCACATCTTAACACAGAAATGGAGTATTATTGTCACAGGAACACCTTCTATCAAAATAGAAAGCACTAACATCGACCATCAAAAAGAAGATGATACTGTCACCTAACTTGTAATTATTACATTAATTATTGAAATAAAATTCAATTTTAGTACCTCATCGTCGTCGTCACTGTCTAAAATGATGACATCATCATCCACGACTGAATTCAGCCGATTACCACTATATAACAAGCTGTTTTTAACACACTTAGAATGAATTTTTGAATCGTTGGAAGAGCTTATTTCCTCTTCATTATCAGAACCAGATTTATCCTCTTCATCAACCGGACGCCACTCACCATCATGCAACAACTCAACTTCTGTGATATTCAAGGCTGTATCTTTCAGAACCGTTTCAAAATAGCTGAAATATGCACGAACATGAAAATGCCGTATTAACAATTATTGTCAAAGTACAACGCAGAATGAATTACTGTTGAACCAGAAACTTACATCGTCCCACTCTCATTGTCTAAATGGATTGAAAGCGGGTATCTAAACAAAGAGCGCGAGAATCTTAATGAAAAAGCTGAAAAATTTCTTTCTATAACAACGCACTCATCAATAATTAATTTCTTATATGGTGCACCATTGTTACAAACCGCACACTTCCATGTTGGTCGTTTTTCATTCATCTTCAGAAAATTTGATAAGTCGAAACATTGCAAGTGTGTGCAATCATATGCCTTAACAGGTATCAACATCCTCGTTTTTCCAAGCTACAAAAAATCGACAAATCTTAGTTTTTTCCTTTTTCTTTTTTTTTTTTTTTTTTTTCGTAGGTAATTAAATTGAAATATTCCACAAAGTCATATAGATGTGTCGAAATTTGAACAGTAATCCATCTTATAGTTTGCATTTTCCGAATCAAACCACAGTAAGATTTCGTTTAATATTTTATCACTTCCCATAGTTCTATTAAAAAATATGCTTAAATTAGATGAACTGGATAATGAATTAAATTTCAGCTAATGACTTTTGTGCCTAATTCACTATGAGAAAGAGAAAATGAAGTTCGCAATGAACCAATCAAAAAACTGTGTCAAATCCTGTTACACCGCACTGCTAGTGAACCGTTAGGAAAAAAGCGCGATAAATGCAGAGTACAAAAAGCTTACAGGACACAGCAAAGACATTCGTAAAGTTTCCATTTGTATCGCATCATCATCATCGGTAGATAAACGATTTCTAATCATACGTTTTGTTTCTTCAGCATCACGACGCGTAGTGGGATTCGCCAATAGACGTTGACTGAAAATAAAAGAAATTAGAATCCTTTCAAATTATAAAATATTTTCCAAATACTGAGAGAAATTTAAATCAAGGACATAATCCTTTTACAGAACATACTACCACTATCCTGCAATGAAACAATTTGCTTTTTGCTTCTTTATTTTTTTTTATATACATTATAAAACAACAAAATAAGAGTCTTACAGCAATATATCCGAAGTAAGCCTTTTTACGACATAAATGCCGACTGCCCAAGACCGTTTATCTGCAGACCATTCCACAACTAATCGATGTGGTCGAATAGCATCTTGTGGTGGCTGGCAATACGGGGTTATGTTCACTGGACGACTTGGCCTTTTCGGTTCCGCATTTGGTTTATTTGTTGGTATAATATTCTGGATAAAGAACTAAATTCGTAAAGCAAACATAAATACAAGGAATCTTTCTTAATATTGATAGCAGACTTCAAGGAAATTCTACTAAATACATGAAAATGTTTGGATTTATGAAATAATCCATTAAAAAGCAGCCCGGTGATCTATTTTCACGTTTACCGGAAGAGTAACTGGGACGTCATCTATCTTCACATTGCAGTTGGGTGGGAAATCATCGTGCTGCTCAGTCGAATGATCCAGCAAAAAAAATCGTAGCTGTAACTCAGTACGTGGCAAAACAGTGGATTCATTTCTGAAATATGGAATTAAAACATAACACAAAGAAATGATAAAAATGTATAAAAGAATACTTTATATCGCTCAAATAACGAAAAAACATTTCTTCGAGACAATTATGAGATGCCAAACAGGATAAATAACTAACCTATAATTAATTTGTGGCATAATGTTTGGTGGGACAGCAAACGTAAAAGCCAAACGAGATGTAGATCGAATACCCGATATATTAGCTGGTAGTTCAGAAAGTTCAAGTAGTGTTTGTTGCTGAAGAAAATGACTGCAGAAGAAATCATCTCATAAATGAGAAGAAATCGTATCATAAATGGATTGTAAATAGAAATGTAAACTGAATAAATAAAAATTTTCCTTTTTCGCTTAAATCAGTAAATGTCGGCTGAAAGTAACCACAAAAAAATCTTCAGTTAAGTTTAAAATCTGTATTATAAAACGAACTTTATCATAAAACGGTAAATCAACTATATGCAGACTTCTAGTCTGCACCATTTGCGATGAAAATGGATTGTGTGCACTGATATACTGTTGTTGCATTAGTGCTGATGATAAGGTCATTACAGGATTATAACCGTTCATAACACCGTTACCATCCACATGATTATACATAGGTGCTGAAGGTGCGCCTGACGTGTTGTAACGTCGACTGGAACTTATTTCGCGAATCTTTTGTATTACTGCAGCCTGATTACGAGCGTTCTGCAGCAAATTAATACACCTGAAATGATTAACCGTAATTTCCTCTCAGAATGACAATCAAACGTGATCCCACTTGGCAAAAGTATGTCTCACTGTAATTACTGCATTTATACTATTACTAATACACTTCCATCTACACTAAGTGGAAGAACTACTGAAAAAAGTGTAGAAAAAAAAAAACTTGCCGTTGTACCAGTTCTGTCTTTTTCCCCAACTTTGGACACTTGAATGAGGAAAGAAGAATATGAAGCTCGTTTACACGAAACTGTTGTAATGATGCCTGAAAAACTACGATGTTCGGAAAAGGATTTTCTACGAGTACAATTAATAAGGAAACCAAATTTCCGCGACATAATATTCGCAGTTCTTGAATCATGGTTACCTGAAACAGCACCTAAAACTCAACGTTCGGATCCGAAATAATAGCGCTTAGGTTCAGCACTGATTCTCATACACTTGTTAACAGAACTATTGAGATTTAGTTCTGCAACCCACTCCATAATTAGTTGGATCAGATTATGCAGGATAACCGCTCCAAATACATTCCCAAGAAGTATTTCATAATTATTTCATAATTGGTACCACCGACAGTATTTAATATCCAAATATTTGAAAAAAAGACTTTATTTATTTTTTTCGAAGCATACTAATATTACTTGTCCACAACTACGAAAAAAAGAAATTGTTCCTTATTATTTGTGCGTTTCAACCAAATTTCTAGAAAATACGATAAATTTCATGATACTACCTATTGTATTCCGCTGGAATTGAACTGCTGAATATAAGCGAAGAAAGTTTATAAGGAGAAAGCGGTCAGTAACGGTCAGTAAGATGTAATCAGGTGGAATAAAACACTGGAGTTAGGTGAGAGACACATGAGGACCTTCTTTCGCCTCATTTCTCCACTCGAGATTTTTTTTTCTAAATTAACTGAACCACCGAGATTTCTCTTTACGAAACAAGATCGCCAGGTTTTCTCGAAAATAATTTAACTCTTAGCCTCACCGTTGTGATTTGCATTTCACTTTAAAGCTGACCTGAGAGCGTATTTGTTAATTTTACTATTGATACCAGATAGATCATAAGGATCATAGCTTTACAAATATTACCTTCACCATATGCTAGATAATTAAGAACAGGTTCAGTGGAAGGAATCATTACATACAGTGGGTAAAATGCTACCTCTCCACACCACTTCTAATCTTTTCCCTCCTACAGCTTATATCTTCGATCAAAAATACAGTGAGTCGGTCGATTTTCAAAAGATATCACTCTAACAAAACACTATCTAATAATTCAGTTCTTTTTATTAAATGATGGTCCCACTAGTAGTCAACATGAAATAACAAGCCAGGCTTTAAAACAGGTTTACCAAGCTTGCAAAAAATCATATTAATTTACATTTTCTGCAGTTAGCAACTATTCCTCTTGAAATAAAAAGAGGTGGGAAAAGTATACCAAACTTACTTCCAATGCTTCCAGTTCAGCTCTGTTGGCTGCAGCCATAATCCATTGAATACCGATGATAAAATCCTTAAGCTGGAAAAAAGATCAAAAACGCTTTCCACAATCCGCAAAACACTGCATCTTACCTCATCTCTCTTCCATTCATTAAATTATAAAACTTTTAATTATTTAGTCAGGTCTTTAATCAGGCCGATCTGATCTGTCTGGTCAGAAATGGAAAATACGAATACCCCATAAAGATAAGAAAGCAGCGAACGCCTTGGTTTTGTTCAACTTTCTAAAATGTTAATAACCATTAACAAAATGGACTAGAGAACTGAATTTCATTTGGAAATTCAGTTCACAATAACTAGATAAGGTTAATGAGGTCACTAACCCAGCTGCTCGCGTACTATATGACAGTGGAATGCAAAATATTTTTTTCAGTAGTAGACTGATGACTGTAAGCAACATTCATAATTTAGTATAACGCAAAAGTTAGCTGATGTCAAATCTACTGATTACCCGTTTTTGCTATAGTTTCCACCAAGTTATCCATAGTAAAAACATCTTAACACTTCAGAGAAGGTAAGAAGATTTGATTCCGCTTCCCTAGCGAACATATTGAAAGTAGAAGCGAAATTATTGATCAGATAGCATACTGATAATGCAAGTTAAATCTATTGTTTTGATAAACTGATGATATATATAAAAAGCCACTGGGATCAATGAAAAATTGGAGAACTATCCAGTCTTATTCTTACCTAATAAATTTCTAAAGAGAAAAGGACGATGGGAACTGGACTTTCATCAAAAAATTCAAACACTACAAATATTAAAATTATACAGCACTCATCAGTTTTTTCAATCGAATGGTCAGAGCTACAAGTTGCTCTAGAACAGGATAATATCGCATAAAACATAAGGTATGCGTGAGAAATGGAAGCTGACTGACAAATACGAAAGACAGTACAAAATCCACTCCATAACGCAACAAACACAGCAAAACTACTGATGCAAAATCACCATGCAAATTCCGGAAATTTATAGGAAAATATTGAACAGAAAAAGAGAAGTAAAAGCAGAACAACGATCTCTCGGCTGAGAAAACGGTAAGCGTCACGGAGTAATCACTAACCCCGCAACATCCTAACATTCTCGCCTTCATAACAGTTTCATAATTGAATCGAATTCAGTTATTGCGGACATTCAAGTCGACAGGTCAGTGACCTTTTCTTTCTCATAATACAAACAATCCTTCTGATGTTTTATTCACTTACAATTATTTTACAAGATAAGAACAATTCGAATAACAATCTTGATATGAAACCTAGGAGTATGTCACTAATTTATTAGTTTAAAATCGCACTAGCAATCAAGAATAGCAATTACAAATACGTTTTAGTAACTCAGCTACAAAAGTCTCCGCAGAAATTGTTTGCATAAATCCAAGACAATATTCGACGATACTAAATGATCTTGTATGTGTGTAAGAAGCTCCAACATGTCCAGATTTTAGAAAAACTCAGTCCAGGTATATTAAGATTAATACCATATAAAAAACTACCAAGTTCAAAATTAATATGTAAATCACTGGCTGAATCCATTTGGATAGCTCTTTAAATCTTCATGTTCCCAACCAACAGAAACAAGCGAATATAAAAATATGCTAAATCTACCTTCTATGCCACATTAAACCTTCCCGCTTTCTTTTAATTTTCTTTTGCAACTGCAATACGCCATATAGTAATGCTTCTGCTGACGGTGGACATCCAGGAACATAAATGTCCACAGGAATAATCCGATCGACACCTTTCAACACTGAGTATGAATAATGATAGTAACCACCACCGTTTGCACATGAACCCATACTGATTACCCATTTTGGTTCCGGCATCTGATCATAGACGCGTCGAACCGCCGGAGCCATTTTATTAGTTACTGTCCCAGCGACAATCATCACATCTACCTAAAAAAAAAAAAAAAACTTCAAAAATTACTGACTTTCCAAAATTATGCTAGTTCATTGCTTAAAATATTTGTAATTCATATTCCATGATATGCACTGATAATTGAAGCACTTTTTAGGGATCTCCAAAAAAAGCAATGTACTCCCGTTGAAAGAAGCTACAGATATACTAACAATTTGACACGCATTTTAAAATTTGTAGTTAAACAGAGAAACATTAAATCCTTGCCAAGTGAATGTTATAGCGTGAAAAAACATGAAATGGAGAAACCTGTCTCGGAGATGCACGAAAAACAACACCAAAACGATCCATGTCATAACGTGGAGCAGCGAAGTGCATCATTTCAATGGCACAACAAGCCAGACCGAAAGTCATTGGCCACAAGGAACATCGGTGAATCAAATTATTCAGATCATCCAAACGTGTTACGGCCATTTCACCTTTTGGTAAAGGGTCTTGCCATGGTGAGCCAAATATACCCCAGATTCCCTATAATGATAGATTTCTAATACTGAATTACAGAGCCAAACTAGACAATTTACAGCAAATACAACGACACCTTTGGCCTCGTTCCCTTCTCCGCTGGTGCCATTGGACTTGTTGGCCCGACTTGTTTGGTTGATTCCCATCGCGCATGGCAAGTTGTAATTATTCGCCTTAAATTTGGTAACATCCTACCGCTAGCAGATGACTGCAAATTTACACCTGGAAAAAAAAAACCCTGGAACTGCATTCCAAGACCTCCCAGAAATCTCGAGACCCCCTACAAAGAAAAACGAAACACAACCTCGTAGAGTTCACTTTCATTCTACCGTGGTTTCCAGGACGGTACATTCGCTTTGACACACATCCATCGTCCTCTCCTCTCCCATACTATTCCCTTTTCTCTAACCGTCTAAAACCGTTTGTTGTGCATCAGTCTTTAGTTTTACATCTAAAGTACTGAGATGAAACTGGCTTAGTACGGATAAGTGGGTCACGTGTGTTCATCAGGACATGTCCCAAATAGGAACGAGGTCTTGTCTAAGTAAATGGAAGTAAATGCCTTTTCCATCCTCCCAGAGATAATGAATATCCCACCCAGTCTTGAAGATATCCCGGATGAAACCAAGTCCCCGGTCTGCAAGCAATCTCACTGCATGGAAATGGTGGATACGCTGAATTATTGCATAGAATACCGTCTGCCGTGAAATATTTCTCGGACAACAGACGGGAAGCGTAGATTTTGTGGCTTGATTGGTGTGTTCAGTTGAGGGGTGCGGGTCAGGTTCAGTCTTCGAGGATAAGGTGTGGTTCAAGTAGTTCACTGGTTAACTCTGTGCAGTTCTTTGTATGTAATAAGGCTCAGAACGAATGGGTAAGAAGCGAAATGGTACTGGTCCGCGTGAAGACGACAAAAAAAAGCGCCCCTTTTTTAAACGAGCAAGAAAAAGCACAGTGAGTTTGATTTGAAACATACTAATTATGTAGCCCTATAGAGTACGACTACTTTACCATCCTTATCATCTGGTGTAGAATAATAATTATATCGTATCAGTAACTAAAAAGGGGAAATTGAGATGACATTCAGCGCAAAAGTTTGGCAAGTCAACCTTTCTCCTCATTGTTGGCTTCATACGCACTTTAGAATATATTCTGGTTGTTTATAATGTCGAATCTTTTTCCATGGCTGGCATGCTTGAAGTTTTGCTGGTAAAATAAATTCTGGGAAAGAATTTGTAAATAACTTTAGTGGATATCAAGTTAATGAAAATTACTTTACTTCGATTTGGATTTTGCAGAGTATTACTGATTTTGAAAAGCATGAAGAGAAAATGATGAAACAGAAGTCAAATGAAGAAGCAGAACGAAAGCTATCAAGAGAGCCGCACTCCATCGTCATTCATCGTGGAAAAGTTGGACAGTTTCTACGTTCGCTGGAACAAGATATACGCGTCATCATGGAACCTTTTACCGCTTCAAAGCTTAAAGTATGTTAGTTTTCTTCAATTTTGCATGAAATTGGGTGTTGAAACTTATGTTATAGTTGTAGCATGATGTAGTACAGTTGTGGTTTTGCTGTGCAATTTTTCCTTTACACTGTAAACATTTTTCCAAACAAACATTAGTCGTGACAAAACACTATGTCTAGTACTCTGGTCGTGTTCCAATATATCGTTGTCCAACGAATAGGTGAATACAACTAGTCTGTTTCTAATAGGGATTCTAAAAAAAAAAAAAAAGTAGAAAGGGAGGCTTGATTGGTAATTAAGTGGAATCATTTCATTTTCCACATTTCAGGTGATGAAGCGGAACAATCTAAAAGATTTCATCGTGAACGGTGCAGTGCTTGGTGTCACACATTTACTTGTCTTAACTCGTGGACAGAATTGGATAACACTGAGAATTATTCGATCTCCTCAAGGGCCTACATTAACTTTTCGGGGTAACAGTTGAAATCGGATCTTTCGTGAATGATGGATAGAGGATTTCACTATTTTTGAACAGAAATGGAATGATCCTACTGTTGTAGTATTTTTCTAATTATTACTCGTTCATGCCCGCCTTGCAGAATTAGTGTAAATATCATTTGTATGATTTTAAGTTTTACACCAATAGTGGCATAGCTATCTTTTTATTTTTATTAATTTTTTTTTTTTATCAATAAGAACAGCAAGTTAAATTCTCTTAAAACTAAGAAAATGTAGTGATTAGTCACCATACTATAATCCTTTCTTGATTACTGTAAAAAACGACTGCTGAGTTGGGAAAAGCCACAAAAGTGGAAGAAAGTTAAAATATAGAGGTTTTTTCTTCAGCACAAGGAAGAGAATTACAAATTTTTATAACTGTCCATAATATTTTTAACATCGATTACAGTGAAGGAATATACACTGGCAAGACATATTATTTCGGCAGCGAAACGTAAAATGCATTTCCAACGCTTATTCGCTTCTGCTCCACTTCTTGTAATGAGCGGTTTCAACTCAAATTGTGGTCGACAGTTACAACTTGTACAGTCTGTTTTCCAGAACATGTTCCCCACAGTAAATGTAGACAGGGTTCTTTATTTTAATTCTTTGCATTTCCAAGATTCTTAAGTTTTTTAAACAGATAAAGATCATTTCGAAATATCATTGTCAGGCAACGTTTCACAGTTCTAATTGTTTTGCTTAATACATTTCTCTTTGTTCAGGTAAATCTGTCGACCATTCGACGTTGTGTGATGATCACTTACAGTGTCGCTGAAGATACTTTCCAGTTGAGACATTAGTGTGTTTCATTCCTTTTCTTTTAAGATCCTTCCCCGGTTTATTTTCTGATACATTCTTAATATTTTTTTTTTTTTTTTTAGTGCGATTAAAGCAGTTCCCGCAGGGTTGAGCAAATCGACCAAAAAATTAATTCAAAACAAGATTCCAGACTTGTCAAGGTACAAGGATATCGAAGACTATTTTTTAAAGTATGCTTTTAAATGAAAACTGTCTTTTGTAATTCAAATAATTGGCCTAAAAAAAAATTTGAAAATACGCTAAAGGCTTAGACTGAAAATTATCTTGTTTTAGTCCAGGTCCACTGAGCGAAAGTGAATATGAATTTGAACAGAAAGAAGTTGAACTCCCACAACATTTAACAACACGGGGATGTTTACAAGGGCAGAAAACAAACATAAGGTAATAGTTTTAATCATTTAACAGTTTCTTTACATGCATAGGTTGCTTGTAACTATTTTAATCGTACTGCAACAATAAAATATAAGATGACTGAACTGGAATTGTTTTCAGACTTTATGAGCTGGGTCCTCGACTTACGTTGCAGCTAACAAAGATTGAAGAAGGCGTTGATGAGGGCGAAGTTCTTTATCATGCTTACATCAGCAAATCTCTCACGGAATTGATTCAGTTGAGAAAAGAATTGCCAATAAGAAGGTTATTTTTGTTCTTTTTTTTTTCTTTTTTGAGTCGTAAACTTGCTTTGAATTAACTTATGGACGTGAAAGGGACAGAT
Source organism: Setaria digitata (assembly GCA_003640385.1). Classification (NCBI taxonomy): domain Eukaryota; kingdom Metazoa; phylum Nematoda; class Chromadorea; order Rhabditida; family Setariidae; genus Setaria; species Setaria digitata. Next base: position 236,886 of record RCAB01000018.1, read on the forward strand.
CCAGAGCTCATTGAGTTTGCATCATTTCTAATCATAAATTTGTTCCACGTTTTAGAAAATTGAAAAAGAAGATGGAAATAAAAAATGAACGTCGGGTAATCCACCGCCTGAAAACTTTGAGCGAAAAAAAAATCAAAATAGAGGAATCTTTAAAAGAGGAAAGGAAGGAACTAGTAAGAAAACAGAGAGAAGTTACTGGTGATGAATGACAGTTTCAAACGTAGCAGTTCATAATGAATAACAGTTCCATTGTGTGTAATGGATTTTGTCAGTGTTTTTTTTTTTTTTTTGCCTGTTTTTGATTTTTACTATTAGAGTTTGAAATTGCGGATAGTCATTTTTACTTCGAATTGTTCAATTGATGATTTCATAAATGAAACCCAATGAAAACTTCGAGTGAGTCTTTACGTCCCTCTATTAATACTTACGGCATGGCATCTAAACACTGCATCAGGACAATAAAGTGTGGTTTTATCCATTTTTAGCTAGCTAGTCTGACCACCCAATCATTAAATTTCTTAAAGTTAGTCATGTTTTTCCTTTCAAAGGTTAGCTGATAGTGATTACAGACGGTTGATTTTTCTGTTTTTCCTTGTCCTTGTTTACCTAGTCAGCAATAGTTTCATCCCTTTTCACTGAAGAAAAATCGATGTACTGAGCGTTTTTTGGAAGATGAAAAAAAAAAAAAAAAATAAAAGTAAAAGGACAGACCAAGGTGTGTGGTTAAGTCCATTTCAGCTTTTGTATCTCTGAGCATTAGTTTTTTGAAGAATTGAAAATACAGCACAGTACAACCATTTTCCTGCATACATGAATTTAAGTTATACAGAAAAGTAAACGGTACCACAATTTCGAAGCAGAATTAAATTTTTTGCAGTTTTTATCACATTTGTAGTTTGCTGAAATTTTTGTGACTCCGAAAATGTTACAGAAGTTAGCAACTTTTGAGGAATATTGTTTCTCATCAGATTATACTTTGCAAAGAACTGGAAAGCAAAGGCTTCTAAGTGATTAAAAAGTCTAGAATTTAACGATCAAAAAATCTGGGTGAAATAGTGGTGTTTGGAACAATAAAACATTAGGGATTCACTTACCAACCATTCATACGTCATTTGGGCGTTTCAAATTTCTGCAGACTTGAGATATCAAAATTTCTCTCACATATGACGCATAATCCCTAGCAAGTAACATTAAGAAGTCCGTATCAGAAAAGAAATGTAGAAATTGAAGGAAATAGGAAATACACTTTAGAAGAATCATAACACTTTAAGAAAAGTTATTAACATTTTGAAAATATGTGTTCTGAAATGATGCTTTGAAGTTTAAATCAGTGGATTACTATCGTGTAAAGACAGAAATTCAGGAGTACACCATAAATAAGGTTTTCATGAAGAGAGTATAAGAAGAGTACGGATGGTGCTTTTCTGGAAAACATCAACCAATCCACTGAGTCGTTTGTCAAATGTTATGATAGCATTTAGGGAGTAGGAGCGTACTGCCTTATCCTGTCATTTGAAAAAAAAATGTAACAAATGCTTATTAAGCAACTAATAACAAACAATAAACAGATTCTGCTTAAATTTCATCTCAAATTCTTCCTTAAACACATTTTGGCTTACAGTTGTGGTGGGCATTTGCAAGGATTTTCAGGATCAAGTATCTCGGAAATTCTTTTTAAACTCTAAGGAAGGTAATGAACTGACACTCCGACTAACTATTAATGTCACTCATTGGAGGTGATTACATATTAGAAGCATTCCACCTTGATTAGTTATCTGGTAAGTTTTTCGCATTTTTTCGACAATGACTTTTAGTTAGTCTGTTCTAAGTAGTCAAGAACAATGTCTGATCTGAAAATTTGGAGCTCAAAAAGTGGAGAAAATGGAGAACGACTAAAAAGAGTATACAATCGCTGTAATTTATAACTGTGATCAAAAGAAAACAGTATATCATTGAATTATCAGTATCAGTCATGAGTTAGCGGCCATCAACCTAGCCTTAGCACATTCCGGGCAAAGGATGTCGGCACCATCTGTAATAAAGCCTTTTCCGACTAGTGATGTTGAGCACTGGGCACAGATAAAGCAATCGTTATGCCAGTGTCGATCCTCGAATGAGATAAATTTGGCACCTCCAATTCCTGAATTGACTTCAGTTTAAGAAATATTTCGCACCACACACTGTACATCTCCCCTTCTTTCCAATCCCTTCCTCTCCTACTTTCAGGAAAAGAAAATGAACAAAGCTAGAGAATTTCGAGAACTCTAAATACAGATTTATGGAAAATAAGCAAAGACAGAAAAAAGCGAATGATTAATATTTGAGAAACATTAAGTGAGGGAATGGAAAGGTTAGAAGCTGAAAGGTGAAAGGTGAACTGGTGAAACAAAGAATACCTGTAATTGGTTTAACGCAAGCATTGCATCGTTTAGCGAACAGCTCACCGTAGCAATTCGCACAGTATGGTTTTTCGTCCTTGGATGTAAATCTTTGACCAGCTAATGATGTATTACAATTTGTACAGCAGAAACATTCTCGATGCCACGGTTCATTTTTATATGTTACACCACCGGTGCTTATTACCTGAAGTTAATATGTCCATGTGGCTACTCCCTTTAACCTGAAGGTGTCATCATTGTTATTGTTAAGACGGCAAAGGTAAAACAATTTTAGACTTTTTATGTACTATCACTGCTACTGAAGCACTAACACTTGCTATCTAAATACCAGTGAATTCGTCATTAAAGTGACGAGTTTGAATCGAAGAATTTAATTTAGAATGTTAAGAAGGCAACAGAGACTGAAAGCTTAGCAAACAAACTGCCTCTGGTTGCAAAGTTTTAATTTAATGGAGGAATGTCATAGATGGAGTAAAAAGTGTCATAGAAGAGACATATATACCTTTTTACACTTACAACACCTTGTTGCGAACTTCTCTTCATAACAAGATGCACAATAAACTTCATCGTTTTTAGGTATGAAACTTTTGGTACCAATTGGTGTTTTGCATAATGCACAGCAAAAACATTTATCATGCCACTGCTTGCCTTTGTATTCCATTTTTTTCATGCCTACAAGGAAAAAAGCACGTTGGCGTTAACCTAACATTTGTTACATATTTCCAAAATTCGACAGTACAGTAATGCGTGTTTTGCGTCAACGAGAGTAACTACTTGAGCACATACCGGCACGAAATATTTCTCCACAGCCATCACAGCGTGTTGCAAATGCTTGATCATAACAACTGGAACAGAAAATCCGGTCGTTTTTACTGCCGAACGGCTTATCAACAAGTGATATCTTGCACATATTGCACAGGAAACAATCCTCGTGCCAGTGCTTCTCTTTGTATGACAGATCCTGAATCACATCATCGTATGGAAGCAAATGAATTAATTCACTTCTATGACTTTACAATCATCCGTTTGTTACCTTTGAATCGATGCCAATCGGTTTCGCACACTCGTCGCAACTATTTGCGAAGATATCTTCATAACACTTGATACAGTATGGATGCTCATCGCGGAGAATATACCGTTGACCGGTGAGAGTGTTGTCACATTGCCAACAGCAAAAATGATCACTATGCCAGTCCTTGTTCATGGCTTTCGTATACTCACCGGCAAATATTAACTGCAACACAAATCTTTTCCAACAGGTTGATCAGTAGGTGATAACCGATTCTGTTAATAAGTAATTTAATGTTTAACATCATCAGTATCATATTAAAAACTTAACACCGGTATGGAAGTCCGAAAGACTTGTCAATTAGATTAGACCATTAGGGATAAAGCAGCTGCTGTGCTTATAACATAACAAGTAACTTTAATTTGATTTATATAATCCAGGAAAAAAGAAACTAATGTCTGAGATTCTAAAACTACCAGTCTAGAAATGAAAATCCCTCCAGTGAATATAAATAAGTAATCGAAAAGAAACCGCAAAATATAAAACTCAGTAATCAATAACTTTAAACTTTCTTTTCAAAAAAAAATCAAGGAAACATCAAGTACCAAATAGTTTCAGCATGAGAACGAACGAAGCCGAAATGAGACAGTGAAAAGAAGGAAGGATTTTAAAGAAGTTTCTCTTGGGAATGTTTATTCAGAAGCCATAAAATATAGGAAAGGCAAACTGTCTGGAATCATGATTCTGAAACTTGACATTTAAAGAGCAATACGTTTAGACAACAGTAAGAGAAATTAGCTCAGCCCACTTGAATGGCGACGCTAATAAATCAAAGTACAAATACTTATTCCTTTTAATTTATAAAAAAGGCAGCATGAATAAAACACTGCGATTGGAACAGTGAGTACTGAAGTGGACAACCTTTGAGACGAAAGAAAAGCTCACCAACCTAGCCAGTTCTCCAGTTCAAACATGGAACCGTTTCAGTTCATTTAGTATTCCAAGTTTACTTCAAAATGTTAATTCCTCCTGCTTCAAATCAATCTCAAGCACTCCATCACTAGCAGAAGGTTAGCTTTTACAAGACTAACATACTTTTGAGGAAGAAATAGGAGAGCTTTCCTCAATGGGATTTTGCACTGTATCATCCCAGTACTTTTTTGAAACGATTTAAACTTAACCTCAAGGGGATTGAGTTTGCTGTATTTGTTCTATCATAAGTTAAAATGATAGAACACACACTGAAAACATTGTTATTGTTCTAGTTCAAGAAATCGTTCAGGCAAAATGTAGCAGCGGAGGTCTATCCTAAAAAATGGTAATTTTGGGTTGAAAAACTTGCGAATCTACGTCGAGTGTTAAATTACTTTGGGAGAGAAATTAACAAAAAGTGGTGAGAAGTAAGGCCCTCAAAAAAGTAGGAAATAAAGTTAGAATTTAGGCCATAAAAGCGGAATATGAAATGCTCAAAAAAAAAAAAAAAAAAAAAAAAAAAAAAAAGGTAGCAAAGAAATAATAAAAGTGCAATTTGTTAACTGAACTGTAAAAAGAAGTGAAAGAGAAGACGCATTTTGAATCCAATACGATAAAGCTGTTACTTCAAGATTAACATCCAAAAGAAAGTGTTGGTTCCAGAAGGCGAAACACAAAAACGAACAGTCTTAATAGTGTCACACCTCGATGTCTTCCATTTTAGGCTCTGTTAGTGATGCAATTCATCAAATTACTTTGGGAGAGAAATTAACAAAAAGTGGTGAGAAGTAAGGCCCTCAAAAAAGGAGGAAATAAAGTGGATAAACAATCAGTTGCTTTTTTTCAGGGAAATTAAAAATAGCTAAGTTAACAACACGCGGTGTTGATAATAAGGAATCCCGGATAAACATGATGACATCAGTGACTGCACCCTATTATTCTTCGTGTCACCGGTGGTTTCTCCCCACATTACCAAGCACTTTACATTTTGAGGCACTGCAGAAGAAACCAAATTTCTGCTGGTCAACTAGCACTGATAAGAGATGAAAATGTATGGTATAGTAGGAATAAAAAAACCTGACCTGGATAAGAACTCACTCTCCTGTAATAAAAGTGATAATGATACCAATTTACTGAAGTGCATTTCTCATAAAAACTTCCTTCATAGAACGGTTAGATACATAAGCAGTATCTTATTTTTATTCGTCATCTGATATTATTTAGTAGTTTAAAATTGCATCATTCACTGCGACTTGAATACGGAAGAGAAATGTGTAAGAAATGGACTGTGATAATGATAGCGATAGTGATATTTAGGATGAAAATGGAAAATGGATGGATGGCATATAACTTCTTGTGAGACTCTTTTTCATAGTCAGTCAACTGAAGAGGTAGTAACAATAATAAAGAGAACGACCTTGCTCTGTCCCTGGAAAGAAAAGGAAAAGAATCGTGTCTTACCTTCTGCTAGTAGTGAAAATAATCTCCTGTTCTAACTCGCGGCAAGTTTAAAATTATCCACTTGGGAAAACTCTTGAAATCTCCAGGATTCTCTTTTAAAAATCCTGCCATACATATATAATCCACTTTGTCCTGGGAGACATTTCACCTAGAGCAAGATCTAAGAACTACTTTTGCCACAGTGATGCTGGTTGTGTCATCTAAATTCAGTAACTTGATATGAAGCTGAGGACTAGCTGTTTCTGAAATTCCGGATAAATAAGAGATACTCAGTAGGATAAAATGATGTTGAAGTGAATATCAGCTGAAAAGCAAGGATTCGCTGAAAACAAGATTGAAAAAAGGCTCAGAAGCACAACAAAAAAAGAAAAAGTGCCTCAGATGACTAGACTTGACCCGAATAATGAGAACCCCAAAATGATCACTGCTGTGATGTCTAAATTTTCTGCCATCAGAAACCATGCAAAATGAGGAGCAATTGCAAAATAATGGATGGGCACGGAAGTGTCGCATTTTTAAATTTAATACTATGAAGCGACTAGTAATCAATAGACAAATGATTTTGAGATGCCATACTTTATTTTTTTTTTATTCATAAATATTTTCAAGATAGTAAAAACCCATCTATCCTAGTTGTCCAGGGCTAAAATCAACATAAATGCAGTAACGAAATCATCTCGATAGTAGTCCGCGATCACAGGCTCCAAGAGAAGTTTGAGTAACAGAAGCCATAAGGCCACTGAAAATATTTATTCATCAAATCACAGCGAATTCTTAGTGTAGTGGAGCCCTCCCAGAATTATTACAAGCTATAGAAAAAGTGTCCACTTACTCGGTCCTTTGGTCTAGCCACCCTTTCCACATTTTTTGTAAGATGAGTTTGTGGAAAATTTCATTTGCATCAATCAAGAAAAAAAGCTACTGCACAATAGACTGATGGAACATTTGTTTGAAATATCTTGTTAGGAAGAGTTATAAAAACAGAGCAGAAGTATATGTGGTGCGGAAGGATGGGATTCATCTTTCTAACCAAATCTTTTGATCAAAAAAGCGCTACTACTGCTACTTCAGCTGTAGTTGCAGTAGCACTAGCAGTGGCAGTAGCAGAATCATTCATTGGATTTTCTGTTGGTTGAAACCTCCGTGGCACATCTTTCCCTTACTCGAAGGCACTTTCCATTGCACCTTAATCACATTAGAAAATGTGTAATACAGCAAGTTAAGCTTACAGCACTCCAATCTATCTGCTTCTTCCACCTCTCATACCAGTTGCTTTAAAAAGGTTCGATAAATGCGGCTGGGAAGATTAAAGGAAGAAATGTACTGCCGAGTACCATTTAGCAATAAATTAAAAACAATACTTCATCGAAATCAGTAGCGAGTGGTCATTGAATGTGAACTGGAAATTTCATTTCGGTTTCATTACTCGTTTCAGAAAGTTTTTCCGTAATGAGCAGGGATAGTTGACAAGATTACAGATGGGAGGTAATGATAACGATTAAAGAACAAATGCTACTTCAGCTCAAGCTAGCTGGTGAGCCAGTGGACCGACTAGGCAAGCAGTTTGGCAGGCAAGAGAAGACAGATCAGTTACATACTTTACACAGGAAACAGTACTGCTACTGGGAAGGAGAACAGATATGATGTCGCATACTTGATCTTCTTCCTTCTTTCTCACTTCTTGTGCTAACATTCTGAACATGCTTCTCATCCTGGACTGCATCTGTCTCTCCACAACCACTGCTACAAAAGACCGACTAATTAATCAAAGTCAGTCCGATCACGTAATCCCACCACTTCCACACAATCTTCCACTGGTTGCATCTTGCATTCATTTATCTTCATCATTTTGAAATTCTCAACTTTTAAAGGAGGAAAAACTGTGCATAATTCAGCTAATATCCAAAATAATTTCACTTTATTTTAACGCCGACAAGTTTTAAATCGTTAATATATAATTTTTACTTTGAACATCGTAATATATGAATATTTTCTTAGGAATTATTATTAGGAATTCTGAGAGTGACTGTCAATCAATTTCTTCTTAATATACTCATAAGTAAACAAGAAAGAAATCCTAAATTGTTCTCGTCACATTTAACAGGGTTCAAACTATGTCGAGAATCTCTTCCTGCACTGCAAAGCTTTATATTCCGCAATAAAATAATGGATGCTTTTGACAATTAGAAGAGGTTTGCAACAGTGCTCAACTGAATTAATCATTGCCTAAAACCAACTGCTTAGAAACTTTCCTTACAGAACTATAAGAAAGTAGCATCAATCCAGAGAGTTCAAGTCATAAGACAGTTCAGGCCATGAAAAGATTATCTGGGTGAGGGAAGAAAGAAGTTACCCCGCGAATCATCCAATTTGTTATCATCCTCAGTTTCCCAATCAGTCACCGGTAGTATCGCAAGAACCAGAGTAATCAGTTCCAGCTTTTGCGATCCTATCCAATTCCGAAAGAAAAAATTACAGGTGAGATAAACATAAATCGATAAATTTGTCCTGTAAAATATCCAAGATTACCATAACTGCTGATTTCAATTATCGTCCAACAGATTGATTCACTGCAAGTCAATTCAGAGATAACCTTGTCCAAAATTAAAGAGTAAGACTGATCGCTGAAATTTGAACAGAATTCGACGAAGAAATGGCAGTGCAGTACTGACTTTTTCTTGAAACTTATAGTCAGCAAATTTCGAGGTACTTTCTTTATGCCTTCATCTATTGTTCTGGCATTACAAACTTTCCAAACGGATTGTGTTACAAGCTAAAAATTTGTGCAAATAATATATGAAGGAGGATGTGCAGCCTGTGGACGGAATGTCGCTAGACTTTCAGAAAGCCAAGGTCTGGCTGGCATGTAATCAGTGCACTGCAAGTTACTCAACAATTATGGCTTAGGAAGAAGCTGAAAATGCGAGTTCTACCCTTGCGATAAAAACTAATTCTTTGATAATTGATTCACTCCACTGCGTTTGAATATTAAATTTAAACGATACTTAAAACGAAAAGGAATGAATTCATATCAGAGTAGATTATTTTGTTGCTTTGTGTGGCTTGGAATGCATCCCAAGGAAGGAGATTGATAAGCATAGTGATAAGCATTTCTGTGTTTATCGCTAGCAACCAGAATCACAGGAAACAAAAAATTGACAAGTCTTTGGGAAGAATAAGCGGAGGAGATTGCTGTTCGAGAGTTGATCAGTGTCAGCAACGGTGCAAATAAATAATTCTGCGGAAGAGATTGGCATCTGGATGGAGCAATCAGAATCATTCCGTTGCAGGGCATTGCAAAGAATGGAGTAAAAACATGAATGGCTAACGACAGGAAGATGTTGAAGGGAGTCGGGAAAAATGGCTTAAAAACAAAGATGAAGCATAGCTTCTCAATCTGTCGAGCAGTAGAGCTAGTCAAGTTACTTCGGATACTGCCATAAATGAAAAATCAAGGAGAAAAACTAAAGTGCTTGGTGGCTCAGAATACCAGACAATTTTAACGCAAACATTCCCGTCACGACAAGCCTTGGAAGGCAGGGGAGAAGAACCACGACAAGAAATAGAGAGCGATTTGAGGAGTGTACAGGGTATGATTTTATTTTCAATAGTTTCAAGCAAGTGTGTCACTATTTCCATTCATTCAAAGAGATGGTTCACAACAACATATCAGCGCACATCGACTCAAAATGAAAGTAATCAGGCCTAGCTTACCCTAGGGCCAATCACATCCTAGCCAAGCATTCGCCCACCACTCTCTTCCTACTCAAAGCCCAGTAATCGCTAGACTTGCATTGACAACTAAAGTTAACATTTTACTGTCTACTTGAGCATTCCTTCAAATTACACGCAACAGCTAAAATCACCTGAATCTTCCTCATCATGCTATTAAACCATTTCATAGATACAAGGTTGTTCTAAGAATATGAATAAATCTGGTCCAGTCCAAAAAGACACAAGAGTATTATTCCACTGACACTAAGATAAAAGTTTTAAAGTCATGAAATCTTCTAAAATACTTAAAATTGAAGCAGGTTTTCTGGCAAACGTCTGGCGACCACATAAAATATACGAAAACTTTCCATCTTAAGATATTGTTTAGGCAACGAAAATTCAAGTTCCAGAAATTAGCAGCACAAGATTTATCGGATAAAAGATGTTGAAGAAGTTTGTAGGTCCATCGTACAAGAGGAGAAAAAAAATTTGAGACTAGAACTTAACAATACTGTTTGCTATAGTATGGACTGAGATTTTTCACATGTCATAAGATTATTTCATTATCCATTTCACTGCAAAAGTCTAAAATGGTTCTTTCCCATATTTAAAAAAACTTATACACTGCTTAAAAACCGAAATATCTGGATTCCGGAAAAGAAAATTGCCAGGAATACAAAATGAAAAGGAAATACAAAATACATTTATTCTTCTTCAGACTCTTTAATTTTTTAAGTTTGGTACGCCTGGAAGAGCTGTCTCAAACAATAAAAGTTCATATGAATTCAAAACTCACCAAATTTAATTACATTAATTTATAGATTAATTTCTTTAATGCTGAAGAGACCACTAGTGTAATTTCGAAAGCCTGGAATTCATGAATAATAAAAAATTACCTCATCGCAGGCGTTACACCTCGGCTTATGGAGCTCGGCGTAATGTCGTTCGCAGTAGATAATACCGTCTTTGACGCAATATGTCAAATCGATTAGAAGCTGAAGTTATACAAACAATATTTAGAAAGAGTTTGATTGAAAGATTCTTTCAAATTTCCAAATTATCGGGGAGATATTTTATAAATTAAATTTATTTTTTTCGTTGCAAAAGCTTTGTTTCTTTGTCTTCCTAAATCAAAAACTTGAAGCTTTAATGCCACACCATTTGCCCTGAAATTCATCCCTCACTAATTTTCACACCGATTCATATCCTTCGCATTCCACACAAAGAATTCACTGAGGTGTAATGAAGTTGGATGTAAAATAGATTGTAGTACCATAAGAAACCAAAGCTAGTCAATTTATAACTTCGAACTGTTGTATGAAAGCTCTCAACACCTGTTCACACGTGGCACACGTAAAGCAAGCCGGATGCCAACCGTTACTTTCACCCAATTTTGGCGCTATTACAGCCATTTCGTTTCTTTCCAGTACACCACGGCATTTCTTACACTCCTGTGATAAACACTTTAAGAGATTAAAACATTTTTTAGGTTACTTAAAATTTAAAAGTTTTTTTTTTTACATATCTTTTTTTTTTTTTTTTTAAAAACATATCCTAAGCAAGAATATCTTGGGATTCACTTGATGAATTTTAGAAATTTTTCAAATTATTTGACCGTCCACTGAAAGACAAGGAACAGGGAGAAATAAGAAGAGTTGAAACTGAAATTTTATGAGATGAGAACTGATAAGAATGTGAATCAATCATGGGGTCAGATGGAAATTAGTTCGCCCTCTGAAGCGATCCCCTAGCGTGCTGACTGATGTGCCATTAAATGAGGGTTTCAGCGAATCACTTCTTACAGAGATGGTGATTACTGCATAACATTTTCTTAAATTTTAATCTTATCGAAAATATTTGAGCACTGTCGAGAATGAGACGAGTGCCAGCTATTGTTTCTGTCCACTGCTGCATTTTCTGCGTGATGAAAGACGTGAACCCTTTTGTTTCTGAATGATTTTTCGCCATGAAATGAACGAAACATTGATCACTGAAAGAGAAAGGAAAAAAGAGAAGGAAAGAACCATTTGCTTTGGAATGACCGGACAGACGAAACCGATATCCAGAGCGATTTCATTTCTTGCGTTGATAAATTCTTCGTAAAGTTTCCTTTCAACATTGTTTGAAAGATGTTTGCAATATGCCAACGATAGATCTTGCCGTGGCAACTAAAATCAGAATAATTTATCATATGAATAAATATGTCGTCCAAGGTCCTGGAACACCTGATGGTGAGAGTCACAACACAAAGGAAGAGCTACTGAAATATAGTGTAAGCTGTGAACAACTTTAGTCAGTAAGCGAAATAAAATTGGTCTTTTGACTGGTCCAGCAAATAATACTACCATTGTTAAGTAGGAAAAAAGGAAGATGGAAAGGAACTGCGTGACAGAGAAAAGAACCGGCTAGTCTGCTGAGCTCATTAACCCATCAGCTGTTCGATGTGAGTTAGCTGCCGCTACTATAATCACGACGTCAAAAAGTGATCTCGAATCAGCGGAACTCGAGACATGTTTCTTGAGTGTCACTGATATAGCACTGTGATGACATACCATGGCAAGTACGCAAAAGAGAGGTGAATCGGAGAAAAGCATAAGTTACTAACCTGCAGCATGAGTTGCTTTTCACGAAATTTCTCTCCATTACTATTCACTCGCGGAACCACGTGATTCGGCAACTGTGCCATATATTCTTCCACCTCCAACAATAAAAGTATTAAAAAGGGCACTGCTACATCGCAGTGGAAAACCATCACACATTTGTAAACATTTCAAGACGCTGTTCATATGCGGCAATTAATGGCCTGATATACGACACATTTAACGAAATTTCAAGGTGAACCTTAAGGCGAGTAAGTCCTGGTGGTACCCACGAATAGCCATGACTTATAGAACCGGGCGCATCAGCACGGCCGGCAGTTTGCGCCAATGCGGTTGATGACATTTCTACTGAAACTATAACACTACAATTCTAATAGCAGAACTGATATCAAACTGATATGTAGGAAATGAATCGATATGTCGCAGTAATAAAATTCAAGAGATGATAAGAGATGGAATAAAATAATCAGAACAACTTTTAAAAATAAAGCCTAAATAGTGAACAACGACAACATAAAACTTGTACGTTTACAATTAAGATAGCTTCATGATGGGTAACTACTGAAATAATACCGTGGATTACTCCCTCCTTCGCCTTCTATCCAGTTTTGCTTTTACTTTAATCTACCAAAAATTGGCCCAAATTTTATCTTAACAAAGGAAGGAATTAAAAGAAAGTGGATGCCTTAGGTCCTTTCTGGAATTTTGGATGCTACACACGATTATTTCTTGTAATGAAAAAAACATCGCACATGGTGGTGAAATTCCGATACGCTTATAAGCAGTGAGATTCTGGTTCCGAAAAGCTGTTTCGTGATCAGTACGATCGCACTTGCAATGAACACAAACTTTCCTGCAAAAGATCATAGTATTCAATCTGTATTTCTTTTCAAAAAATTTAAAAGAGAAAATACCGTAGATTGTTCACAACCTTATATCCTTCAAAAGATTGCAATGGAAGCAAATTCATCGGGTTACCGAGAGACCGCGATTAAAATTTACTTACTCAAAACAAAAATATCTCTCCTAGACTTCGAAGCGAAATTACCTAGCACCTTAATTTTAATTTAAGCAAAAGCAAAATTACTCAATAAGTGAAACTGCTTATTTTATTAAAAGAAAAATAGCAGAGAAAAATTCTGTTCTTAGTGACTTAAAAGATGTAATATAGACCTTATTCAAATTGATAAAGACCAGGACTATAATTATCGAGTTATTTCTAAAAATCTTTGAAATTTCACGCTTTTAAGCTTCTAGATGGAAGCGAAAATTTTCAGCTTCATTTGATTAGGATTACGACATTATTTAATTTATGCAATTTACATTATTCTGGCAATATAAAGGAAATTACGTCCAACTCCAAAATTGTTTTCTCCTTTCTCCAAGTTTTTAATTATCGCATTTCCACTTTTTTGGCTTCTTTTGCTGAAGAAATAGGGAAGGGTAGCAAACTAATATGCAGCGAAGATACAAATATTTTCTTTGCTTCATTTTAGAGAGAAAAAAAAAACTTGCATTAAGAAATTTGAAAATGCCGCAGATGCTTTCTCCCAATCAAAGCATAAAATTTTATGTACGATTTCATATACTTTTCCATAGGAAAAGGAGCGAAATTGAGAGATATGGATAACACTGATTGTAGCAATTTCAACGTAATCAATGAGGCATCAGGAATATGAAATAGCTTATATGAAAAAAAAATAATGTATTTTACGGCAACTGTTAACTTCGAAATGCAGCAGTTCTAGAATAATTGTTCTTCTCATTTGTTAATGTATTGGTCTAACCGGAAGATCATTTAGATTAAGGCCTGCAACATTTTCATGGCGGATTTTCTCTTGAAATCTGCTGGTGAATCTAGTTCTACCACCTAAGTTATTCTTACCTCGTTTATTATTTCAAAAACGGTCGAAACTAAGAGAAAATCTAAAGATTGATTTTCATAACCAATGTTCTGAATAAAATCAAGACAATTTATATTAAGGCAACTTGCAGACACAGCTTTTATCGTAAGATTTACATTAATCTCCTCAACTACAGAAGATTTGAAACAAGATAGATAATAAATAAGATAATTCAGGTTATGCTTTTTCAGCATGAATTAGTTTATTTTAAAATCATTAGAATTATAAGAAAAATGAAAAAATTCTATTCAACTCTCTCAAAAATTATATGAAATGAGTGTTTACAAATGTTCTGCGAATTCTAAGAAGCAAAACAAAGCATTTAATGACTACAGGAAATCGTGACTAAATGAGGGAGTCAGAAGTTAATTAGCTCTCTCGAGGTGGGCGCAATTAGTAAACTTTGAGGCGACAGGTTAGCATGTTACATTCTCATCAAATGTCTTCATGGGGCAAAATATTTTTAGAAATCATTAGGAGAAAAATATTAATTTTTGAATAAATGACGAAAATTTTAGGATTTGAAACTTACAGTTTGAAAGAAAAAGATGTCGAAGTTGTTTTTATTCGAAAGTTAGTTTCATTTAAATTAAACAGTGGACTGGACAGAATCAAAAGAAATGGGAGGGGAGAAACACAGCAAGTTCTGACTGTTGCTTGCAAACATCCCATTCTTGTTGTCGTTGTTTCGACAAAAACAAAAATAAATGAATTTTATTTTACATCATTATATATTCCTGCTACAGATGGAAATGTATTACATGGATGCATCTCTAATCTCAAGCAGTTATGGAATACATCTTCAAAGTTAGCCATGAATAGTAGACTAATTATACTTAACAGTGACTAGTGGAATGCTTGCCGACAATTTTCATGCATTGCATTTCTAAGAGGCTTCAAGCAGTTCTCTGTACTAGAGCTTACCAACTGGATTTAGGCCATTTAAAGGTGCTTAATCAGGAAAAAGAGGTAGTGCAGTGTACGCCAATGTTAGTGAAATCTTCAGATAGCAAACTGTTTCAAAAAAAAAGCCATTGTGAATTTGGAAAGTGAGACACACCTAAAGAATGGTGCTGAAAAAATGACGAAGAAAACATACACAGCAATGTCGGAAAACATCGGTAGCAAGTCGGTGAATGGCACTGATTAGAATGAAGAGCAATAATAATAAGCGAAGAAGAGTGAATGAAGCTACAAGAGTTGGCTGACGACAATTAGGTTATGATGGATGGGAAAGAAGCTGAAGAACATCTGGGCGAATCCGTTGAAGCATCTTCCAGATCTAATGCTCGACGGGAGAAATGTTGCGATATGTAAGTAGTGCCTCAGAAGAGCAGATGTTGCTGTTGCAGTGACCATTCAAGGATGCAAGTTGTACGACTGATGGGCTCTGAAGACAGCTGCCTAGGAATTTCTCCCGAGTCTAATGCTACCAGTAGCAATTGGAGCTTTCAAGAGGTGTCAACAGTTGGGCCAAGCCAAACTGCTCGGAGTTCGGGGATCAGAATTGCAAAGAAGGAATTAGCATAAGATCTAAAAGTGAGCAACGGTATCGCAATGACCGTAGGACTTGGAAATGGATTTTGGCTGCCGTCGACAGGACAAGAAATGTTCCTTAAAATTTTATATCACTTAGACTTCCAACACAGATTGCTTGCTTATGAACACAGCAATATTCACTTCTCTCTCCAATTTTCAAATGCGCTCCTCGTCTTTTCTTAGACCCCATTGTGTATGCTAGCTTATCAGAATGCATGGCTGCTGGCCAAGTTTGCATCTTAAGGAGCCTGAAAGTAGGCGAGTCTAAAGATGTGCTTCGTGTATAGCAAGCTACACAATGTGTGTGCAGTAAAGCGTTAAATCAATTCCAACGTTGCTTCCTTAAGAGGAAAACTTGATTTCCAGGCTCTTCCTTCTCTCGGTCTAACTCCTCGAGTTCGTAAAACCATTAACTCCTTACCTACTACTTAGAAATTGAAACATTTCTAAGAAAGTAATTAAGCATGGGACAGACATTCATCTCTTAGAATAAAGAGAAATTTTCGATTTCGGATTTTTCTTTAAGTCCAATTTTAACTTGCCTCGGAATATCAGATCGATAAAGCTGTTAACTTGAACTAACTTTGTTTTTAATTTTTTGACTACTTACAAACGATTTGAGTAGAATAGGAATAATTTCACCTCTTGTCAAATGAATTTTTTCAATTTACTTTAGGAACTGAGAAATACAAAATTCTTAACCTAGCATAACAGTTGTCTCAAAATCAAGAATCCAGAAGATTTATCCAAAAAGTAAGCATTAAAGATTTAAATTTTATGGATTATTGTTACTCGATCAAACTCCGAATTGTCTACACCTTTTCGAATAAAATACAAATTTGTGACAAAGTTTCTGATGAATGACAACAATTAGACATTTGAAAAATAAAAGACTTTTTAGATGTAAGATAAGTTTGCTTGATATGAGGATGAAATGAAATAGTCAGTGGTAAGAACGAAAATTAAAGATGGAAAATTTTTTTTTTGGTACCAAACTGGTGCTTATACATTTTTGAAAGGTCTTTCCGATTAAGGAAAGAGATGCCTATGAGGAAAGCTAAATGCCTGGAAAGAAAACTGAATGTTTGAAAGGAAGGCTGAGTGATTGTAATCAATCCTCTGAAAAGAAACAGTTTTAAAGGATTTAAGATGTTTATGCATAAGCTAATCCCGATATTATTGTCTGGGGACAACAAGCGCAAACCGCTAAATACCTGCTCTTAGATTAGTAAACAAAACTGCGTTATGCAGTGAAAATGCAGTGAAGGCCAGAATGAAATTCATTGCTTTGCAATAAAAGTTTGTTGTTTCATTCACTTGCTGAAGAAATGAATTTTAAATTACCACTCATCCTTCCATGAATGTTGCCTTTGGGATCACTAACAGTGGATGGTAATTTAAAAAAAAAAAAAAAGAAAATATGGTCGATATTAGTGTACGAGTTTCTCTTCCAGAATTCTCGAACCCTTAGCAATCCATTTGATCTTCAGAAAATATCACTTCTCAATGAATTTTGTGGAAAAGTTGTTAAGCTTAAATTTTGATAGGACACCGACTGTTTTACCAATTAGTTCTACAACACAAGTATCAAAATCTTGATCAAAATTCTATTTAATTACAAAACTGCAAATCTATAGGAGATACGCAACGGAAGAAATTAAATTAACTAATTTCAATAATTTAGTAAAAATATGAAAAACAAAAAGTCTGAAAATCATGAGAGGTAGAACGAATTATTCCCTTACATAACAATAACAATCATTAAATGCTTCCAGTTTTACAAGATGTGAAAGACAACAAAAGTTTATCTCTCGTCTTACGGTGCTCCTTTTATATCCATTTTGATAATGTGCTTGTGCTAACAAATATTCACAATGAAAAAAAAAAGGAAAAGGCTAAAAGATTACCATTCTGGAAGCTTTCACTGACTTGGCTCTAGCCCTGAAATCCGGGTGGAAGCATTGATTTTGCCCAGTTATATACCCTTTTCCTTGGCTCAACCCAAGCTTCATAACCAATCAGTTGGTTGACAAGTTTCTTTAAGTTTCATTTAGACTGCGGAATCCGCAAGTTTGAAACTTCTTAATGAACCTTATATCTGGAAGTGACTGATTCCTAAAATGCTAAGAGTTAGTATCAATATTTTGACCGCAGAAGTTCGAAGATGGCAACCAAAGATTTAACAATGACCTTGCAAATGATTGCTTTAAAAGTGAAGAAAGTTTGAAAGACAATGTAAGCAAAAGAATCTGAACGGAGAGTACATGACTAACAAACTTTGTCAGCAATCAACTCACTAAAATAAAGGAAAGATTCAATAATGGAAGAAACTAAACATTGTGAAATGAATGTCGGTTATGAAAAGCTCGAAGTTTAAAAACATTTCAAAATAAGAGTAGTGCTGGAAATAAATTCGGAAGTGGGGTGTATCAGGTGATGTAATAAGCAGTATGATAAGCTGTGTCATGATTTGATAAGCAGCGTGTTAGGCCATACCAGACGAGACAATGAGTAATGATAAAAGCAGTGTCAGCTGGCTATAAGTCAGTATCAAATGAGTTGTGAATCTTGCTCATTTCCTGATTCAGAAACGAATATGACATGGACGAGCCAAATGAAAATATGCTGAGATAATTCTGATGGTATTATAAGCAACTCACCTCCAGGGATGTGGTTTGAACCCGCTGCATTTGCAATTCGGTGTTAGACAAGACTTCCCCAAATCAATGTCTTCATCGTACAAGTCACCTTTCGGCATTGTGTTGTAACGTTTAGATGGCACGTGCTGCAAAGGTGCTCATTGCTTGAGGACAGAAATTTACAAAATTTTGAGGCAACCTGATGAAGAGCAGTGGCGAAGTGCGCGAAATATCCGCGTATCTCAGTCCTTCCTACGGGCAGTTCCCCATCGTGAGGGGGTCTTTGAATATCACCTCAGCAGCCCCACTTTTTCAGTCAATTCATTTCCAACGTCCATTAAATTGAGTCTTTGTCCTTCTGAATCAGTCAGTTAGTCGAGAACGCAGATGGAAATCTGGTGGAGAGTGCTATGTGATGATTATTTATGAACTATTTCTGTTGGCTTGTTCTTTTCATGCTAAGTGAAATCGATTTCTCTCGTAAACCTGAAAAGTGCTAGTATAGTGACATCTCAGGACCGGAGGACTCAGGACGGTTGCAGCTGGGAAATCGTTTTTTAGGTAAAGTGAAAGTAGTGAAAATAGTGACGAAAACGGGAGTCACCAATCAAGAATAAGGAAATATTTCGCGGAATCGCCATATAATAAAACCATAAGCTTGCACAGTATTCCTGTTATACATTCTTACCATTTAATTGTGGAACATTACGGAACTAACAAATCCGAAAAAACCTCCAAGTCTTTTCCTGGTTTCTTTTTTCGGATTCGTTCATTTTGCATGCATATCTTATGAATACTTCCCCATTTGTTCAGAACAATCTGATTCTCCAAACACTGAACACAACTTTTCTAATAATCGAAAAATGTAAAATTTGCTTCCGCTTGTAAATTAACTTCTTGACAAGAAGGAAAATAACTGAGATATACTTTATTGTTTAGCAGAAGGGAGAATCCAAACTAAAATTTATTTCTCAGTTAGGTAGGGAAATAATAAAGTCAAAACAAACTACTTCATTGTCGATACAAAATACTGAACTACTTTTTCCAAACTTTTTAAATTCGGTTCAGAGTCATGCTCAAGATGAGGTCCTCTGCTGACAGAAGATAACTCAGATGTTAAGTGTCATTACCTTCAGCTAACTGTAACTATCACAACTGGCTTCATTCTGGCCCTACACTTCCGATCTTTCAGGTCACGTTTCATTTCCTCTTCCTTTAAACAGCATGCTGCTACTTTAATACATTTGTCTATTCTAATTCAACATTTCCGCACAGTTTTTACCTGCCCGACAATACTATATTAATTCATCAAAACTTAAATTTAAAGACCAACATTTTTAAAAAAATTCGAATCAAATATTTTTTCTGTTGTAGAAAGTGAATAACTTTAAAGAAAGCTAAAATTTTAGTAATAAGCCGAAAAAGAGAAAAAAACAAGGAATAAATAGGAGCAAAATTTCTTACACTAGCGAAGAAAAACTTCGTGTGTTATTTTAAAATTAAATTTCCTTGCAGGACAATTTCAATGAAGGCTAGCTAATTCACCTTGTTTCAGCCTAGTCCAATTGATCAATTTGTAGGTGAACTCATCCTCTCTATCTTTCCGCTCTAGTTTGCAAAAAAAAAAAAAAAAATTGCCTGACAGAACGTGAAATTGTGAGAGCACGTGCACGCTTCATCAACCAATTTCTTCAGAAAGTATTTTCTCAATTTCACTAACTGAATTGAAGCCCCAAGAGACATTGGAGAAAAATGAAATCATTTTCAAAAGCGTTCACAGGGTAATCTAATTCTGGATATGTATATCGTGGGAAATATTTTCACGTCAAAGACTCGCTTCAACGGTTTTTATTTAAGATGAACTGTTCATTTAGCGTTCAAAATCCGTCGAAAACTTTGACTTAAAAATTTTAATGATATTAAGAGTTCGAATGGATGTAAATTCATCACCTTCAGTCCAAAAAGCAGTAAAATTGAAAAAAAGGAAAGAAATTAGCTAGAGGATTCGAAAAGTTCGAGGAACAAGCAGTTTCCTCAACTAAATCTAGTTAAAACCCAAGATAAAGAATAATTTAGATTTATTTCCACGTAATACAAAGAGTCAAGAAGAATCAAAAGCTGCTACATTAATTTTATACTAAGTTTTGAAGATCACTAGCTGGATGGAACCTAAACGTAGCAGTGGTGTTGTTCTTTCAAGAAGCATCGTACGATCTTCAAAAATGTCAGAGTTTATGAAATGAAACGGCTCATTGAGTTATTTTGCTAGTTGTAATGAAGTAAATAATAGTGATATATAGATGCAAGAAGGAGTCCATTAGTGTAAGATTCTGACTATGAACTTTGTCCAGAAAGCAAAACAAAAACAAGGGCAATAATTTAAATGCTGGAAGGATCCCAGTAGTATGAAGCCAAAACAGTCAGTTGTGCGCCAGATTCTAAAACAAAATACGTTAGAACAACCATCAGGCTTCCTCTATGAACACTACAATAACAAAAATTTAATATGTTTTTTCATCACCTAGTTGCTGAAGTTTGCACTCAAGAAGGTTTATCGTCTATCATCTCGCCAACTTTTATCCTCGAGATGTGCCCAATGTTGCACTGCAAGGACAAATCCATTCTAAGAAGGGTGGTGGAAAGCGATGGATTAACTCTTTCGATAAATGAAGAAATAAAATAATAGAGAAGTGGCAGATGACGAGAAATAAAATGCCTCCAGATGGAAACTGCTGTCGAATGTTGGAAATGAGTGAAGTATATGAAGTACTCTTTGCTTTTCGAACTATTCAACGCTCTTTTCACTCCCTCTAATATGACAAGACGGAAGATGTTTTGACAACCTGAAAATGCATGAAGCATAATCTGATGGTTACAATTAGACATTCAGCCAAAGTAGTTGATGTTCTTGAGGATTCGAGTCAAAACAGTCTTGTAAGCTGAAAGCTGACAGATAGATCGTATTAAGAAGATCTCCACTTTCACTGAGAAGTACTCCGAGGATTTTTGGTCATTTTCATAGTTATATGAGCCGCATATCTCAGTTAGTCGTCTATGGTGGAATCAAAGAATCGAATTTCTGATTAGTCGATGACGATAGGCTGTTGCTTTAAAATGTATCTCATCTCAAAGGAAAATAAAGCAAAGTTATGAGAGCCAAAATTGCTCTACAAGGAATGTATCATTGAAAAGGACAAATCAAAGTCGAAAAATGCTGTTTTGGGAGACAAAATCAAGAAAGTAAGAAGCAACTATTTAAAGCACAAATTGTTCCTTCAATAGATCATACTATCCTTCTAGAGCAACCAAGGATAGCTAATTTATCTCTACAACAATTATTCTTCCAATATATCTTACTCAAATATTTAGTAGTTAGAAAGACTTATAAGTAGCAAAATTTCGAAGTACGAAATGCTCAAATATGACAAGCTATTATCAATTTTTATGGGTTACAAGTCTACATATTCAAATTGCTAAGAAGAAATTAACAACTGAATACATTTAATTCGTGATATGAGCATAATCGGCCTATTAATAATAAATTAATTTTTGAGTCATCACTTTCTTGACAACTAAAGCCGAGTTGTAATTAAGGCAAATCTTGGAAAGAGAGAATTTTTTTGTATATGACATACTTCCAAAAACTGACCCAGCACTAAATGTCTGCGAACTATTATCACATCTCCACACACCTCATAAATTTCTCTAAGAATAAACAAAATCAAAGGATTTTAAAGACTTCAGAATTATAACATATTTTTTATAAAATTAACAAATCTGCCTTATCAACAGTGGAACGAAGAAAAAAAAAAGCAAATCAGACTAATCAGAAGAGATTTGCAAACTAAATGATAGCATCAAAATGTGTGATCAAACGGTGTACTTCTAATAAAATGATATGTATGGTCACATACCGTCTTGCGGAAATTATCTTCTATTGAAGGAGTAATTTTGACGATTTTGTCGGCCAAGCATATCTGAGGCTGACGTTTTGCATTTTCATGGTGATTTATGCGACAGTATTCGACCAAGCTGCCCTCTTGAATTTCGTCATCCTTCTCTTTCAAATACTGAAACATATGATCTGAACTTCTTTCAAGTTCTGGCTTCTTTCGATTGAATTATGCCTATTCAACTAGCCACACATAGTAAAGGAAGTAAACTGCAAAGAAGTACAACAACCTGATCAGTGACATCAGTTATTGTTATCATATGCTTATCAACGTTCGATTTGCTGCTGTTGTTATTACTGCCATAGGGGTGAGTAGCTGCTGCCAGCATTATCATACTATCCGCTTTCTCCTGGAATCTTTTAATATTTAACTGGTGAACGAAGGAAACATATTCGAATTTACCGATTAAGGAAACATACATGATTTTGTGAAACGGAAATTTGAGCTCTAAAAAACCGTATGAAACGTTTTGTGAGATATTATTAATAGCTCATGATCAGATAGTTTATACCGGAAATAAAAACAGCCGGGGAAATCTGCGAATGAGACATTATTTTGTGTAAAGCTTCGCTTTTTAACAGTGCTCTGCTTAAGAATAGTTTCATTTACAAATAAACTGATTAACTTGCATATCTGATTAGACTTTTTTAGTGCGGATCATGCAGCTCTTCAAGAGTCTAAATCAACAGAGTAATTCATTTGAGTAAATCCCAATTTACAACAATTTTACTTTGATTCAATATTTCTTAATCCTTGTCAGTGAATAATGAAGGCCAAGAGCTAAGGAGAAATAAGCAGAGTTATTTCCGTTCAACAAAAGACTTATTGTCCACCGTCTACAGCCTATTTATTGTCATCTAATTGAAATGAAACATAAACTGAAGAAGTTATTCAAGTTAACTGAGATACAGGTCTTCAGCAGAATGAAATCCTTTGCCACTAGTCTTCATTTTTACCAAAAAGCAGAGATAAACGAGAGATGGAACGCTGCATTCCTTCTCTCAAATAAATGATTTCACATTATTTTTTCGAGAACTGTATTTTATCAAAATTGAGATGATATAATACTTACACTACGAGTTATTTTAATGAGATCGTTAAACATCACCGTGAGAAATATGGAATTACAAGAGATTAGTTTTATTTTTTAAAAGAATTGAAGTAGAGTAGAAAATGTTTTGTTTTGTTATAAATTTGATTCATATTGAGAAGAAATTGATTTTCTCATTATTCAAGAATGATTGTAGCAGCTTAATTTGATATTAATGGCAGGCTCTAAGAAAGCTACATGAATATAAATGAATTTGTGAGCCCTTCAGCCAAATATTTTAGTAATTTCTAAAAAAATTTATATTCAATATGTGAGATGAAACTGACAATGAAATAATGAACGGTTGCAGCAGTCCAACAAATTGTAAAGGTGTAATATCAGAATCTGCACATTTTAGATTTTTAATACTTACAGCTTTTGTTGTTTAAGGAAAAGTAAGAAGGTAAATAAGTGATGCAAACCAGAATTTCTCCTTAATTAATGTCAATTTCCCTTATTATTAATTAATATAAAACGCAACATCACGCATAATAGAAATGTTAACTTCTGTTCATTATTGTCCTTATTAGAAAGAAGAAAACCGAAAGAAATTATTCCACATGTTGCCGATGACTAATTTTACTGATAAAAAAAATTTACTTCGGAAACACAAATGTTGAAATATTGCGAAATTTACGGACAAACATCTTCTAGTTCCTCCAAATGATGACACCTTTTTCAAATTTAAATTTTATTAATTAATTACTAGCTCAACGAATGATGCAAGCAGTACCTTGTCAGCTTTTAGCGAACATTTCTCAAGAAAATATGTAAACAAAAACTTACAGCTACATAAGACCTTTTCTTTTACCGACTAACTGCAAACCAAGAAATTTATTTGTCTGATTGAGCGAGAAAAAGTTTGGGAGATAATGGCAGTAACAGCATTATCTACTTATGCCAATATTAACATGATTTGGATGTCATTTATCCAGTATTCTCGACGATATCACTATCATCCCTAATGATATACCACTACCACCACTACCATAATCACCAGTTCATTAATCAATTCAAGCATTATTATCGGTAACAATTGTAATTTATGGAAGGTTTCTTGGTCACTGTCTTAAGAAACATGAAATATTACTTTAGTTTAACAAATTAACGAAGACTGAAGAAATTGAAAGAAATGTGAAGGGAGAGAGAAGGAGAGAATGAAGAAGTGGAAAAGTGGCATCAATAAACGTACTGCCAGATTCACATTTGTATTTCTGTCATCTGATTCCTAACTCTGCAAAAGATCCTAAGACCTAAATCTCATTTTATCACCACTCGTCACTGAAACTAATGCTTTATATCACTAATAATTGCTATTTTACTAATTTTATTATAGTTATTCACTAACATTATATCGATATCAGCTCACGCAACCACGTAACAAGATCCGGTTCAGAGTTTCGCGTGAAACGTATCAGTAAATAGGGAAGGGATGGATGATGGATGATTGCGATTGGAAGTAGAAATGGTTGCTGAGTTGGGTAAATACAAAAAGTGAACCAAACGGCTTCTCATCAGGGCAGGTACTTGACAACTCTGCATTTTGTTGTCTACAAATCTCGAAGCAAATAAATAAAAAACAAGTTCTTCTCATAGGTGGTGATATCAACACCGCTGAGGTAAAACAAGAGCTAGTAATTAGCACTGCTTTCTCGAAGTATCAGGGCTTTATGGACTCAAGACTTCTGCTACGTCACTTTACAATATTTCTTTTTTTGTGATTGTGAACATGTGCATGAAAATCAAGATCTGACTAGTTAGGGATAAGGCATATTTCTGAGGGAGACGAAAGTTTCATTTTTAATTAATTTCACTGTTTAGTTTTATGAAACGTGAAATAAAAAGCTGTAAATTTATTATGGTCAAAGAATCAAATGTTTTTTGATTGCATGAGAAAACTTTTTCTGCATCCAGAAGTTATGAGAACCCTACGTGATGCGAAAAAAAGTGGAAAATACCTCGAACGAAGTGGAACTTGAAAAGGTCACGGTCACGAAGTATAAATATTTGGTACCTGAAATTTTTATGTTTGGTGGAAATTATGTCTTTGCATGTTAATTTGCTTTGACCTTTTAAGTACTAACTCTTAACTAGTTGAATTAGAAGACTGAAATTTAAGAAGCTGAAACTGGAAACTTATGAACAGAATCCCGTGGACAGTGTCATGAGTGCATAGAATTCTCTCGCTCATTCTATCCCAAGCTTTGAAATTCATTGAAAAAAAAAAAGAAACTGATTGATTAGAATATTTTGTGAAGTAGAAAAATATAAGAAATAATTAATTAGCAAACAGTTCAGAAGGAAAAAGATCTCAATGGTAAATGATTCAACAGCTCAATCAGAAGAAATGCTCTTAAAAAATTTTGCATCCATTTACCTACTCAGTGCTAAGAAAGGTGGACGAATTGACTCAGTAAGTGAAATACGAAAAAATCACTGTTCATGGCAATGCTCTTCTCAATCAGTAAGCAGTGAAACTGAAATTACTGATAATGTCTGAAGGTGGAGTCGAACGTGTATCTATCTCATGCCGTTAAAGTTCTAAAAGATGAATCTAACTAAGGAAGGAGGCGATGAATAGTACAACTGGACGGAAGCTGATGGGAAGGAAGTGAGCAGCTGCTGTAACCTTCGATTTAGTTAGTAAGAAACGGCGTCAGTGGCAGTGACAGTATCGAGAGCGTCACCAATGATGAACTGCAGCGTTTGCTGCAGTAGTGCGACACGTCAACTCAAATTCTGCTCCCTTTTCTTTGAACAAAACAGGAAGATACTAATTATCAAATGAGTGATATGATATGAGTGAGGGACGATGCAGCCATGATGGACGACCTCATTTGCCGTGGTATGAAATTTATATATTTTCCGTTTTTTTTTTTTTTTAATAGACAAAATAGTGGAAAGAAGTAATTTCAGCTGGGTAGGGGTGGTATAGGTATCAGTGAGATTATGGATAACCCTGTTCCCCACTTGGTTAAATGACGGGAAGCTAACTGTCTTACCCTAATTAAATATGCGTTTAGGGTGATTTCCTGTTAGTTAGCAAATTGGCACTTTTTGTTCAATTTCTTTAAATTTGAAAAGAAATGTTGAAGCATAACTGAGTAATGCACTCCTACAGTGCTGCAAATGTCCCTAAAATGGCAAAAAATGATTTAAGGTGGGAAATATTGGCTTGAAATTGTCGTGCGTACCATTGTATTCCTGCAAATTCTTCTGCAAAATGATAGAAATTTCACAGTCAACGGTCACTGTGACTATCAATCAACGGCTACCGATGGTCATTAATTAATATGCAAAAATTGGGACAAAATCAATGATAAGAAATAGAGAAAGACAGCCTGAGGCCATTTTCTCTCTGAATCAAGATAGCTTCAGCAACAAAGGTATTGGCCATCTTCTTGTTGCCTCCCATAGTTTCTTCACAAATTGGAGTTACGCGGTTACTCCCAATCGACAGAAATTTGGACAAAAACTTATTAAAAATAAATGAAAGTGATTGGCATGATTTTGACTCTGGAAGATATCTGAATCTCCATTATCACAAAAACGCATTGTTACATCGTTTGCAGTTGCCTTCGTAAACGATTTTTGTAAAACTGCTTCTGAATGCTAAACACTAATTACTCGGTATTTTCCTTCTACAGTGTCAGAAGTGAAAGCAAAAGAAGCTACTCTCTTCCTGTAACACTGTAAATGCTATACTAACGAGATATCACTTGGCAGAAACAACGTTATTATATAATCTTTGCTAATTAATAAATATTAGTAATTTCGTATCGTAATGAGTTTAGCGATCTTTCAGTTAATTATTTCGAATTTAAAGAATTGCTCAGTAGAAAGCAAGAAGAGAAGGATGAAATGAAAGAACAAGACATGAATCATTTGTATCATGTTAAAGAATAAAAAATTAACTAATTTAGCAATTTTAAAAGAATTACACATACACTTTACACTGAGCCCGCCCTTCCTGCCTGTTTCCGAATATCAATTACATCTGATTGGGATGAACAACAAAGTGGCCCAGACATTTTTACACAAAATTCGCAAGTTATTGTGATTTCACAGAAAAGGTTTTCAAGAAACTACACTTTAAACTTCTCAGAACTGATAATAAGCATTACAGTGGCCTTATAATAGTTAAGCATCTGTCCGTTTCTGAAGAGAATATGATGAGAAACCGTCACTGCTGGAATGAAATCAATCTGGAAATGAACTTTTAGTATATCGGACGACATCTCATAATAACAGGCCTTACAATTGGCATCCTCAATTACATAAGTCCTTATCAGCACAAATGAATTACATGAATAAAAATCCGAGTGCAGATGCATTCAGGTATCACAAAACTATTTCAGTGATATTTGACTGATTATCATTTATCGGTCAGTTATGTTGCAAAATGCAATTATGACAATTTTTTCTGTTAAGTCATTTGTATTGTGGATCCTGTGTCTCACTTTTGTTCTTTCACTTTTCAACTAAAAAAAAATGTCACAGATAATGAGATGAGATAACAGACCCATCGACGCAATCTTCCTGAAGTGAAAACGGGTAGAGTTCAATTTCAATACTTTACTGATAGCAACATCATGAAGAATGATATCCTTGCAAAAGGATGGCATTTGTAGTGTAAACTTTACAATTCTCGATTTTTCGAGAGTGGTTCTTTAACAATGTTTACTATCGAAAAGTATTTTATGTATTGTCTTTTATCGACCAAACGGAACATACATTTCTATATCAGTAAAGAATCTATAAGTGAAGATGAAGCAGCCAGAATCTCAAAGAAAATGTATAAATTAATTTTATCTCGACAACAACTAGCGGAACAATTTCTCGTAAAAATCGAATGCAGTCGTCCACAGATATAAAAATACTAATTTAGTTGAACTGATAATGAAATGTGATATTGGCAAGAAAGGTTTTAAGGACTTGTTGCCAAAAGTTCCATGAACGAATATTGCCTTCTTATTTGCAGAACTTCAAATTCACTCCATTTTTTGAATTTTCCTGTCTTAAAATTGTTTATTCAAGCATGAATTTTTAGAAAGAAAGAACCGAAAATAGAAGAAAAACTATGAAAAGAAATATGAAGCAGTATGTATGAAATAATTTAATAATTTTGAGAAGATAAAATCCCTCAGAATTAAAAGCTTTCGATAAAATCGGTTGCGAAATTTGTGGAAACATGCGTATTATGTTAGTAGTGCCTTGATTTGAACCGAAAATAATAAAATCAAAATTGTTATATTTTTGAAGATTACTGAACTTGCTTTGTACCGTGTCCAACACACCTTAGTAATTTAGTAATTACGCAATTAGTAACTACGTAAAACACACGTAATTAGTAGTGATTTTACTTGAATTAAGACTCGGCAGGCCTGTTTCAAATTAATGTATTATTTATGATCACTGACTTTAACACACTGTAAACAGGAACTGACAGTCAGATTAAAAATCTGAAAATTTAACTGGCCAATTGAAAAATGACTTGCCTTAGCAGTATTTAGTTCTAAACGAGAAAGTTCGACTGGTTGTGGGCTCTCATTCCGTTTATAGGTGCATCTTTCATTGATGAATGCCGCAGTTTTATCCAATTTGATTAAACTACTGCTTTGAGTCGGAGTGATTTGTTCGACGTTATAAGTCTGACCGTAATATGAAGGCATTGACTGACCTTTATCTCTGATATCTTCAGCTTTCGAATGATAACAACAGAACAGATTTCTCAACAGTTTTCCATTCATTCGTGCAATGATTAGCAATGACCAATGTGGCTACTGTTCATATCGAACCAAAGATAATAATCTGCTTCATCTATAAAAACAATGCATGTTAGAGAAAATACGTAATAATTCCACTTAAGGCAGTCCCTTAATTGACATCGTCAAAGGAATGTCTCTTTTCAGGCTTCTTTATATCGCGACACTTCGCGTCTTAATTCTAATATTGTCAACCATCGTTCTTTGAACCGCACAGTGACATGATGTTTCTGTGTGATGCTATCAGAAGTTTGCCTGAAGTTAGCATTCAGATTCCCTGTGACAAGGCAGTTGGTTTCCTCTTCACTGGCACGACGGCCCATCCGTGAAGCAGTAGAAATTCAAGTTGGGAAAACAACTCCTTCCCTCCCGGCAATATCATTTCATTCCTCTCAACAGCTAAAAGACAATTAGTTTCCTCAGTTCTTTCTCGACAGTCAGTCGACTGTCGGCATTTCATCGTTCACTGTCTGTTAGCAGCTTCCTTTCATACCACTCACTCGTGTGAATTGCAGGGCTGCTGGCTGTTTACTTTCGAATTATCATCCTCAAATGTTGGAAAAAGTGCTGTTAATTTAAAGGAAAAAAGAAGAGATTTCAGTAGGAAACTAGAGAATGGAGCCTTATTTTTCCAGGAATTAACGGAATTAATACAAACGAGTACTTGTTCTACTTCTTCAGTGAGTGCTGAGAGTCATAGACATTAGTTATTAAACTCGAAAGCAATCTATTTCAGTAATGAAATATGCCAATCACTAATTGTCACAACGAAGCTCTTGGCGCGAAATGCAGTAATAACTTCCAATTTTTTTCATTCTTTACCGAAGACTACGATTTTATGGACCCAAGAGTATTTCTTTTTTTCTCTTTTACTCATCTCTGAGGTAAACTCACACTGAAAGAAACGGAATAAGTGTGTGATAATGTTCGAAATAAGAGGCTTTTTTTTACAGACACATTCCGTTATTTTACTCTCATCGTGCAATTTTTCTAAATTTGTGGAACAAGAAAAAGAAAAAATGTATTAAAGTACACACATTTATTCTATTCCTCCTTCATTACCACTCTTTATGCAAAAATTAAAATTTGAACTTAGACAATTCCTCACATTTAAATTTTTTCCTACCAACAACTGCCTGACTCGTATGAATATCGCCATTTACCTCGTATGATTTTAAAATATTCGTCATGTCAATCATCGGCAACTTAATTTGAAATATCCAGTTAAAATTAAATTTGCTAATAACGAATTGATATAAGCAATAAATTTGAACGACCATTCTTAGATTATTTAAAGCAAGACAAATCTATAAAGTTTTAAACCTTAATGAATGAGCAAGTTTTTTTTTACAAAATGATACGGCCCAGAAATGAGTATTAACTAGTTTTCACATTTCGTCTTCCTTTATCACATTTACAAATTTCTTCTTAATTTTTGTATTCATTAATGGACTTCTCTGATGACAGCAGTAATCTGTGCTACGGATCATTCCTTAGTGTCGGTGTTAAATTAGTCAGTTAAATCAGTTCATGCTGTGAGAATAAGCTTGTCTAGTGTCTACTACGGCATACTTTAAAACAGAAATCACTTTGCTCAGAGTTGCTTTCCAATTTCCAGAAATAACTAGAACCGTCTAAGAGCTAACAAAATCTCTTATCAGTTACTTGTTGTGCGGAAGTTTAATAAAATTTGAAGTGAACAAAAGGAATGCCATAAAATTAGTTTCGAAAAGCAAACATTGTCTCAGGACGATAAGAGACAGAGACACGGAGATACAGGGAAGTGGGAGCAACAGCGGCGAAGGATGTTGCTATCGTTGCCGCGGGGTGATTTAATATCCCTGGAACGGACAGTTGTTGTTCTTTGTTACTTTGCCCGTAATATCCCGTTAAACTCGTTCCCAACATTCACGTCTAGCGATCAGACGTGTAAACTGTAAACTACTGCACGTGTCCTGACTTCAATGATGACACAGTGCAATTAATATATCTCCGTTGCTGTTGCTAATAGGGAAAAGGAATGGTTTCTCGCAAATTCGCCAGAAGAATGGTTCCTTTCCGATTTGTTTGTAATAGTGATGATATTATTATCATGTTATTATTATATATTGATAATATTTTTATAATAAATTTCCTTGAACCTTTTATTTTAATTCCCGGCAATCAATTTCAAAATGACGAATTCGGCCGAATAAGTAAAGCAGATGACAGATAAAATTAAATCACCTCCATTTTTGAAAAACAGTTGTTTGAATATGACATTTGTCATCTGTACGATTTTACGGTGAAGTTTGATTTTTATAAGAAGTTTGAACTGTGGAGGAGAGAATGAATGCAAAGATGAAGTGAAGATCAGAGCTAAAGACGCACTGCTTGTTAAAATATCGGTTAGTAAGACGACGATCAGAGGTACATTTTCAGGTGGCAAATGCTCTTTAAAAGATAAATCAATTGAATTCGATAAGCCTTACTACAAAACTGTTCCGTCCATTTCATGAAATACATTAACAAGTTCATTCTTATGTTCGGAGTTACTGTTTGGTAGTTTTTTTGGTTAGTGAAGAGCACGAATGTCACTGAGTATTCATTGTGATCTTTTATTTCAGGAAATCATATATAATGCTTAATAATCCTCCGATAAACAGATATGCATAAAGAAATGAAGTGAAATTTCAATTATCAGTTGTTTGACAATTCATCACTGTTCCGAACATATCATTTAGACGATTAAAAGCAAAGAGAATAAAAAGTAAATGACCTCTGTTAAATAGTGCATGTTACGAACTTCAAAAAGGATAATCGTTTAAACGAAGCACTTGACACATAGCTGTAAGTAGACAAAAACCGATTATTCGGCAGTTGTTTCGCTTATTTTCGGGGCTGCTGTTTTTGTCAATGGCATATCCTCTGCTGTCAGTAGTACTTCACCTGGTGGCACATCCACGGATGTCAACGGTATGTCTTCTGGTGGATGTATTCGTTGCAGTTCCTGCAATACACACAGATTCCAATTAAAAATGCTCTTACGTTATCAATGATGTTTCAAAGGCATTTTCAATATTAACTTGGTGTTGTATGCAAGGAACCATTTCAAGGATGGAAAGAAATGACAATCTATGGCCCCCTCCTGAAGTGCTACCTGATACCAAACATTCGCCTTAAACTTCTGACACTCACCTTGTGTCTCACATTGTTCTGCCACACAATGATCAAGTGATGTGCTCTTTGCAAATTTATGTTTCTTGAAAATTTAACCTATCTAACTCAAAATTACAAGATTACCTGGGTATTTGGTAACAATGTGTTTGAGTTTTCGGAAGTAGTAATATGAATCAATGTACCATCCACGTTGTGATTGCTTGGGACTATATCTTGCTTTTCTTGTGCTGATTTCGCCGATTCTTGACTCAAGTCGTACGACTGGGACTGTGAACCTCCCATAATTTTGTTTTGTAAACTTCAGAAAACTTAAAAATGGATTTTACTTTTAATTAATGGAATAATGAGGTTGCAAACAGCTTTCAGCTTTTAATTTAGGCATGTTGGACAGATAAATAACTTAGATATTTGTCAGTTGGTTTCCACGTTTTAATTCCTAAAAGCAGTCACAGAGTCGTTTGAATAATCCTTTCAAGAATTCTGTTGCAGCAGGCCTAGTCCAGCAGTGTCCAGAAACTGATTAGAATTAATTCATACTAGATGAGGTAAAATGAAGATGTCGGTGGCTTTCCAGCAATGAACTTTGAAGATATCGTTATTATGTTTGAGTAATGAACCTTACAATATGTGAATCATCAAGATCATTTAGCAACAACGGAACATAAGAAGCACTCTGGAAGGGAGGACAGGAAAATTTAGGTGACGTGGCATATACCTGTCTGAAAACTTACTTTTACTGTCTACAGCATTGCAAGATCACGCCTCGTGTGATTCAAACTCTCCTAGGAAGATATTGATAAAAGTGATTCATCGAATTCTGATTTTAAATTCTTCAGTAATATAAACGTTACCTCAAATTTTCAAATGCAATGCTTCAACTTGTGTGACAGAGTAGAAGGAAAACAACCATCATAAATGAGACTGGAGAGGATGGAAATGTATCTTCAATGAAAAATGATACAGGACTTTAAGGCTCGGATCGTAAACCCTTCTCAAAACTGTGATGGAGAAACAATCGCATCAAAATGTCACACTGAATGACTAAACAGATAAACTTAAGTTGTGTGAAGGAATCAATCTCCGAGTTTAAATGTGTCTCTCTTCACCTATCGACACTTCCGAACAAATGGATTTTTAATGCTAACTGAAAACGGAATATACAAAAGACTATTGCATTGGTGCTAACTTCTCAAAACTGATATGAAACAAACAAAGAAAGTTTAGTGGAAGAGGCTGTCGCCTTTATCAGTGCCGTTATGTCATGTATTAAAATACAATAATGCGAAAATTGGAGTCGTTTCAAGATATGTTAATTTAAATTTAGTCTGTCTCAAGTAAAAATGAAGAAAGTTAAGAAATAGATGAAACATTTTTTTGAGGAAAAGCTTGCTCAAAATTCTCAAAAAAATTGCGAAACGAATAAAAAGTGAAATAATTGTATGAAACGAAAAAAAAAAACAAACAAACAAAACTAAAGATCAGTAGTAGCACATGATATGGCTTTTCACTCCGGAAAAGTATTGATGAATCTGTCAAACATGTTCGAGAGTAAGTGTTGCTCCCGCACACAGTAAGGGAAGGAATGACATCGTCCAGTCGAACAAACCGCATAATCAGGCTCTAAGACCTGCCAAACCTGTGCACACCTATACAAGATGAATCATAAACACAATCATCATCATTATCACTATTATCATCATTGTTTCTTCAGATTGAATATATTATTGTTTGAAAAATTTGACGAGTAGTGTGGTAGCAAGATGAGATGAAAAGAAGACGACATTTCCTGAAGACTATCTGGAGAAAAGTCTGGAAACATTTAGACTGGCCTTAGATGGCCTAGCTTATAGATCCATGAAGGCTTTCTTATTCGCATCTCCAACTAGTCTACTTAGTTTTGTTATCCGTTTGTTTATTCGAATTGTAGAACTGGAATTCTTTCAATTGAGAAATTAAAAAAATTTTAAATTGAATATTTCTTTTTTTTGAAATTTAGATTTTGCAAAAAGTCACTAATTTGGATATGTTTTGTAAATTAATGTGTAGTATCGTATGCGTTATCAGTAACACTGCGAGCAACTGCAGCAAAAAATTAAAAACTGATTTTCCTCTACAATGACCTTACATTAAGCTCATAGTCTGAGTCTTTTACCGATCTAAATAAAATTTTAGATAATAAATGAACATCGTTATCATGCCGGCACTATTCAAAATTGCCAGTACCTGTGACTTTTGATTAGAACAATAAATAACGAACAATTCCTGGTGAAATTTTCGTTCTATTCTTTAGCTGTTATTGCCTTTAATTAATATTCTCTATTGTTTTCATGCTTTGGATCCAAATGTTTAAATGAAACTTCAACTTTGTTCATTATTAAATAACACTATTTTTTCATTCGTATGTGGACGGTTGTGACCAACTATGCCTCTTTTTTTTATTTGTACTAATACAGCTTAGGTCACATAGACGAGACATTGTACTAATATTTTGCTGCTAATTCACAGAGGAGCAATTTGAATTCCAAGTTATTCGTGTGGAATTTTCAAACCTTAAATTTTATTGCTGAAATTATTTCTCCATTTTAGATTTTGTGATGAACAATGATACAATTTTTAACCACATAAAAGAAGGCTTTCTAAATTGGATAAATAAAACTTAGTTTTGTTTTTATTTTAATTCGACTAATGAATTGATCTGCAAGTTCCACTCATAGTTTCCGAAGCGAGAAAGGAACTGACTCTTATCAGTTCAAAGTTCAAAATTTCTTAGTTACAATTGAGAAGTGCTATTTGAAATGAGCAAACACAGTGCTCAATATTATATTAGTCCTAAATTCTATGGATGTGATTAAATATGATTAAAATAAGGTTTCTTAGTAGATGACTTTACTATTGCCGGTTTCTTAAACTCTTCCAGTGACGCATTGTATGCACCAATAACTTCTTATAAAACATTTTTCATTGGTAATTATGATTCAGAACTCGAGACGTTGAAATTCTTCAATTTTTTATCAACCATTTCTAGGACTTCCCGCAGGAAGTCTACAGAATCCGAAACTTCCAGAAATGGAAGCATTTTGTCAAAGCACTTCTAAATGGTTCTGGTTATACTTCTGAGTATAATCATCACTTTGTTTAAAACTGATAAAATCTATGCTATGTTTGTTCGCTGAAAAATAGAATTAAGCAAATTAACCGTTAGTCTCACTAATTTACAAATGAAAATGTTATAATATTAACTTGATGGATACTTCCTGTGCGAACTATTTCCCGTCAATTATAGTGAGTAGCCAAATTGTTCTCGTCTTTTCACAGATTTCAGCTGTCTGAATGGCAGTAAGAAGAATCCAAACTGTGAGGAAAAAGGTAAGGTGAGAAGGACTAGGATGGGAGCCGTCGGCTGCATCCTTGCAATTTGAAGCTTCCTCACTAGTGAGTTCTGATAAAAATGAGGAAGGAGATGATAAACGAGCACCTTTATCTCTGGCACTGTTCGCTCCTCACTCCTAAGCTTCATTTTAAATAATTCTCAAGGCAATTTCCTTTCATTTCCCAATATCTCCTCAGTTATTATAATTCTTCCTATTGATTTACTTTCTCTTACATTTGGGTTAGTCCCATAACATTACTAATTTCGATTTCAGTATTTTCATTTCCTGAACGATGAAGTGAGTGGTGCAACAGGATACTTTTGAGATTTTACACTGGCCAGAAATACAGCATGCCACAAATTGACTAACTGATCAGAGTGCAAAGAAATCGCCACTTCTTCACTTTGACTGGCACAACTGCACTGTTTCGTTATCACTTTCTCTACTGCTGATAATTCGATTTTATCAAGAATTTTTCGGACTCATTAGCTGTCATATGTATTATTGTACGACGAAACTTGCATGACCCCATCAGAGTTTCAAACTTGTTCCAACTTTGTGCCAAACAGAAATAATTCTTAATTGTAAGCTGTTAATTAGAGGCATGAACTGATTATGCAGCGGTAACATGGCTCACTTAGCAGTAATATCACCACTGCTACTGTTGATATCAACTGTGCACTGCAATGAAGACGCAAAGCGACTGCATGATGATTTAATGGCTAATTACAATAAACACCGACGGCCAGCCCCAGCGCCGAATAAACCGATAACTATTAAATTCAAATTAAGGCTCTCACAAATCATCGATGTAGTAAGACATTAAGCAATTTTTTTTTTCAGATGGACTAGAAGATTAAACTATTTTTTGCAGCATATCATCAGAATGTTGTGATTGTGACACTAGTAAAAATATGTGTGTGAAATGATTCTCATTAAAATATTTGGCTGATGCCACCTACCTTCGCTCTCATAAATTTCAAAAAGAAATCGTCCCGGTTTTCATGACTCAAAAATTTTCAAGAAGTGAAAGGAAGGCAAATTATTCGACAGAAATTTCAAATTTTACAGCACGAAATCGATCAGATAATGACATGCAGTGTTTGGCTTAAACAAGTATGGACTGATAAAAAACTTTCTTGGAATCCTAAAAATTACGGTGGCGTAAGTGTACTGTATGTACCGTACGAAATGATTTGGGTGCCCGATATTGTCCTTTACAATAAGTGATGATTTTCAGATACGCAAATTTTTTATAAGACAATCTTTTATTCTTATTTTTTCTTAATTTAATTTACTGTATCGAAGTTAAGACGATGGATATCTATTCTACATGATTGATAATCATGTAGAATAGATATCAGGTTATCATTAAACAACAAAAATGAAAAACGTCAATGAGTGCATTTATCTAAATCATGCAAACTTTAAAAAATATCGCAAGACTTCATACAGGAAGAACATTTTTGTCCAGTTGCAGTGCCGACAGTAATTACAATATAACAATCAGTACAAAGGCAACCCTGCGGTACGATGGTGAAGTGACATGGGAACCTCCAGCAGTTTTCAAAAGTTTATGTCAAATCGATGTCCGATGGCATGTTCATATTATTATATTAAGTCATCCTCAAACCATTCATTGTTTTCAGTAATTATCAGTCGCTAATTAGCATGTAGTTTATTGGAGAAAAAAGTTGTTTAAAAATGAATGCTTATAGCAAACGAGGATGGTTATTATTAGTCGCGACAAGAAGCTTGTTTTATAAAAATCTTAAAGACGAAGGTTCATTTTAGGTTCCCTTTCGATGAACAACACTGTCATTTCAAGGTAACTTCTCTTCATTTTGTAACAATCTGTGAATTTTATGTAGAAAATTTCTCAGTTACTTTTTAAAAAAAAACTGCTATAGGAATAAAAAAAAAATTTTATAGTTTGGTTCTTGGACATATTCGGAGGATTTGTTGGATCTGGAATTATTGGGCGGTGAGCCACACTATGAGTTAGAAGTTAATGAGAACGGTGAAGTGGACAATATCACCATTGTTGAGGACGGAATCGGTAAGTAGCTATTCCAGGAATCATTAATCTTTCATTTGACAGTTCAGAACCTAATTAATTGCGATAATCGTTGACGAAGATAACTTTATGCAATAAACAAATAAGGACAATGAAGCTTCTTTGTTAGGTTACAAGTTGATCAACTCATCTTTGATGATCACACACAGGTGATATTGGTCTTATATGTTACCTCCGGTATGTATTATAAATCGAACATGGAAGTGTGTGGACGGGAGGGTATTGTGTTATACAAATTAGAACTGCAATATGAAAATTAAATATTGTAATGGATACAAGGAAGAAGAGGTTTTTTTTTCTTTACCGGTTGGTCAGTTTGATTCTCGTTCCTATGTCAGATCTTTCGGATTATTATCCATCGGTGGAATGGGATATTATATCACGTGTTGCAAAAAGAAGAACTAAAAATTATGCCAGCTGCTGTCCAGATGGGACTTATATTGACATTATGGTGGGTTCATTTTAATTTTAAATTAAGTTTAACTGAAACTCTAATAATTTATGTAAGACTATGGAGTGTACACATTTTGGAATAATGCAATTTTTCTTTCTATAAATTATCCTCGTAAATACACGACGCAATCAAAGAACATGGAGAACCAGCTCAATTTTAACTTGGTGTAATTTATTAGATAAACATATTTTAAATTAATTTGATTAAGTACAAAAATTTATCATCCTAATATATTCACAACTAATTGGTTTGCAGTATTATTTGGAATTGCGTCGGAAGCCGTTGTTTTATACTGTAAATTTGGTTTTCCCGTGTGTTGGTATATCATTCTTGACGATTCTCGTCTTCTACTTACCATCGCATAGCGGTGAAAAAGTCACTCTTTGCATATCAATACTGGTTACCTTGACTGTCTTCTACTTATTATTGGTTAGTTACTAGACTTTGTAAACAATTACATATAGCAAGAATGCCCCATCTGTAAAAAACTTTTGCAGACAGAAATTATCCCTGCTACTAGCATCAGTTTGCCATTAATTGGTAAATATTTGTTGTTTACTATGGTTATGGTAACGCTTAATGTAATAGTCACCGTCATATGTTGGTTATTTTTTTATAATTCCGAATTTCATTTTAATTTCTTAGCAAAACACGAAATATTAAAAGTTAAAAGAGAGTGCAGTAAATGGCAGTAAATGTTTGTGAGAATCCAACTAAAAGAACGATGATAACTAAATTAGAGAATATTCTGAGATTAATTACACTATTGTTATGCTGAGATTTTATAACAGTTGTTCATCTTCGAAATACCAATAGTTTGTGCAAAATCAAAGCAATTTATTTACTTATTACTGTTTCTTAATTTTATGGCACATATGTCAAATATGTAAATCTTGATTGCAATTTTAAAACCGAAATGTAATTAAAATTAAAATTGTAGCACTGAATTTGCATTTTCGAAAACCTGCTACACATCGCATGCCTGCATGGGTAAAATGGTTTTTTCTTAAGACGTTGCCCAAATTGTTGTTTATGAGGCGACCATTGAATAATGCCAGTGAAAATTTTTATGGATGTGACGAAGGAACCGAGAAATTGAGTTAGCTTTTAGCATAAGTTAGTGGAATTTTGGAAAAAAACTGAAGAAAGAAAGGCCATGAATGGTTGCGTCTGACTTTGACTATCAGTCTCTGAGAATATTAATGGGAGCAGCTAGAGTCCAACATTTACTGTCTAGGATAGCAATTAAATTACAACCAGCTACTTACAGATAGGGCTCTTGTTGCTTTTTCATGGAAATTAGTCGTAATGAATTATTGAGAAGCATTGAAAGCAGGTGATAAGCCGGAAACATTCTCTGCTGTTTATATTATAGGTGAACCGGTAGCAGTAAACTATCATGAACAAGCAACTATATGTGAACGTACCAGAAGTCCGGTTGAACCAGATGAACGAATTCAAAAGCTGTACCATTCGCCCCACGTCATAAGAGCATTTGAGAATATCTGCTTCATTGCCGAAATACTTAAGAAAAAAGATCAAGATGCTAAGGTAAATAATCATTGTCTTGAGGGAATAAGGAACCAAACTGTACCCCTGGAGATCAGACGGGATATTTTTTGTAATTTACTAGCAATAGCGAGAAATTCGAAAGTTGTAATGATAGTTCACAAATTCATTTCTCTGCTATCGTAAGTCCTACTCAATTAAGGTGGATGAAGATTGGAATTATGTTGCGATGGTTTTAGACCGGTTGTTTTTGTTGTTGTTTTCGATCGCTTGTATCACGGGAACCATCACAATTTTCCTTCAGGTACCACTTACCTTTGAGCAACAATTTTCTAGAACTTTTGCAATAATTAGCATAAATAAACGATTTCTCGAATACAAATCCCACTGCTTTAAAGGGACATTATTTGGCTGGTCCAAACGCTAGCATAGGCTTAAATCTGCTTCCTTCCTTACTACTTTGCTAAGTCTATATTTCTATAAGATCATTTTTTGTTGCAGGCACCGACACTTTACGACACTCGACAAGCCATCGATTTACAATATCGACCCACAAATATCACTTAAAGAAAATTAGGAGTGCTTTTGCAAGACATTAGTTACTAAGTGCTGCCTTTTCATGGCTAGAAAAATTCCAAGCCTAATATTCATAAAATGTGAAAACTAATCGAGGATGTCATATTTGAGTATTGTGCATAAGAACAAGATTACAAGGTGTGATTTGTTAGTGATTCTTTGCACATGACGACGGAAATTGCGATGAGAAGTTAAGTTCAAGTTTTCTTTTCCAAATTTAAAGGAAAGCAGACAATTCCTGGTAACCTAACTTTATTAGTGTGCAGCATTTTAAAAAATGAACAATTAGAATAGTTAATCAGATAAAACAATGTTCTGGTGAAAAAGAAAATAGGTAGTAAGTAAAATGGGCGAAAAATAATCAGATGATTTATAAATAAATTAAATTGTATACAAATTCATATGTATGGCGGCATACAGCGGAATAACTAGGTCGATTCTTGTCTGCCCCTGACCTTGGTCTCAGTCAATTAGTGCTCCTCCTGACCTCGGTTTTATCACTCATCATTCCTTGTCCGTGAAAAGCTTTCCTTTCATAAATAGAGAGCGGTTAGCAATTAATAGTGTTCTTCAACTGTGCTGCAATTTCTAATGGATTTATTGATCGTAATTTTTGATTTGATAATTAAATGATTAAATTTATTGGCGGCAAATGTGAATTACAACATTATTATTATTTCCGGATTGTGAATGAAAGTTATATAAATTCACCACATGTGACACTGTTCAGGTGATGATGTTTCTAAATAAAATCTGTGCCTAGTAAATAGAATGGTTATGCATGACGAAACGAGGCAAGAATTAATCCTCTGCGAAATGATAGCTAATTCACAATGCTATAATTAAAATTAATGTTTTACTATACTTGATTGAAACTTTTTGGCAAGGATGATAATTCCCGCTAACACTGTTTTTGTGATCTAAACCAATTTTCTGCATTTAATCCGGTGTGAAAGTTCATCCTTTGCAGGAGAATTTAATTATTTTACCTGCCGGATTTTACTGCCTGGCAGTTAAAGTTCCACATATTAAAGACCAAATTTAAGAAATTTTCATAAGATATAATTTACAAATGAGAACAGAACATTTGAAGCAAAAGTGGCGACTTTAATTCGTCCTATTTCTGTTCACTGAATCAATTGTTAGTTAATTATAGACGAGAGATATATTTCAGTAATTTCATGTGACCGATGGAGTAACAACAGATGAATATTCTGGTAATATGAGACTATCTGAATCTGGAAAAATTGAAGAGATGCTCCCTTCAAATGCGGCTACATGTTCTTCGATCGTACTCATCGTTACAGAGTGGGAACTACTGTGTTGTTAAAAGAAATTCAAAACAGGAAAATCGAAATGAAGAAGCCTCGAAAACTTCAAATCAAGGACTTCCACATCCAAATAATTTTGTCAAAAGCAAACATTGCATTACCTATAAGTTTCGTTATCAAATATGCACCTCTTGACGGAGGAATATGTCATTCTAGTGTGAAGTATTCTGCGTGCACTGATATACTTCTTCCACTTCATATTTTAAACACTCGATTCCCTTAACTTGCTTTAATAGGATTTTAAGACTGACAAGTTTCTATTTAGAATCTTAAATCGTTCTCACCACACAGCAGCCATATATTCAAGCTTCTGCTCTTCTGACATGTATGAGATGTGCACTAACGCTTCTTATCTCCTGATCTCTATTGAACTTTACCTAATTTTCAAAAGAAAAAAAATCAGTGAAATTAATTTTAAATCTGCAAATAAAAGAGTAACAATTTATGTCTATGGAGCGGAACTGATAGATCTTTGCAGTAAGTGATAATATGGTTCAGAGAAGGTCCAAGGAGTAGCTGGACATATCGGTCCTGTTCCCTTCTTTACCTGGATGAATGAAAAGTATATGACGATGCTAAGATTGAGATAATTTTACGAAGTCTTTTCACTAGAGATCAGTCTTATCTCAGAGGAGATGAGCAAGTAACTTGCCCAAGTACAAATTGGAACAGACAGGTAACTTGTATGTAGCGGGAAAGTACGAGTCTTCCTTCACATTTCGAGTGTTGCCTTTTTCCAGTCTTCTGTTCAGCGGCGACACCGTCAACTGTCACTTACTACGGACCCAGATCGACCAATACATGTTCACTCACGCACGCAGAATCTCTACGTGAATGCAGCAAGCATCGATGTCACCCGTGCAACTGGCACATTCAGCAGCTAATAATAATGTGGAACACATTAGAGAGACTTGACTCATTTGCAGCTCTTGCTGTCATCATTACTCGCAGCACGCAGCACGCAGCACGCAACATCTCGCACTCTGCATGGTGTGTTTGGTTCTTAGACCGACGTTTCAAGGTGAGCTTATTGATTCGAACAAGCAGCAAGCCTAGTCTTGCTTTCTGCTTCTTCCAGTTTGTTTTGCTAGTCGAGTACACATCACAGCCTACATGTACACATCGACAGACAAACACACACACATATGGACATCCATGAGGATGTGTGTACGTATTTGCCTGCTTAGTGTATTTTTGACAGATAGCGAAAACTATTCGCAACACCTTTTGCGGTTGAGAATGGTTTTCCTTGACTGGATTAGATTAGAATGATTATTTACTGTTGGCAGCATTGCTATCGCGTGATTAATAGTTAGCCATCATCATTTGTTGACTTTAGACCTCACTGCTGCCATACCAAATAGTATATTCACCGTAGTTAGAAACCTTGACTCTGTTGTTACATTATTTTTCATTTGATTCACAAATAATCACTTGGATATTGCAGTATGAAATATCCACGCGATGGACAATAACAGGTAGCACGATTTTGCCATCTACATGTTCCATCTGTTGTTGTACACGTAACTGGTAACTTTTACCCTGAAGATTCTCGTATACGTGCTGTGGTCACTTCCTGTCGTTCATGTTTTTATGGTATCCAGGGAACATGTTGAAGTTACTGCTACCGTTGCTATTTTTGATACATACAACCTGTACGCAATAGATTATTAGCATTACTGGTGCAGATGGCTGCCTACACCCTTGCTAAGGTTCGTTTCATTTCTATTCCTATTATTTTTAGTCAAAATCTGCGAATATAATCCATTTTTAGTGAAACTGTTAGGGTCCTAGGAAGTAGGTTATATTCAACTTACGAAATGTGCAACTTTTCAGTACCCAACTATGTCAGTTCGACCTTTACATAGGCTGTTTTTTTCTAAATGACACTCAGTTGTTTTTATACCATTTAATATTCACTCGCAATGGTGAAAGCACCAACAACCAATTTTAATTTTCACCTTTTTCCTTATTCGTTTTAAGTTTCTCTTTCCACATTCCAATTATTGCATTCTCTTTCAAACTCCTCTTATATCTGTTGTTTCTCTGTCGTAACATATTTCATATCTGTAGGACCTTCGTGTTACGGTAAGAATGCTTCCTTTCCATAAGTAAAATGTTCGCCTGATTTATTTTTTGAACTTCACTTAACTATATATTGATTAGAATTGCATGATTCAGGAGCATTAAGGTTTGTTTGCTGCTTATATCTCACTCCAAAATATTTTGTGGGAACAGAACTGCTTACTGCATTCTTTACCAACCAACTAGCAACATTGCATATTTACCTGATGAAGTCTTTCCTTTATGAGTGCGATTTTCGTGCTGCATGCTGCAATCATGCTGCGGCAGGATTAGCTTTTCTCATAGATTTTTTTTTTTTTTATTTATCTAAAGATATTTAAAACCTGAATTTCAAAATATTTGCTTAATAAAACTCTAATTTCTCGTAATAACTTTTTTGCAGTGATATTTCATTAAAAAATGTGTAATTCGAGGAAAAAGCGATGATGTAAAAAAGGGGTTTGTTTTGTGGGGCTAGTTGGGTTTCCGTGTGAAACATATGGAATTTTAGTGTGGAACAGTCATAGATGTGTGTTTCCCTATAGATTTTAATTTAAAATTTAAATTCATAAGGAAGTTTCAAATGGAAGATCGATTTCTAAGAAGTACTTTTCTTGGCAGATATATTGTGTCTGATATTACTGCAACTAAAAGTCATGATGTAAAAGAGATAAGATTTAATAGCAATGGCTCTTGTGCATTTTCCCCCCTTTTTTTATTAGCTAATTTGGTTTATAGGTGTGAATGGAAAAAGCAATACATTGGATAGCTCTATTCAGGACAAATTTCGTTTAATTTTAGATAAGCATTAACAAAGAGTTATCCTTGTGTAAATTTAATTTGTAGTGCTGTTTTTAATAAAAAAAAAGAAAAGTCATCCAAAATTTTAGCTGGCTAATTTAAATTTCTGATTCATAGAAATTGCTTTACGTAGTAAATATTTCAAATTGTGTCATCTATTATGTCCTTCCAACCCTTTAATTATTCTTTACTGGAAATTTTGGTACACTGACGGTTGTTATCAAAATTGTTCATTCCAAGTTTTCAGCTCGATTTACTGTCTATGCGGATCGCTGAATCGGCACCGCTCAAAACGCTCAAATATTTTCGCGTGGCTGTACCACAAGCTCTTACCGGCCAAACTCTG
Source organism: Setaria digitata (assembly GCA_003640385.1). NCBI lineage: Eukaryota > Metazoa > Nematoda > Chromadorea > Rhabditida > Setariidae > Setaria > Setaria digitata. Next base: position 281,619 of record RCAB01000018.1, read on the forward strand.
GTTTCCTTTTTACAGGTTTGCTTTTCTTTAAATTGATAATATATTTTTTATGTTTGTAATTCGATAAGTTGTGCTTTTTGATTTCAGAATCGGTTTTTGAATTTTCATATATTATTTTATAAGAAGTTGCGATATAAATCATATGTGTATCAGTCATGAATGATATGATAAAGTACATGAAAACTTTTTTCCTGTACTACTACACACAAAAAGAATAAAAAGAGTGATTTTTAAATGGTGTTTTTTTTTTTCCATAATGTGTATTAGAGACAAAACATTGCAGGAGTTGATGGCTTTTGATGATCTCGCGGATGCATTGCACTTGGCAACTTTACTTCTTCAGCATGGTTACATATTCCCCGTTATTGAGCATTCATTGCTTGTCAAGGATGATAATACATTATATAGATTACAAATGCCATACTTTTGGCCTTCACATGCTACTCACACCGATAATGTTGAATACGGTGAGATTCTTCGCTGATTATTGAAGAGTATCAGTGGAATCGATCGCAATTTAGTAGTTAATAATATCAAGTTTCTTTTATTCTTTTGCGAATTTAGAATCTTTTTTTCTGGTAGAATCTTTTTAGACGTATAAAAACATCTAGCCTCATAGATTGGACAGAAAACCGAATAAGGGGAAAGGTGGAAGCTAATGCTATAAATGCATAGTCACAAAAAATACATCAAAAATTATTTCGAAGTCGGTAGGAACATCAAAATCAATGTATTTTCTTTTCAGCAATCTATCTTAATAAAAGGCTGATGCGAAATGAGCAGAAGCATGGATTGGAAGAAGATGAAGTTGAGGCATATAATAAACTTCTTGAGCTTCTTGGCCATATGTGGGGTTTTATTACTGTTCAAGCAGAAATGCAATTGAAAATTCAGAAGGTTAGATAGCTTATCATTTCGTATCGTTTCATAAAATCAGCTGCGATATTACTGTTTTCATGTTAAATCAATCGTAAAATCATCGTTTTTAATAATAAACGGTACAAATTTACCCATAAATGGAACAAAAGTTTAGCAACGCATTATGTTTATGCATAGTTGTTTGTTAACGTTAATGTTGATGAAAGACTTTCTCATTGGCCATTTATTTCCATTTCAAATTAGCTTCTTGTTTAATGGGTCATTAATTAACAAAGTGATTGGAATAAATATGACTTATAGGAAAAGAAAAAGAGTGACAAAGTTGTATATGATAGTGAAGAAAGAGCATTTTGGAGGACTCGAAGGCCTGGACAAGCAAATTGTCTCGAACAGCACATTCAGGTTATCATTTTATTTAAGCACTGAAGAAAAAGAATAAAAGAGGAAAACAGTTCTGAAAGACTGAACTTAATATTCCGCGCTTGGGTATTTTAAATATGCAGAAAACTTATTAATGAACGCAGAGGTGAAGATTTTGACTTAATATTTAATGTGTAAAAAAATAAAACTAAAACTTCTGTAATAAAACAGTTAGAGTAATATTTCAGTAGTTTTAAAATCAAACATTTTATAATGAACGCCATACTTATTTAACTGTGTACTTATGGAAATTATATTTTCTAGAAGAAAGAAAAGAAATTACGGAAGCGTACTGTTGCTGTTTATCGAAGGGAATTGGAGCGATTGAAATTCACGTTGAAAACGAAACCATGGCTAAAGGCTATGAAAGCAAGTGAGACGTAAGTATTTGGTATATCTTTGTTTGGAATTTTTAAGGAATAATAAGAAATATTTCACTCATTAAAAAGAAATAGGAAGCATAGCATTCCGCAAAATGTGCTCTAATAGTACTGAAATGTTTTTTCGTCATAATTTTAGTGGTGAAAGGGTGTAGATATAAAGAGAATGACACACTGTTTACTTATTTTGATACAGGTTGAGGTAGCCTCGAAAATGGATCTTCGCCTATTACAATTGATGTGCTTGATGCAGCTACGCACCGTACAGATAAAGATATCAAATGACACTGTAAAATTTAGGATGGTGTCTTGGTGTGAACAGTTCCATGATTATGATCCTTTTATATCAACTCCACAACCTAGTAATCCGTGGATATCTGACGACACTAATTTATGGGTGCTAAATACTGACTCGTAAGTTCCACAGTTATGCGTATTATACTGCTTTGCACTCAGCCAGCATCATTTGTTTACAGTTAACTGTTAAAGTGGATTAGGGAGAATTCAGTACTGCCAGTCCAAGCACACATTTTACTACGTCACTGAAGCCATTGTACTACTGGGATTAAGAGCTGGTTATTGCAGAAATTTTTAATATAGGAGGTTATAAAAAAATAAGTCTTCATTTCCGAGAACTTCACTGCATTCGTTATTCTGTGAAATTGTAAACATTTCTTATATAAAGCTACTGTAGGGTAGAAGTGCCGACAGAGCGACGGGTTAAACGGTGGGGCCTTTCGGTGCAAGAGCTCGTCCGTGATCCCATTGGACGACAAGTTCTTGAAACATTCCTGGAAAGCGAATTTTCTTCCGAAAACATCCGCTTTTGGATGGCTATTCAAGATTTGAAATTTTCTGCCAATGAACAAGTAGAAAGGAAGGCGCAGCATATTTATGAAGAATTTTTAGCTTCCGGCGCTCCTTGTCAGGTATGCTTTTTTCCTACGCTTGTTAATTATTTTAATTGGTTGCAATTAGAGTCTGGTTCTCCTCTTCTTCAAATGAATCAAGTGAACCATTTGGGATCGTGGGTACTGACCGAAAGAATAGTCGGATTCAAACGTCAAGTTTCGCCATGAGATTTTTTTTTTGCACCCACTGGGATACCATTAATTTTAAATCTTTTCTTACACATAGATCTTTTTATCATACTGCTGAAATACATATCTGAGACTTAGAGAGTAGAGAGTTTAATTAAGGAAGAACATAGTGGATTAGCCCTTTTTCATTTTCAGGTAAATGTTGATTCACGTACGCTAGAAGCCGCAATGAAATCACTGCAGGATAAGTCAGTGGCCAGACGGCATGCATTTTCCCCAGCCGAGGAACATGTATTTACTTTGATGAGCAAGGATTCGTATCCACGATTTTTACGCTCCCAAATTTACAAGGGAGTACTTTCAGCAGCTCAACAACAAGTAATTTCTATGAAATAAAATGAATCCATTTCTGCGTTCTCGTTTATTTCAACTTAAAAGTGCTCATTGATTTGCTGAGTGATACTGTTAAATTTTTTATAGGGCTCACGACGTCTTGGTTGGCGAAATTTTGTATTCAATATGGGTAACCAGAGGAAGTTGCCAGCAACAACCAAACAACATAAAATAAGCCGTGACGATAACTCCCATATTTCACTTCCGAAGCAGCTCAGTTCCGATTCTCTCTCTGTATTAAAAGCACAGACGCAGAGGTTTTTTCCGTTTTTTTTTTTTTGAATTTTTCCTCGAACATAAAAAAGTAAGGTAAATCATCAACATATAAAATCAAACACAAGTGGTCTTGAAATAACTTATTCCAAAGAATGGAAATTATGCTTAACATATGGAATTTCAAAAGTCAATTTCAGGCTACCAGCAGAATCTTTTGCAACTATACCGAATACGTAACAAATATAGACGTAGAATTGTCTAACATGCTCAAAACGCCAGTGGCTGTGGTAGTACTGTAGATGATAATGCTGTAAACGATTGTTGTTCAGTTGGTGCTAGTTTAGTTCCACTTTGTTGGTTATCGGTGTTGTTATTGCTTTCACCATAACTAGTGCTAATTGTAGCAATGAACAGCTGAAGGCGTATTTGAGCGATTTCTATTAGTCCATTACTAAACAACCTGATTTTATCTCCATTTAGCAGTGTTTTACCATCAACGTATATAGGAGGCTTTCCAACATTGGATAAGAATACTTCCATTGTTTTGGTTTGCTCATTTCGTATTATTCTTAACGTGGCCTGTTTGCGACTGATTGTTGCCACTGGTCCTTCTAGGGCCAGATTTATATCAACCTAAAACTGCGAATTTTAATTTCTGGTTAGATCTACAAATATAGTGATTCACGGATTTAGTTTGGAATTTGTTTGTGCAAACTCAAAAACTAGGTGTTTTCTCAGTATTCGAGATTTCTTAAACATTATATTTCTGTTCTGTTTTTTCTTAAGTCCAATTCTCGTAACCATTTTCAAAGATACCATTAGAAAACTCATGCATTTTTCTATTCATCTAAAGTTTCCATATCTTACATGTGATATAATCGGTATTTTAGTATTTATATAAAATCAGTGCTAGATTTCCTAGCATGTACTCTTTTTCTCATTTTCGAAACAGTGCATAAGAAGTGAAAGGCAGTTATGCTCAACCAAAGATTTTTTCTTTGTACAGATTCCGGCTCCTACTTCAAGAAATAAACGATTTTTCGAAGTGTTATTATTATACTGCAAAGTTTACCGCAGTTGTTCCTGAATCAGCAGGGAAGTTTTGATGCTAGATTCATAATAAGCAAAACTACACGAACATATATATCATGAATTTTACTCTCTACGTACACTGTGAAACTGTGTGTTGCGACCTATTAGTATAGTTTCTCCCCGCAGCAGGTAGCGCACCACGCGTCCTTTTAAAACACCCCAAATACCCTCACCCATTTGTGAGTCGTCCGATATACCACTGACAGCTTCAACGTGTACCTAGAAATATCCATTCTCAATGAAGATTAAGCAAGTCATGACAAGATAACCCTACACTCTTCCAGAATTCCAGGAAGTTTCAGTGATTATAATCTTAGTTTTAAGAGTCTGAGTACAGCGACCATTAGGTAAGAAAAAGTTTTTTGTTCGGAAACAACGTGTAATTGCTGCGATCATGTTATCTCGGTATTACTTTGATCCACAGAAAGGAAAAAAGGGAAAAGAAAGGGAAGGAATGGTGTGCAGTACACTACCTCTGCGGAACAAAAAATAAAAAGTAACTTTTTCCCATTCAAGCCAAGTGCGTTCAGCCAAAGCTGCTGCCTTAGACAAACGCATTTCTTCAAAACTAATATGTCGATCCCAACCGCCATTCCACTCCAGGCTTTGCTCAATATCTGCAAAATCTAAGACACGGTTGCTAGCCTTCCTCTGATCTTGTAACAAATCCCAATTTTTCATTTCCAACCAGTGATGCTGTAAGACAGTTGGAGTACGCGCATGATGAAACACTTCCTTGTTTCGTTCCAACAGCTAAAAATTGTGGAACTTTCGAGTGTATTTTATATAGAAATCATAACTAAGCTTCATTTCTAAAAATTCCATTCGCGATCGAAATACCAAAGTTTTATATTGACTACCAAATTTCCTAACTATTACTAATATGCTTTTGCTATTTACTTTGGACCTATTTCTGACAAACATTGGCAAGTGAAGACTCCACAATGAGAAACTAAAAAATGACTCGACCTGCTCAAACACAGCAAGATTACTACCGCTGGTAGTAGACGGAATAGCTGATAACAATTCTTCTTCTTCCACGGTAAAAACCGTTCTTGACTGCACCGCACTTATAGTTTCCAAGGAAAGATCTGCAATGCGTCTCTTGGCAACATTCGAAACGCCCTGAAAGAAATTAAATCGTTAGTGAAATGTATATTAACTATTACGGTTTCTAGGACATATCTGTTGTAATGCACAGCCAAAAAATACAAAGGATGAAAATGAGTAAATTTTACAAGAAAATATATCTGTATATCTCAGCTGCAGATACGCTGAGACATATTTATTAGATTTATCTATCTGGGGTTTTTATTTAAAAGCAGTGTCCATTCTAAAAAAAAAAGCAGTCTCACTTTAGTGAACAATTTGCTCTTCAAACCTTCTAAAACACATATGACAAAAACTTATTAGAATCTAAAATAATGCAAAATGAAATAGTACCTTAAAAGGAAATGGTAGCTTAATCATCACTAATGCAAGCAAATGGGCCGTTCAAAATCCAAGATCAAATTAATGAGAGAAGGGATCTACCTGTACAAGTCCCTATAGAGAATCTAATGGCACAAATAGGGCTGCATCAAGAGCTTGCAGAATCCTAGTAGAGGTCAGTTGATTAATTTTACCCAAAATATGTGACGAACGACATATTTATGTCAATGATTACATTATATACTCATTAAAGTCAAAAAACAAACAAACAAATAAAACCTCATCATAGAGTAATTCATACCATCTTTCTTCGATCTCACCACGAGTAAAAGGGCGTGAAAAAAGAACAGCTCCATGAACAGCAGCAAGACTGCTCACCTAAATATTCTATAAGTATAATTTTAGTATCAAGCTTTCTTTGTTTTACAAAACGGTTTAAAATGGTTCTCATCCAAGTAACAAGCAGTAGCACATCCAAGTAATAAGAAGTGCCACTGGATATCATACCCGAGTTACTGCTGTTATTAGCGCTACATCATCTAGTGCAGTCCATTTTTTTAACGATTCGGTCAAGCCTGTATTAAGGCTTGCTGTCTGAGATGCTAAGGCTGTCAGTTCTTTGGTACGTGCTTCTTTACTTGTCGATCGTTCACGTCTTTTCTAGAAAGTTTCTTCAGTATATGAATATTCTAAATAATCGAGAAAAAAGGAAGGAAAAACTATCAAAAATCCAGCAAACCTATCACTGCTATACCATCAAAATATGCAAATTTAATATTTATATAGAATATAACTTGCTGAATAAAAATTTTCCTCATGACTTTACTAGAACATCTCAAATTCATACTTTATCAGCAAAAATAACAGACTGCATTTGACCGATAGGTTTTCCTGGAAATTTCTTGAAGCTTTTAACCTCAACAGGAGTCCCAATAGCCGTTTCAGTGGTTCGCCACTGCCTCTTACCTAGTTTCACTCGTGCTGTCATCTGTGTCTTTTCCTTAAATGCAGACAAAAACTAGGCAACTATAAACTGCCACATCCATACAGGAAAAAGAAGAATAAAAAACCTGAACAACCACTCCTCATCAATCAAGCAAGCCAAATAAGTAGTTCCTGCAGACCATTAAAATGAAGACGGCAAGGAATGACTTTCTAAGATAATCGTGGAAAAATTTCCGGACAAAAAATATAAGCAGCATACTACAAAACGATCCACAGCTTCTGGAGAATGATGCAATCTTTCAGCACTTGGCCGCTTCCTCTGTACTATTTTAGCAGTAGAAATACTATCAACAATTTCGTCATCAAATTTCGGCTTTCGAATTTCACGATTGGAACGACGTACTTTTAGTGAGCCATTTTCATCATATGTGTCTCTAAATTTTTTTAAGCTTTCAATATATTCAATTTTTTTCAGCTATGATCCTTCTTACACCATCGTACGTCACAAATCGGTTAACTAAAATGTGAGATATCAGCTCCATAGCATCGAACCCACACAGTCAAAACTCAAAATTTCTGAAGAATCTAGAAATTTAATCTACAATTCGTTAACAACCGGGATATAAAAGAAGCATCTATTAATATTCGTGTATGAGCACCATATCTGACTTTCTACTTTGAAATCTCAGAGTAAGGAAAAATTTAAATATTTTTTCCCGAATTTCCACTATGACGACAGTCAGTGGGAAATAACTGACCTTTCCTCAGTAAACCGATTTAATTAGAATGATTTAATACTTACCTATTTTCTGGAGCGTTAAATTTTGCGGTAGATGGCTGCGATAAGGACGGACTAGACAATGCACATTTTCGAGTGGTTTCCACTCCGCTGGTATCCATCAAAGCCTAAACAACCTCAATAAAATAAAGCAGAGCATTTAAACCAGTCAGCAAAACCACCCAAACCCACAATGGGAACATAAATTAGAAACGTCAAGTTTGGGAGCTGGTAGTCTCGAACTCGAGTTGAGCAATTCCGGAAATCGGTGGTGGAGCTTAACTATTGCTCGCAATGGCAGGGAGTTTTGTCATGGTCAAAATCTTTGGAAGTTCTCTACAATGTTTATTAAAAACATGGAAACTCAATTCTTGATCTAAATGAGCTATTGAAAAACAATAAAGTATATTGTATTTTGAAATATTAAAAATATGCTTTCACCTAGGAAATAGCAACAAAACAAGATGAAATGCTCAATTTCCGTAACGCCTTTATTTTACTGAATACTCAACAACGGAATCATACACAGCAGAAGCACAACATTTCAATAAGTAATAAACAGAAAGCAATACCAATCTATATATAAGCGTAATTCACAGAGATAATTGAAATACACAGAGGTCATATTGAAAAAAATCAACTAGACTTGTCTAAGATTTCAGTTAACTTTTTCATTTAGAGTGGAAGCGAAATACACATGCTCACAATTGTTTAGCAATCGACGTGCGATGTTTGGTGGGACAGTACGGCCATCAAGTATTCTATTTGTTCAGAGGCGTAAAAGCCATAGCTGTAATCGCCACTTTCCAAAACCAGCATTGTTAATCTGAATTAATGAACATTCTCAACAGTATAGGTTCGCAGCTTTTTTCACAACTTTCGCAGTTTTTCTTCCCCTTTAAACTTTCTTCTATCAAGATCTTCCGTACAGAGTTTAAATCATCAAAAGTCTGGAGGAACGAACAAAGGAGTAGGATATTACTGCTTATTTGATTTCTTCGTATCTGCAACAAATTTCCGTACCTGTCAAAGTTCTAATATATTTTCAAAATATAATGGAAGCCACAACTCACTCCGTAAGTATTGATGCCAAATTATGTTTGACAGCAAGAATGCATTGCTGTATAACGATACTTCTTAACATTTTTGTAATAACAGCTCGTGTATGGAGCCAGAATCGATCGTACTTACTCAAGTTGTTGCGATATAGAAATCGAAGCCAAAATGACATCACTTCATGAATTGCTACGTAGAGCAGCCTTTCGCAACTCTAAAGAACAACACCGATACTTCGTCAGGAATGAAGCAAAAAATTAAACGGTTCTTCCACGAATAACAAGCATGGCCAAGCAAAAGTAAATTTCCTAGAAACTGAAGGATATTCAGATTCNCAACACCGATACTTCGTCAGGAATGAAGCAAAAAATTAAACGGTTCTTTCACGAATATCAAGCATGGCCAAGCATGGCCAAGCAAAAGTAAATTTCCTAGAAACTGAAGGATATTCAGATTCTGCATCCTTCAACAAAAAGTTCTTATTCAATACAAAATTAAATTAAAAATTCTAATGCTAAAAATAGGAAAAATATTAACGCTACCCAAAAAAAGAATGACGGTAATTTGCAATGTTACTTTTTTCTCATTGAAACTTTTAGGATTTTTTGAAACATACATTGTCAGTTCCAAGCAAACAGTACTGGTGCAATTTCACTAGGAAACCTGCATAAATTTCAACTGGAGTAAAAACTGCGACAGGTCGTCTGGTAGATGAAGTGTAACACAAAAAAGTAGTCAGATCACGAAATCCAATGTGAAGATCTGCATATATCTGAACTGCAGATATGGTACCGTTACAGAGTGAGCTGAAATTAGTGTAATAAAAAGAATTCAAGAACTTTATAAACCAGAAACTTTAAAATTCGAAGAAGGTCTATATAATCAATAAAAATGTGAACAAAATAGAAGATTTCAGATGAAGAGATGTCATCAAGATAAAACTGTACAAGGAGTATTTAGGAGCACATCTCCTTCCTTCCCATTATTTGTAGGATCTTTTTTAAGCCAGTAACAGCCGTTTCTGAAGGATCCATCAAATTACTGAGAAAAAAAGAAAAAAAGTTTTCCTCAACTTTTTAATGCTGAAAAAAAGAAAGAAAAAACTCAGCCACACCATCACCGATAGTAGTGGACCGAGTGGATTTTGTTTTGCATTGATCCGGAAAAAAAATTAACAGCAATTTACAACTCTTACTTGAATAAAACACTCAAACGTTCCAGCTTATTTTTCCACTCAACAATTTTAGCTGGAATATTCATTTCTATAGTTGACACTCTCACCCACGTTTTTGGCTGTATAGTCCTTGTATAAGGCTGTGACTGTACTCCTCTACTATTAACATTACTCGAAATCCTGGAAATATTGCACCAAAAAAGCAATTTCGGTATAATTCAACATACAAGGGAAAAACAAGGCTTCCAAGGTGAAAAATGAAGTATAACCCCTTAATCAATAATACCAATTTACTCACTTGTACAGGTATGAGCTAAAATACAGATTGGAAAATCTAGAAACTATTCATATAGGGAATTAGTAAGTTACAATTCGACGATTTACCGATTATTTAATGACGAATATAGTATTACAATTAACAACTATTTATATTAATCTTTTCTCATGCTTAGTCCATCAGAGGTATGAAGGAAGAGCAATATGCTAGCTTACTCATAAAGTGATATGAAAACATAGTTTATGAATATACTAGATAAATGAAATTTACCTGCTTTGATCGATTTGAGTCATCTCCCACTTTTCTCTCTCCGAATGAAATATTGCACTATGTGAAGCAGAATCATTTCGTACAAACTGCTCGGCCTTTTGAAAAACTGGCGACTGTTGTACATTTTCATTTCTTGTCAGCTACAATCTATGCCAGTCAGTTCTGCAGAACTAGTAATAATGCGAAGAGCTTGATGAATTCAGTGGAATAATGACTGCCATCCTTTCCACTATATTGTACGCTCTACAGAAAAAATCGCTGTAGTACTTAAACGGCAATGCGAATAGCGCTTCTGTGTCGAAATACAGTTTAGTGGAGTGGAATATTTACCTGCTGACATTTTCGAATGCTTTGAGAATACGCAACTGCTGCAGCAAGCTGAACGTCCAAATCAAAAGTACGTTCCATTGCAGACAATCTCTGCAAATATGAATTTCACACATAAAAAGAATGATCAGAGACGCACAACATGCTACAAAGCAGTGTTAGAATAATTCAGATATAATTACGCTTGCTTTATCTCAGTTTATCAGCACTTACTACTTTTACTACACCCCGCATAATTACTGGATTTAATGCTGCTTGCGCGGCAAAACTTTCTCAGTAACTTGCCAAACTTCTTCCAATGCACAGGAGTTCGAAAGTGACAGGATATTACTCATCCTGAGGTTATTATGAGAAGTTCGTATACTAATTATTATGATCACAGTGACTTTGCTTAATTCAAGAACCTTTTCAGTTCCACAAGAACAAACAATAAGACAACCCTGATCTCCACATTTCTTCATCCCGAAATTACACAGACCTTCTGAACAACACTGTTTGAAACACCGAAGTGTATAATACTGGGAACTGGTTATTTGAACCGACAAAACTACTAGCAGGTTGAAAATTCTAGCATAGACCCTTGCTCTATTTTCGCTTTATTTTCACTCGTCGAAATAATTCTCCAATTTCCTGACAACTGTTAACAACTGACTAAAGCCTTTTCATATGATGGCAGTGGTAGCTGGGATCGATAGCATAAATCTCATTGTAACTAAAGACCCAAGAGGACACAGAGAGGCCTAAGGTCCGAAAAGGACTCACATAGGCCTTGCTGAATCGATGAAAATGCGACGTCTTACACATACGTCATATCTCTTCCCTCACAATCTCCCAGTAAACATCAATTTCCTGCGCTTTAGTATATCATTTGTCGGAGAAGCTAGGAATTCAAAAGTTCCACCGAACCCTTTCTCTGCTTAAATGTCCAGTCTCTTTCTTGCTTGAAATCCCTTTCGGATGGCTATGGCAACCTGCAAATAATTTAATTTCATGGTACATTCAGCTTCAGAAAAAATCCAGACCTAAATTAGCGGAAAGCAAGATGGAACCATCGCAAGTCAAGCTTTGCTTTATCATTTCAGAAATGGTATTACCGTGTGCATCAGCTCAGCTGCTGACCTGCAGCAATCCCTGGCAATGGATGTGCAATAATGGTGAATGCATCGCTCAGTACGACCTTTGTAATGGGATTGAACAGTGCACCGATGGATCCGATGAAGTAGAATGCGATAAAAGGTCTAATTAATTCGTAAAGTGGGATAAATGCTTCTTAAAAGTCTCAGCGAGATATAGAGAAAAACCTTTTAGTACGTCACTTATGCTCACACCATAACTGTAACGCTCTTGCAGATCATGGCAAATTAAGTATATGAACCTGCCTCGTGAAGAACAAATGAAGTCTAGAATAAGATCAGAGATGAATGAAATGGTTAACTCAACAAGTGATACTGTTACATCTGCTTTTCGCCTTACTCAGTTCAATCAGTGGTTTATCATTTTCACTTCTATATTGTTCATCACATTGCTGGTGGTGATCATGCTATGTTACCGACGACGACGAAATGGCTTAATACGAAGTAATCGCGCATATGGTGTAAGGAAGGGTTTAAAGTTGAGACCAAACGACAGCGATGATGAGGATGACTTGTTAATAGGTTCACTTTATTCCTAAATTCTCTATGAGTAGTTTAATTTCCGTGACCCTTCAGCAACTTCCTTTACTGATGTATTCATTCCTGCTCGTTTTCTTAATTAGATCAGATACCGGAACTATCTAATGCCTTGCTGTTATTGTGATGACCTTAATACTCTTAAGTCGGCTTGGCCAGTTCCATTTGCAAACGAATAGTTTGGCCACCTTGTCTTTTAATTTGTACAAAATATTCTATTGATTTGACAGCACCTATTCGTTTATAAAAACAGCCGCGCACGGATCTTATGTTATGCACTGTTCTCCTGCGAGAAAAGAAGCGTTTGTGGATTACTAGTTGAAAAAATATAAAGTAATAAAAAAGTAGAATTGAAGCATAAGTTCTGATATGTTCCTACTCAGTAAAAAATTAGTTTTGATTATTCACAAAGAAAGATATTGTTAATTATTCGTTATAAAATACATCATAAAGTAATATGAAATTAAATCCATCAAATACAAATCACAATCGCTGTACATTTATTCAATGGTGCTGTCGTGAAACCCTGGACAGACCTTCAATTGTTCCTTAGTTTTTTCATATAGCTCCAATTTCAGTAAGTTTCTTTTCTAGGACACCATTCTTCTTCGATGCATATAATTCATTACAACCTCCAAAAAATTCACCTCCAATAAAAATCCGAGGCAGCGTTCTGGAAAAAAATATTACGATCCAATGGATCATTTGCAACCTATGTATACCGCAAAGTAGGGCCCTGCATTCACTACTCCGATTCCAACTTTAAAATAAGGTTCGGAAGTCATTGAAATCACATCCCTCGTAAGAGTTTCTGAAGACTCACATACAGCTCATCACAACCTCCTCGTCTTTAGGATGTGGTTTTGTACTATATTTCTACTACCTGCAACTTAATTTTATGTGCTTGCACCAACAAGATTGAAAGAGCAAGCGACTATCCCCTACCTGACCAGACCACAGTGAGCCCTGAACTGGAAACATCTTCCATTAAGAAACAACAAAGAAAAAAAAAACACAACCTTGATCCAGTTATCTGCCTCGTATAATTCAAAATTTTTCTCCCATCAGGCCTTTTATTAATGTCAATCCATTCCATTACATCTTGCAGCGGATATGCGGCAAGCGCCTTGCGCACTCGTTTACAATAAATGCACCAACTTTTTGAAACTACTACCACCTGCAAAAAAATTTTCCAAAATCGTCTTATATTGTACCTAGGTTTATTTCAAACTATGAGAGCTTCCCATAAAGGTGTAGTTAATATCAATCATTACTTCAAAAAAAAAAAAAACTAACTTTTTTAGATTTAATTAATTCATCAACAAATTGCTCGACTTCATCCATGTCCTAAAATTAGATTTGAAGAATGTTGGTCCAACGTTCAGTTCTCATAACGTGTTCAGTTATAACGTGTTCAGTTTCACAAAACACGAGACTTCTAATTATTTCTCGCGGTAGTCTCGTTCAAACATTACCTTTTCTTTAATTACGAAATCTCTTTAGACTTTGGTTTATTAACCCACATTTGACTTTTGTCCTACACAACTGAAAACAAAATTTGGAAACTACCTATCATTCCGAAAAAAAAACTGAAAACTCGGAAAAAAAGCAACAATTTCTGATAAAACATACCGAAAAATGTCTGGAGAATAGAGAGCCCATAATTCCTCTCAATCAAAAAGTAATTTCAGAAATGACCTGTAAATGAAATTTAACGAAATCTCTAGGGAACTGTAAAACTGAAAACTGAGGTGTATTTAATCTAATAGGCTCAGAACATTTTCTCACCAAAAATGTAGAGACGAAAAGAAAAAAGGTTAAGAATATTTCACCTCGTTTTGACCTCATTTGTTAAACAAGCAAAAGTAAAAATTCACTAGCTGTCAGCGCCAATTATTAAATAGGATGCAAAGTCGTTGCTACAAACACAAACAGGGGGATTTTGGTTGAAGTGGCATATGATATTACTGATAAAATATACCAATTCAATTCTAAAAAGCACTGTTTTTACTAGCAGCAAGCGGCACTCCGAAAATACGATTAACACGACCTACAAAACTAAATGGAAGTGATAACACACACACACACTATGTGCCAAACAGACCCTTGTCAAGTTACTACATGACTGACCAGATTAACATCACTTCTCAATAAAGACCGAATAAAGCCGATGACCACATAACGTGGGGAGTCATGAGCGGAAGGTATTACCTGTCTGAAAGTCACCGTTGGCAGATATCCAATCGGATGGATGTTCTCATCTGACATAGTAGAATTTGCGACTAGGCTTCTTTCCGGCCCAAACATCACCTAAACCTCAGTTACTTTGTTAAACACCTCATCCCAAGCACACTTTACACTTGTTATAACAGGCCGTCAGATGAATTGGCTCACATTCTTCATGAGCGTTAAATTGTGATACCTGGCTCTTCACATAAGCGAAGATAGAGGATCGAGTTGAATGAGGGAAGCCCAAAATGGATCTGTGTTACAGTGTGCCATTAACTCACCTCAAGTTCACTTCGAAACATCAGCCTAGGCCTTCTCATGATACTGCAAAGATTTCGGCCATGTAGGCTAATCTCAACTGCCTGGGCTTACTGTTGTAGTTAGACGTATTATTGATTGGTTGGAAATTGTGTCGATGACCATACCAAAGTGAGCACAGTTCTTTCCTGAATCACCTGAGATTGCCTGATCTTCTATATCGGTATATAGTGACAGTGGGTGTGATGGCTTTGCACGGAATGCTTTAATTGCCTGATGTCCAAAACTTTTCCGGCTGCTTATATAAATTGTGACGAATGTGGCATATATATAATAAAGTTGGCTTGAATGAGCTTAGAAACTTCATGATAATAGGATTTTTTTATTGAATGCTGTCTCTCATTCACCTTCCACCTTCCTCCTGCTTCCTTCGAGTGGAATCACACCAAAAGGAGTCTTAAACCGGGTCGTAACCCCGTGAGGAAATGCTTTTGATCATCAGAAATGATGTATACTTAACCGGAATGAGCTGTTCTGAATTACCTGCTGGTTTTTTTTTACATATATTCTTCATGCGAATTTGAGTAATCAAATGTTGTCAGCGTAAGAGTACATCAGTGAATCACTGCTCATTTTTTAGCGGAATAAGCTTTAATGGGAACCCGATATGATTCTAAAAGATAACGTTCTCGAAGTGTCCAGTCGGTGCGATTCTATGCCCTCGTAAGTTACTTTTTTCACCATCCATTTGATTTTACTCCTTTATTAAGTTGACTCCTTTATAGCAGCTGTTTATAATACTGCAGAATTGGTTGAGTGACATGAAACACCAAAGTAATATGAAGTGTAAACAAGTCCTCCATAATACTTCGCTTTCTTCTCCTTATTTCTATTCTGAGGATAATAAAAATCCCCATCTCACTGGGCAGGATCATTAAATAGGATAGCAAGCATGAGTTGTTGTTGTTTAGGAAAAATACATTTTCAGGAGTAGTTCTGAGGGAGAAGAAGAAGTATTGAATTTTACAGCGGATTCTTCGGACCGTGTATACTGGCCTCCAAGAGAGAGTAATGCACTGGTTTCACCATGGTGTCGCCGAAGATACGCACTTTCATTACGAGGGTAAGTTTAGTTGTACATCTGCATAACATTAAAATTACTTTTCTTTGAGAAAATAAAATATTGCGTTGAAAAACACTAAAATACTACACCAATGAATAAAAGACAGTGAAAGACAGCCTTCGAAAAATGTCAGAAAAATTCAAAATTAGAAAATCTAGAAATATGAAAAAGGACCATGTAGAAATTGTAGGTTACATGAAGAATTACTAGATCTATACGCGTGGCTGAAACCGTCTCCGCTAGAAAAAGCACTACGGCTGCGTGTTTTTGAACGAGTTCGCGGAGTCCTTCAACGAATTTGGCCAACAGCAAAAATTGATGTATTTGGCAGCTTGTACACGAGCTTGTTTTTACCTACCTCAGACATCGACGTAGTTGTGGAAAGTGACTTACTGAGTGAGGAACCACCTCTTTGGAAAACTGCAGTAGCACTGAAGTTTGTATTTTCTTACTTTTTATAAGTTTCCCATTTTTCATGTCTGTTTCTATTTTCCAGAAGTCTCCAAATTATCATATGTTGTGGTAGTCTCCTTATTTATATTTGAACTTAAATTCCCAGTTGGTTACATTCAACTTTTTAATGGGATGAATATAATGAACTTTAATCTCTATTTCTCAGAGAATCTGGAATTACGGAGTCAATCAATGTGCTTGACAAGGCATTTGTACCAATCGTAAAGATGGTTGACAAAGATACCAAGATATACTTAGACATATCATTCAATACAGTACAAGGTGTGCGTTCGGCAAAATTTATTGAAGACATGAAAATGCGATATCCCGTGCTTGAACCATTAGTTCTGGTCCTGAAGCAGTTTTTAATGCAGCGGCAATTAAATCAGGTATAATATCTCTTCTCCTTTTTTATTCGTTTTCTTTATAAATGTTGACAGCTTTTATGTTTATTGTTATAAGAGTTCGCTTCCTTTTAATCAGATGTTCTGCTAACGAAAAGACTTTTTATTAGAGTGTTTAACTGTTGCATGTTGAAGTTAAGCGACAATTTACCCTCCATTTTACATTATATCGCTGCTGGTTGAGCGCTCCTATTTCTCTTTAGTTTGAGCATGCTTCGGCTAGTTTTGGTCGCTTCTTTAAATTTTACACTTTTTTTTTTTTTTAATGCTTAAGCTTTCTGTGTTCTATGAATTTTTAATTCTGAAAATTTTTTTTTACTTTGTACTTTTCATTTTGAAGTAAGTTTTTTCAGGTGTTCACCGGTGGATTATCATCCTATGGACTTATTTTAATGCTGATTAGCTTCCTACAGGTCTTTTTGTTCTTTTTTTTAGATTTTTTTTTTTTTTTTTAGAACGGAAAGCTTAATTCCATAGAACTTAAGTCTTGAATCCTTAAGTCCATCGTAAATAATCGTGTATTTAAAAAAAAAAAAAAAAAAAAAAAACTAATGAAGTAATTGTAACTTTTATTTTCAGTAGGATTTTTAAAGATTCATTGTCTGCTTAGATCTTATTGCAAGTTATTGACACTTACTGTTTAAAGTAATAATTCGACTATTGCAGCTCCACCCATCGTGTGATTATTCATATAAAGAAATTACGGAGGTGAATATGGGTGTGCTATTGCTTAATTTTTTGCAACTGTATGGACAGGAATTCAATTACATGAAAACAGCATTACGTATCCATAGCGGTGGTGCGTATGTTTGTAAGGATGAAATTTTAGTACAAATGAATAGGCCATCAAATTCAATGTTATGCATTGAGGATCCCTTACAGCCAGGTAATGGAATTGGAATTCAAGAAAAACAAAAAAGTCTCGAAAAAAATATCTAATGGGTTGCCAAAAAAGCAGTAAAAATTGGCCTGTAATTAGAATGTGGACTTATTCTAGTTATATGGACTGCAAATTAATTTTTATTCTATATTTCATTACCGCGAGAAAAATCTTTCAATTGCATTCATATTTAGCGCAACTTTCAGCATGACTGTGATTGCGTAAATCTCAAAAACTTTTAAGGGAACGATATCGGACGTTGTTCACATAATATTCAGTTAGTGCGACAGGCATTCGAACACGCCTTTGCCACGTTGTGCGCCGTTTTCGTTCGATCACGTGAACATTCAGCACTGTGGCGTTCTCGTTACCATGGTTCACTTCTTTCCCTTATTCTGCACATTTCACCTCGAATGATTCGTTATCGAAATTGGTTGAAAGGACGTGTTCTATCAGATGGCACTTCGTCTCCTTCACTTTCTAAAGCTTCCACTCCAGAAACTTTTTCACCCTCACTTTTAAGCACTTCCTTAATTTCTCACTTGCCTTCGCAAAATGTTTAAAAATTCTGATCAACTTGTAGCTCGTATAACATCCTCAACCGTCGCTGTCTTATCCAATAAAACTTCGGCTACACCGTAAAAAGTTAAAAAAAAAAAAAAATTTTTTTTTTTAACTTTTTAAAAAAAAATTTTTTTTTTATCCCCTTAAATGTGATAAAAAGTTACGGCTTACTGATGTTCAGTTCTGTCTTTTTTTTTTTTTTTTTTTTAATTTTTGTCAGAAAACGTAGGGATAAAATGTATTTGTGAAGTTTTCTTTTTATTTCCAAACATTCTATCACATTTAAGCACACAAGTTTGGTTCAGTTCGAACAGAAGCTTTTACAAAATGAGATGTGTTTTTCATGTATGGATGCAGCAGAGTTGTACAGGTAGCTGGTAATTAATTTATTTAATGGTATTAAAGAAAGATCACCCTTGCTGTGATCGATTGACAATTATTATTCTCTAGTGTCCCAACAAATGTTTTATAATTTGCAATATTTGAAATTCCCATAATATTTGTCCACCAACCATCCCTTTTTTTTACAATTCGAGCAATCCCACAATTAATTGCTTTGCTTTAGTCGTATTGTATCATCCCATCTTCTAACATAGTGTTTGAAGAGCTCAACTGAATAACTCTAACTGTGCGATTGAGCTGTCGATGTTGTGATGTATTTCTCCATTCCTTCTTTTTGAGCTCATTTGCGTAGCAAAGCTTATTTGGTCAAATGTTTGTGTTTTATATGCAACCATTATATTTATGCGTAGGTGTGAACAAATCGGTGATGTTTTTATGACTTTCGTCACTTACTACGTGTAATAACTGACGGTGCCACATTTATTTTCCAGTTTTTTTTTAATTTTAACAAGTTTTTGTGCCAAGGCTTGTTATATATGTATTTTCGCCTTCTGTGACATCATTAAAATTTCTCTAAATTTTTTACTTAAAATGAAATTATTTGGTTACTTTCTGTTTGTAAATTCCAACCCATTTGATTTACGGGTAGCATCTGTTTTGACATACTTTCATATTACGTAGCCTAGCTGCTGAATCCGTTATTGCTTTTCCGAATCATTTTACCTTGTTGTTTTCTAGTATTTTTTGGATTATCTTCTCTGTTTCAGTGTCAATTAAAAGCTTTATATGACGGTTGATTTCATGAAAAATCCACTGTTTTAATAGACAGTTTATTAATATCTGTTCATTGGATTTCTGAATTTAATGCGTAGCAATTAGTCATTTGGTAAGCAAATTATAGTTACTTTCACGATGCATTGATTTTCTGAGGGAGTTATTGAGGGAAATTTCTTATATGTCATTTAGAAATTTGTTATATGTCATTTTTGCTATGTTAGATCTAGTTAACTAGTGTTATTTTAAAAAAAATTTTTTTTTCGCTAAAATTTATAGAACTTCATGGAGGGAGTGTCTGATAGAGTATTTTATTTGATCGTTGGGGAGAATGTGCTTAAATTTTTTTTTTTTACTTTTTTGGTCTAGAAAAGTGTAATGCATTTGCATTGAGTTTTTTTCAGGGAACTAGAGAATGGAGCCGTCGAACTCAGAGTTAAGTATGCCGATCGAATCTTCATCGACCTTGGCTTCTCACTCGTCAAATTCTTCGCAAACTGAGATCAGAGTTGAGGTTCGGTGCATATATTTAGCAATTCAGTAAATATGGTTGAAGGTAGTTTTAATTGTAAGAACTTTGTATTGTTTTGCATCTTTTCCCTGAGCTGTTTTGAGAAGAGGCAGGGGGAATACTTGAAATTAGTCCCGAGACAGCGTTTCCCTCGTATCTTTCGCCACAGTTGTTAAGAATTAAGTGAGTGGAATTAAATAGGTGTTATCTTTCTTCAGCATGTGAAACATAGTTGGACAGTGAAGAACTTCTCACATTGTTATCAAGAATATTTGGAAAATTTTGTTCACTTGCATCGCGGTGAAGACACGCTTACTTGGTCCATCAAAATTTACCCTAAAGGAAATGGTGAAAATAACAAAGATTTCGTCTTTTTATGTCTTAATAGAGTGGTCAGTAATACGAATGCACCATGCAAAAACGGAAAAATCGGCTTTAAGTCTCGGTAAATAAACTTATCTTTTTAATGTGAAAAGAAATTCAGTGGAATTTAGAAACATTTTTCAAATTTTCATACAATAAATGACAGTAACAACGGAAAATTGTACAAATTTGTAGAAAAATATAATAATTGTTTTTCTAATCTTTCTTTTTTAATAATGACAGTTCTCTGTTTTTTTTTCTTTTTCTTTTTTAGATTTTAATAAATTTCGATGTTTGTAACAAATCTTTTCCGACCTTATTCGAAATAAGCAATACAGTATACAACTGGTAACAGGAACTTGTCTCATGGCGTTAGCTCTGTTACCCGAATATCCGATTTTTGATTAATGTGTTGTAACAGTTTATCTTTTCAGTTTCATTTTACGAACCAGCGAAATGAAAGAAATTGAAATGCGCATTCATCCAAATCCTTCGCATTCCGATTATGTTTCATATATAAAACGAGACGTTCTTTTCCCACAAATATTACCAAATGATTCAATTATTGTGAATGTTGAAATAGATGTGGCCGTGGAAACTGTTACAACGACGTTGGAGGAGATGCTAACTGTGAGTGTGATTGAGATCTTTGAAATTTTTTAATGACATATTACCGTTAGATTTCTATTATTTCAGGAATGCTTGATGCATGTTCATGTTTTTCGTTTACTTAAATATTCGACGAGAAGGTAAAAGAAGGAGGAGTGATATCTGTATTTAGCAGTGGTTTCAGAGTAATAGCGAGCAACAACTCACCGAGGATTACTTGAAAATGTTGAAAGACAATGTGTTGACTGATTTCGCTATAAAAGTAGGCGAACGGGAAATCAGAGTTCATCGTGCTATTCTCGCAGCTCGATCTCCAGTTTTTGCTGCCATGCTAAGGCATGAAGATACCAATGAAGCTAAAACGGTGAATTATTTAGGTTTTTAATAGATTTTTGATAGTTGTTGTGAAACTGATCTCGACAGATTTCCCTTATCACGCCACATTTCTCTTACGCACATTTTTTCTCTTCGCTGCATGTTTGATTAATTCCAGCGACAATTCAAAGAAATCTTTTATGGTAGACTAAAAATTATTATCAGCTTATTAAAGCGAAGCGCTTACTGTTATGGAATTTTGCTGTGTTATATGGTACTGTCAATACTTTTCTCTTGAGGAGTATTTTGTTGCAGGGTATAATGGTAATTGAAGACTTGGAATATGATACAGTAACAGAAATGCTTAATTTCATTTACTGTGGGCACTGTTTAAGGGATGTTAATGAGTTTTCATTCGCTTCGGATTTGTTGATTGCTGCAGATAAGTATCGGCTTGAGGAGCTAAAAAGTCACTGTGAAAAAGCCTTAATTCAGGTGAAGAAATTTATTACTGTGACATATGTAATTTATTATTCACTAAAATTTTTCCAATTTATACAAGTCTCACATAAAAAAGAAATAGTAAAGCTCAGATGGTCCTTAGAGAAGGTGCAGATATCCACTAATAAATCTGTATGAGTTCCATTTAAATAATTCCCCATGAGACGATAATCAGATTCTAGTGAGAAAGCTTAGTTATTGTATCGTCTTATTCTTTTTATTTTATTTTTCCAATTATTTTAATCATTTTACAGGCGTTAACATTTGAAAATGTTTGTGAATTGCTCATAGTTTCCGATATATATAGTGCGCCACGTCTTAGACATCGTGCCGTAGAATTTATCATTCAGCATCCTCGAAATATTACATCCACACCAGGCTGGGATAATGTGGTCAAGCAACATCACGATCTCGTCACTGACATTGTTCGCCACTTCGACAAATCATCCGATAGAGGTAACTCGTAGGAGATATTTCCGGTGAATTGGATACGGTGTATATCAGATACACAAGCTGATTAATATGTGATTTTTATTCCGAACTTTCAAACCCAAAAACAGTTTCTTCCTTTCATTTCTTTTTAATTTTTTATTTCGTAATACTATCTTCGAGTTTTTAATTGGAAGGAACAAGGCAGCTGTTAACTGTAACTAGTCTATAATATTTCCCCTTATTACGTAAGAACCACTGGTGATAGGTATCCAGTATATGAGATAAAGAAGATAGGAAGAACAGTTTCATGATCAGAAATAAGTAGATATACTAAGATTAGCTGTCAATTTTGTTCAGACATTGGTTCAGCCAGACAAGCTAAGTTCTGCTTTGAAAAAAAGAACTAATTCCTCCTGTTTTGGGATCCTTGCTGCAGACGGTGAAAGCTTAGTGAATATCATTACCGCGAAGTAGTGGTTTCCCATAATGAGAAAAGGTGAACTGTAGAAAGGTATGTTTTTTCGAACTGTGATGATTCTAATTTTTAATGAATCTAGTTTTTCTTTAATTCTGTTTCATTTTCCTTAATTCTAATATTTCGTCCTTCCGAAGCAATTATCGGTTTCATTGAATCTTGAATTCAGTTTCTTCACTTGTGAAAATCAGCTAAAATTAAAATTAAGTTTATCCATTATATATATACGTATAATGAGCTGTCCGTTTCAGCAACCCTACTTTTATGTGTCTTCCTGGTTTTTGTGCTGGAAATGAATTTATAGGACACGTATTGCTGCCACCCATGCGTATTACTCTTTACGCCACAAAATTTTACTTGTTAAAATAAATTTAGAGATAAGCCCAATTCTCGACTTGGTATTGTTTCAGCACGATTATGGCGTGTTTCATTAGTATACCTTTTCAAACTTCAGTTTTTGGATGCTAGAAATTAGATTTGATTTGAAGGGTTTGGGGCTACTTGAGATCTCATTATCTTTTGGACTAGTTCCTTTTTCCCCTTATCTTTTAAAAGGAAACTATGGTTGAAAGAATGACTTACCCATATCTACAAAGTAATTTCTCAGAAGTCAAAGAAAATATCAGAATTAACAGCAAAGTAGAGTCAATGTATTAATTCATTTTGTCGAACAAGATTATCAAAAACAGAGCCTGAAAATTGTTTTTCGTAAAAGTTAACGATTCCTTTTCCCGATTCTTTAGTCCCACTTCTCCCGATCCTTTCACCTTTTGCCAGCCAACATCTCCATTTGTATTGTTGTGCAGATTGGTTGTTTGTATTATTTCGTAACATTTTAAAGTTGTACTTTTAAGAATGACATGCTTTTTTCTCTCATTGATGTTAGTACTTAAATGCAAATTTGAAATATCTACATATACCTGCTGATCATTGCTTTTTGTATGTTACTGTGGCATTTTCGAGGATTCCTGAAAATTTCCATAAATTTATATACTCAGCACACTGAAACTCCTTCAATATGCATTATTACATGAATTCCGTAGATGTCACGGATCACGGGCCTTCTGTATTTCAAAGCAACAAGTGCCTTTGGTTTTCTTAATCCCACTTGTATAACTGAAACGAAATCGTCCCGACGAGAATATTAGTGGCAATTATCAAATATATACTGTGCAGTATTTCTGTACATGCGCCGCTTTCTTTACCACTACTTTCGAATAAATTTAGCACCTTTTGACGTGATTGAAGAAAAAATAGCAGAAAAAATAAAACTGCGGAACTTAGCAATCCATTTGTATCTCTTATATTTCCGTGAACAAACTAAATTAAGTCACATGAAGATCATTCACTTTTGCGTCATTCTACCAATTTAACCACATTCACGTCATTGAAATTCCCTAAGAAAAAGAACATTTATACAGACACCAATGAAANCAAGTCACATGAAGATCATTCACTTTTGCGTCATTCTACCAATTTAACCACACTCACGTCATTGAAATTCCCTAAGAAAAAGAACATTTATACAGACACCAATGAAAATAAAACAACGAAACCGGAAGTGGAGAGTCTCGAAGAAATTTTTAGTAATATTACAAATAGTATTACAAATTATTACAAACGCATCAAATACTCATCCATTTTCCTGGAAATAGCGGTCCTCCACATAACAAGCAACGACGGAGAAACCTTCCTATACTTCAACCACAATACTTCCATGTTGAACCATAACAGTGGATGCTTTAAAACAGATATGAATTAGAGACAAATCTGAATGCCTTATAAATTTGTAAAACAACTATTAACCCGCATTACTCAGTACCAAAAATTTGAGTGGCAGCCAAGGAAGCGGACTGAATGAAAGAAACGTCACCATCTTCATAAAATGCTAACCTAGTAGTTATATGTGACAACAATTAACATAAAATTCGAAGAATTCTATTCATGTTCCGATTCAGAATCTTCAGTGTAGTCAGATGAATCCGCCACTTGTTCTTCCTCATCTGAATCTTCGTATTTTATTATAGGCACTTCCTTCGCTTCGTGTACCTCCAACTGAAAATTTAATGAATAGAAAACTCCAACGTAAAAAAAAAAGTGATTAGATCACTACCTAGTCATAATTTCCTTAAACCCGCGTCCATTATCATACTGCAACAATTATTCCTGGTTTCAATGTTACCGTCAAAATATTATGCAATAGTTTAAAGAAACATAACTCGAAAAAAGGAACGAAATTCAACCTTTAAGTCGAGTGAGTAATCACAATCCATATATGAATCTGATTTAACTAATAAATTATAGTAATATATGCCTTTCTGTTGTGGTGCAGCAAACTTTATTTCCACCTGAAACGAATGATTTGTACATGTGCTTGCAACTTTTAAGGAATATTAGTATATTCATATATTCAGACATTAATGAGAACAATGATCAGAAACATAAACAATATTTTCTTCCGAAGTCATGTCTTTGATCTTAGAATAAAAATGCATGCCATCAATTTTCATCAAAAAAATTTACGTTAGAACAAAGTTTTGGCTCATATGACAAAATATTTAAAGTAAACCGTCTGTTCACTGACGAGTGTTGTACAATGCACTGCTGGTACTACTAGCTTGCGAAGTTTCTTATCGACAAGTAGTAACCACCACCATTCGAATTTTTCACCAGGAAAATAAGGACAGTGTACTGGATAAGTCTTTTTACTCCTACTTTCCAAAAGGGATTCTTTCTTCAACAAATTTTCATTAACCCAGTCTTCGTTATCGGATTCTTCCTCATCCATTCCCTCAGAACCACTGCCGTTTATCTTCTCATTTTCACTGAAAAAAATTATGTAAAAACATCTGCTTAGGTTTTCGAAAGAATTTGTAATACGTTCCTGTATCAAAAATCAAGAAAACTATGGAAAGCAAAAATCGGCCATTTCTAGAAAACAACTTGATTAGATCATGAAGCATGGCTAGAAGTTCTTGGCTAATTATTTTTGATTAATGAAAGACGACTATCAG
The DNA here is from genome assembly GCA_003640385.1 of Setaria digitata. Lineage (NCBI taxonomy): Eukaryota > Metazoa > Nematoda > Chromadorea > Rhabditida > Setariidae > Setaria > Setaria digitata. The sequence goes on from RCAB01000018.1 coordinate 307,214, forward strand.
TTTAGTTAAAATCACTTAAATACTAACTCTTTAAAATCCCCCTTTTCGGACCCACTCGCTTCCTCGTTTTCACTCTCTCCAATTGTTTCCATATCATCAACATTATCTTTCTTATCTTTCTTTGGCTCTTCCGATTTTCCTTTGCTATCTTCCTCAAGCTTTACCAGAGTTTTTCTTATTACTTTTGTTTTCTGCCCCTGCCGATTCTTGGTTGGTTTTGTTTTATTTTGTTTCTTTTTCGGTTTCTCCCAAATTTTTCTTTTTGGCACGTTGTTATCCTTCTCTTCGTTTGTTTCCTCTTCATCCTCAACCACTTCCAGTAGTTCTGTGTCCTTTAAAGTTTACTGACAATACCCTTCATTTTTTTTTTACCATTCTAATGCTTTTTCTAAATGCAGCAATCCAATGATGAATAGCCTAAACAATTACTACGAGAAAATAACATTACCTTCTCACTGATTTCACGTATTTCTTCACCTCGTTTAGCTGCATCTAGCAATGGACTTCTTGTTAAAATAACTTTGAGAGTAACAACTGAACCAACTGTTACTTTTTGAGCATCATCTTCACCTTGTACTGCAAAAATTTTAAACTTGAACCAAACAGAAAAAAAAAGACCCGACAACCTCAAAGCGGCTCGATGTGAAAAAACTATAGCAATTAAATGAAACGAAATTAAAAGTACCATTAAAGGACAACCTTCACTTACCTTCAAAACGAGGCTCTATATTTAACCTAGGCATCGACTGTAGTACGAAGACTATATCGCTGTATTCAGCATCATTTAACGATTGCAGTACCTGTCGACGCTTACTTTCGCTCAAATTTGCAAGATCTGCACAAGTAATTATACGATTCTGAAAAAAAACTACATCATATCCACCACTAAATTTTTATAATTTCATGTCACGAAATGAATAATAGAAATCAATACTTACAAATTGCATTACAAGCTTACCCGTTGAAAACCAGAGAGAAAAAAATTAAATACACTACTTCCAACTCCAAAAACCTGAGAACGAAAGTGCAGTGTCAAAAAAGGGGAAAAAAAAATTATTTCCAAAACAAAACAATATTTTTTTATGGTAGAAAACATAGGGATTGTAACACACTAACTACAATTGTTTCAGTGAAAAAGATGCTTACACGACGGAAATGATGCAAATTTTGTTCTCTAATATGTGGTAATTGTAATAAAGGACTATTTTTTGGCCACAATGCTTGGACAACCATTGGCAATAATTTCGCCAAGTTTTCGATCGTATCCAGTGATGGACAACGTGCTGGATTGCCGTAAAAGCATAAGTGCTGGGCGATAGCTAACATTTCGTTCGTAAGTATAACACATTTCGAAATCACATAAGCACTATCTGAAATTATGCAATTCGAGAATGCGTAGTATATCGCTAGCAACACTTGTTCCAAAATATTTTTTTACTGTCTAGCACGGATACCACAACGCGCTAAAATATAACCTGCCACGTACGAGCTGATTTTTTAATGGCTATTCCATTCTTGATAATGTAAAATACTACTAATTAAGGACTATACAGTGCAAAAAAAACAGAAATAAAAATATGGCAAAGATTTTTCGGATATTAATGAATGGAATATCCTGTAAACAAAAATCTTTGAAAATGAGAATAAATTCGAAACCGGCTAAAACACTTTTCTGCACAACTTGAAATACATCAAAAAATGTAAGATATTACCACTTCTTAAATTAGGTGAACTAAGTGGAAAACGCGATAAATGGGCGTGGATGAAAAAGCGCGCTTTCAGAGAGTATGGTAAGCAAAGTGGCCGTTCCTTCTTATTTTCACTTAAATTTTTAAACTGTTTGATCAGTGGTGGTAACTCAACATCGTCGCTTTCACGCTCTACAATTTCCTTATTATACTGCTTCCAGAATTCAAACGAACCACCAAGCACCATTAAAATACCTGGAAAAATATGATTCACCACACACCTAAGGTAAGGGAAAATATAAAAATTAAACATCAATAGGCAATGATACATATCAGTTCTTATTACGCATAAGATATATGCATCAGCTCATAACACGAAATTCCTCATTATTCAGAATTTTATATCTGCAAAGTCCAAAATATAGAAATGTACATTACATTAAGGATGTTAACATAACAATAAATAATCCTTTATACCCACGATTTATTTCCATTTTGGGTGTTTTGTGGAAGAAATAATAATACATTTCCGTTGTGTCCAATAATACTTGGTCAACACTATACTTGATGGAATTATACCACCAAAACCCCTGAAAAATTGGTAGTTAAGTGTAACGCAAGCAACAGTTTATTACAGCTTGTCAAACAGTACCGAAAGGCAATCCATACAGCACATTAAGTAAATAGAAGTTATGAATACATACAACAGCAGAAGGAAGTAACACCATAAGGACGAAGCCATAAAATGCAAGAACCCAAACACCGTATTCTTTACTGACTATCCACTTAGGCAGTGCAATTCCAAACGTAGTCGCTAGAATTCATTTTCATTATAGGTCGGAATTGATCAAGTAGCTTTTAAACCGTAAGCTCATGGACACTTAGCTACACACAAAATATACAGTGTCCAAGGTATAATTCAATGTATACTCGGATGCCTCAAGACGAACATAGAAGCATGAAACGAAGCAACTGACTTACCAGTTGGCCCGTCAGGATTACCATACTTCTCCCAGTTTTCTCTGCTTTCATCATCGGTTAATGCCTGATATGCCTTTGCAATACGATCAAATTGTACGGGATCACCCCCTTTATCGGGATGCATTGTTTTACTTAACTCACGATATTTCTTCTTCACAACTGATACAGCAGCTCCCTCAAGAAAAAGATTCCTTCATTTCTCAAAAAATAAAACTTATTATTTATGAACAAGTCTTAAGTATTCATTTAATTCTCGAAGGAATTAGTGACTTAAAATTTATCCTCTGCATTGTAAGCAAGACAAAATTCGATATATAAATAATAAAAAAAAGAAAAGAAAAAAACGTAATTCCTAAGAGAGACATGGAGTCAAAGATTTAAAGCAAACAATCTCAAAGAACCTGCAAAAAAGTGAGGTTTTTTTTCTTAAACTACCAAGCAAAAATAACAGATAAAGTGCATAACCGGCTGTGTATAAGTGATGCGCAGAGAACAGTAACTTCAATTAAATTTTAAAACAACACAAAACTGTAGCGAAGTTAATTCTGCAAAAGCAGATTGCAGAATTAACTTCGGGTGAGAAGGGGTGAGAACACTGTATTTCAGAAGAAATAGAACTGCTACCACAAATCTACGATATCATTTCGACGATATGAAGATAGTCATACATATATTTAATAAGACTCAAAAATCACCTGGTCGATACCAAGAATTGCATACGGATCATATTCGGTATTTTCAACTTCAATTTGCATTACTTTATGTACAATGATAAAAAACACGGCCCAAGCTGTGGCCAACGCTAAAAAAGTTAGAAATTTCTTGGTCCTTCGCCATGGTCGCTTCGCTTCCGCCTTGATACGCTTTTCAGTGCATCCTTCACAGTAGCAATGCTCCTTCCTTTCAGTTTTATCTAGAAATATGACAAACTATTAGTGCAAACTGAAATGGTGTTGCGGTTGAATACTGCCAAACTTATTGAAAAATATTAATCGCAAATAATGAATGCCAGAAGTTCGGAAAGACATGAACACAAGCTATAAGAATGATTTACGAAAACTGTCAACCACTTAAATGGACAGTTACTTTTTGAAATACGAATTATCGCACTTTAGTAATTGGCTAATTGAGAACTTTTCATATCTATGATGGGATGGCGCACTATACACGGGAATCAGCAAAGAATCTTTCAGCAGCTCAGTAAAAAGAATATTTTTTGATAAAAGATACAAACCTAATTTACTTGAAGGCCAGAAGAAAAAAGTTGCCGGTATGAGGACCAAGGCATAAAATGATACTAGTACATAGTAGAATGTGTTACCCACTTCATCATATTCAAATTGTGCACGGCCCATCACCACTGCTCTGCAAATTGAATGGAGCGAATTTGAAAAAAGTGGAATCGACCACCGACAGAAGCATTCTTTCCTCATACTTGCTAAGCTCATCGAGGAGAAAAACTTTTGCTCAGTCTCCTGGTCCTACCTTGTTTTCACCGTCGCCATTTTGAAACGTCCCAACAAGGGTCAAAATTCACGCTACAAACGTGTCAGTGAATTTACTCGATATATGATCCCTGATACATTTGAAGTGAGTTCATACCTCAGAATGTGCTATTCTGGGGTGTGTTGGACATGTCGTCAGGCCATCATAGGGAATTCAGGGACATCCATCTCTGCCCAAGTCCCCGAGGACAGTGCAAAGCCATCCTTCATTCCGCCAGTACCTGCCTGCTTCTTCCTTAGATATCTCCACCTTCGCTGCCTACAACCACTTCCGTCGGTCGCCTCGCTATGAAAATCGCTTATCCCAGCAGATGGATTCTCATCGGAGTGAGACATCTGCACTGGCCAATTGTTGCTAATTAGTTGTTCAGGACTTTCTCTTCTGGATTACGCGACAGCACTACTTTTTTCCTAGACTAAGTTGCTCAGGACGCTTTCTTGTACTGATTTTGGAGTCTGTTCCTCGCAGTCACAACAGTGCTGGAGTCATTCACAGTCGGAAACCTCCACTCGCTATCAAATGGCAATGAAGTTACTAGTTCGATGTTTGCAAATTATAACACTTTAAGGTGGATTTGTCTAATGAAGTCACGTTACCTGGCCGAGGATATCACTGAGAATGGATTGGATAAGTCAGCAAACGGGAACGAGTCATTATTTTTACTACGGTGTTTGTTTCCTGTGCTAACTGCCGTACTCGCCTCTTTCCAACTGAACTCGTTAGGCCACACCAACAACAGACCTCTGACCTTCGACCTCAAGAAGTAGAAGCTTACGTCTTCCCCTCCAATCCGTTTCAAATTTTCGTTCCCGCCAAACAGATGTTTATAACACTGGAAGTCTGCTCATCAAATATATCAATCGATTTATCGATTGCGAGATGGAAGGGGGAGGAGAGCAAGTGTATGCGTGGAAGAGGGAGAGGGAGAAAGAGGAAGGAGCTGGTGTGTAGAGTGAGAGTGCATGGAATTGTGCCGGCGATACTCAACGGTGTTGTGCAGTGGCAATTGGTTGTGTTGGTCTGGACCGGGAGATCCTGGACTGCTGTTGTTGGGTGTCGGGAGCCCTCGGGATTCTCCGCTCTAACCGGGGTGCTCTCCCTCCGCAGAGTTATCACTACCCGAGGTTCAGTTACGTCTCTCCTACCCTTCATCTTCGGCACAACGGTCAGCTGATCATCCCACTCTCCACTCTTCTCATCCGCAGCTCCTGCACGCAACACATCAGAGCGGAAATATTGCTTGTCTTTACGGGGCTGAGAATTAATCGATTGGTAGAGCTTAGTTATTTCGTTCCGCTGGATAGTTTCCGAGGGTTTTTCCCGGTGAACGGGGTGAAGGGATGGGGGGTTGTTGGGCCTTATTTATTGAGATTTTGTTTTTATCTGAACAATTTCTTTTCGCATCTCACTGTTCATCAATACAATTATTTGCGAGCTATCTACAGAAAGAGTTATTTGCTTCTTTCGATATGCGTGAAAATGTTTTCTTTCCTAAATGTTCATAAAACGATCTGAGTTCTGAGAATTGATTCTTTACAAATTTAAAAAGAAGCGGTTTTCCCGATTTTCCCGGTGAACAACATGAAGTTGGCTGTTAAACCCTACTAAATCAATTTCTGCCGGAGGTCTCTTTTGGGTCCTCATGCTATGATTCGAAAATATTTCGCTTTATTGCCATTCCGAAGTCAACACTCTCCGTGTTTTTTCATGCTAAAAGATTTTCCACAAATCAGTCTACCAATTCGCCGTGTAATCATCGATTGCCAACGGTTCCCCATGTTCAAAACTGCTCTAGCAGTACTACTGAGATTAGTAGGAAGTGACATGTTAGGGATAAAAGATTCACTTATTTCTGCTGCGAAATTTAATCATGTGAAGGGTTTTAACGACAAACTATATACCATTTTGAACAATGATTTTGTGTAGCGCAACATGCAAATATTTTTGGAATATAAATATTGACTAAAAGTGGGAAATTCCACAAAGTTTTAAACTCCGATGCCACAGCAGGTGGAATAACTCGAGATGACGCATGCACCATAATTTAATTATTTTGATTAAAAATACATTCGCACAGCAAAGCAAACTGTATGCCGTCATGCTGTTACGCAAATGTCACATTGGTAAAATATTATAATAAAATTAGCTGGTGTGATTAAAATTGACGTTTTAATCTCCATTTGAAACCACTTTACTCACGACCAAAATAACTTAATATTCTAAAGCCGTAATGTGTAGTCATTTCTTTCAAATATTTCATGTCTTTCTTCTGTAATATGTGCTTTTCTGAGATTTTGAAATGTGTGGATTCATACTCACGCAATTGTCATTTAAGATTTAAGTTCCAGTCTCTGAAACTTACAGGATAATAGTTTTCCTTGCAATAGTAATGGCCAGGGTGTCATAGATTGAGTTTCTGCAGCAAATAAAATTTTATTACCTTTAGCTGCTTCAATGATGTTTCTCTATTTATTGCGAATTCTCTCGCCCGGGTTGTGATGTCAGATTAATAGACTTGTATGACTTGAGATATGAGATTTTCATATAGTGGTGAACATCTTTTAACGTGAGAACTGTTTTTTTTCTTTTTTTTTTTTGGGGTATTCGAATGGCTGTGTCGTGTTAGCGTTTGCTCTCTTTTTTTTTTCTGGTTTGTTTTGGGAACAGGTTTAGTGCCTGTGTAATTGTCACATATTAAACGTTATGTAAAGTTGTCCTGAAGCGTCGTATATTTTTGCGGAAGATTGTTGGTAAAGTCGGGGTGTTATCATAAGCGCAGTCGCTGGCGACCTTGTTACTTCGTTACTTCATGGTGAAGTTTTTCCCAAACGAACGTCTTCATTTTGTTTGTTTGACCTAAACTTTACACTACGGCTGTTGATTTTGATGAGCCACATATCTGCATATTTAACATTCTTTTCAACAGCACTTTAAATTTTCCTTGCTCAGAAATCCGCGATATGAAAACTTGTTTAGAGAAGGAACTTTTGGTCAACAGAAACATTTGGGTTTGCCATGTAATCTTATCTGGGTGTTCGAAATTTAAAGAGCCAGACTTGAAAATCTGCAACGCTTAAGCTCGTTTCTTCAATTATATGTTTCTTCATGTAGATCGTTCAACCGTCAGTGAACATTCTATTATGCTTTTAAACAATGCATACATCAATTGGCATGCTTTGTCTTCCGAATAGACTTTTTGGAGTAGTGTAAGATAAAAGCAAACTTTTACGAAATTGGATATTTATTCCTCAGATGAATGACGCATGTGTTGTGACCATGGTCAATTATTTTTTTAAATAAATTCCAGAACATATGCACGAAATGAAGGAAAATTATTTGTCTCTTCAAATCACTCAGCGTCTGATATTATAATGTTTGGTCATAGTTCAAGCGCCTCTTTAGTTCTTAGAAATCTAAACCAACTGAAATTTGACCCACCCTCTAAAAAGCGCTCGAATGCTCGAGCTACATCTATCGACTTCTCAACATTCCCCGAACACAAAATATTAATTTGAAAAATGCCTAAATGTAAAGAGATGTGTTCGGAAATTGCTTTAACGACTAAATTTTATCTATCGAATTTTTCAAGTTATCATTATTTGTGACCGGATGAAGGAATGCAACAAAAGCATATTTTACTCCATCACTTTCTTCGTACGGTTAATTTTTCCTCTGCCTTCATCAGCAACTGTTTTTACCAAGTTAAATTTTATGCAAGCGAAGACGAAAGAACCGTTGGGTTTTACAAAAATCCAAAACAAAGTGGGTTCTAAGGTTGTAGCAAGCAAAATAAATCGGGTGAACAATACGGGCATTTGCACACATGCATATTTTTCTAATTCCTTTTTAAAAACCAGTGGACTTTAAAGCTACCAAATTTAATAGAATTTAAAAATTGTTCCCCTACTTGGCGCTTCCTCTTCCGATGCTGTGCATTTTATTTTGAAGTTATCGACAAAATTATCTTTTGTTGGTCTTGCTTCTTTTTCTATTGTTTCAACTAAATTCGTAGATCCATGCAGTCTGAGAGGGAAATATCTCTTGAAAATTAAATCATTAAATTTCTGGCCTAAGCTACAGAGATTGCAGTGGTACCAACAACCTGCAAATTGCTGATTCAAAATACCTGTTGATTAACAAACAGATTTTATTTGTCTAAGCATTAATACGCGATTTAGAAAAGATTTAAGACATGATCTATTTATAAACCGAACACATAGATCGAGGTAATGGACGGAGCGTTTCTTTACTCGTGTCGTGAAGTATTGCCAGAATTTAGTAAGGTACACTTGTGATTCAGGTAGTCTTAATGTCTTGGATAATTCGTTTACAACGGTTACCATTATCTGCGAATGCAGCAGACATCCGAAGTTTCTTCGCCGGACTACGGATTCCGGATGGTGCGGTACATATTGTTGGCGGGCCAGATGGTGATGCTTTCATTGGTTTTGCCACTGATGAAGATGCCCGTCAAGCGATGCGTTTCGATAATCGCCGCATACATGATCAGCGTGTGCGTTTGCTACTGTCATCACGCGTCGAGATGGACGCCGTCATTGCAAAAGCTCGTGCCGGGGATCTGAATGTCGTTGGAGTAGCACCGGCTACTTCCGTTGCTACTCCGTCGCTTAGACGTGATGGTTCTCCGGCAGCACGTCCAGGCGGCGTCCAAATTCCCCCCGCTTCCACAGCGGATAGTTTCGGAAGCCAACGCATCGCTCAATCACAGCAGTCTGCTACGGACGTCTATGCAGCGAGAAATGGTGGACATGGACAACAGGATTTTGCTAGAGGTATATTGCTGAAGATTTTAAAAATTTTGAGAATTTGGCATGCAGCAGTTTATATAAGGTTTAAGTCCCGAAACTTCTTAAAAGATTTATAAAGTCTAAGATCTTACAAGTTAAAATTTCCAGTTCTATTATTCAGTTCGTTAAAGTCTCGTATGGGAACGTCTTAAAAGATCAATTGTGGGCAGAATCAGCAACTGCCCAGTTTAGAACAGTTGCTTGAGACAGAGGGCATGAACACTTAATTTGTGGCAGATAATTTTGCGGTGGGAACACTGAATAAATTGGCTAACAGTTTATAAGTTTTATGATAAATTGGTAAAATGACTCAAACTTAGGACAGTCTTCATATAATTAGATTTATCTTGGCACATTAAAATATTGCATCATTGTATATCCAGATAGTAGTTAAAGTTTCATTAAATACATAAAATGTATTAATTTCAAATTCATGTGTGTGGCCAAAAAAGCCGACGACTCTTCATGATACCATTTCTAACTCCAATAATCCAGTTAAAGATTAGCTGATAAACACTGGAAGCACTACGCACAAGCGGTTAATGTTGTTTTCGGATGTTAAGCCCTGCTTCAAATTAAATGTACCTTACTCTGCTAAAAAAAAAAATCTTTTTTTTTTATTCAAACTGGTGAGTAGTACTGTGGACTGGTAAAATCTCACTTATGCATTAAAATGAACAGGTATAAGTCGAGTGAGGGAGGTCTGCATCAATATTCATAAACAAGCAGTTGAACTCGTTAGTTGTAAGCTGGTTATTGTTAGTCTGACTGATGTTTCTCACGGATACAAAAATAGTTAATAACATCCCTTCTTCATTTTGGTTTACCAGCCCAAAACAAAGGAATCCGATTTAAGGAACGATGCATCATGCAACAGCTGTTTTGGTATGAATAATCCAGAGAGAAAAAAAAAGATCTTGGTTAAAGCAATTTCAAAAATCCTCCAGACCTAAACGGTGATCGTGTTATGTGTCAAATAATAACTGAATATCTTTAGATTTTTGAATCAAGGAAAAAGTTGAATTCACCAATGCAAATTTTCTGTTTTCATAATAAATATCTTCAGTTAGATCTGAAAGTAAGGAGGTGTGGTTTCCTCCTTAAAATTCTTCCTCAGCATTTCGAATTCTTGTGTTTGTCAAATCCTATTTTGATAAGTGAGCGGCACGTATTGCGCTAGACGTAAGTCACTGTTCGCTGCGTGAGTAGCTACGTTTGGGTTACTTAATTATAAAGAAAGGAATCGGTCCTTTTTTTTTCTTTTGGGGATTAAAGGAATTGCTTGAGGGACTAATGTTCTTTTTCTCCTGAACTGGTTTTCCTAAATGTGGATTTGGACCAGTCACACTTGTGCATTAAAAAACAACAAAGATTGGTACTCGGTCTTTCTAATGAATGTCTTTGCATCAGTTACCCTTAAAAAAGTAAACTATTACTGAGTTGATAGGTTGACGGTTTGTTAAATTGTTGCTCACTTGTAATGTATAAGAAGACTAAATTATGGTGGAGGCGACTTTCCAGTGCCTAAAAAAAATTTCAAGAAATGTGTGAGGAAAACTGTAGGAATTCAGAATAACTACTTCTTTCCATACTTTGTTAATTACTGATCAGAAAAATTGCATGGAAAGTCTTTCAAGCATCATTCACAGGCGCCTTATGCTTTTTCACTGGCAATTGAAATTTTTCATACTTCTGCTATTTCTAATCAATCCACTGTTTGCAACAAAATATCCATCAAATTCAAAGATCACAAACATACTGAGAAATTTATGGGGACATTTTGAATGATACATCCTTGATGTTGATATCAGAAATGTATAAACTGCTTTGATTGTCAGTACTTCATTGATGTATTTCAAATTATGCATAAGCTCTCTGAAGTACATGACTTTTCTCCTTTTGTGAGTAGTATTTTTTACTGAGTTTTCCTCGTCTCTCATTCATTATATACAGATTTTCTGCTTTTCAAATACATAAAGTTAAAAGCATGGAGAATGGTCAGCACCTTAAGCGTTCTATGTTAAACAATTTCTACCGCTTAAAAAATTCTTCCATAAATAAACGTAAAAGACATTGAAGAATAAATTTATGAAAGAAGTAAATATATAAGTTTAAAATATTAAAAATTTTAAAAAATGAAGATACGCATGTTCATATCTAGTTATACTCTTCTCATTTACGAAGCAGATAATATTTATATCATTTTGTCATACCTCGAATCCCGTGGTCGAACGTCTCACAAATGAGTATTAAAAATTTACCACACGCTACTCAAATGCATCTTGCAACGCTTGATAGTTCGTTTTTATTTATGTACATGTGAAATAGACAATGTATAGATTTTCGAAGGGTTTGAAAACTGGTATACTTCATTTCGTACCGGATTATAAGACCGGAAAGAAAATTACTGCAATGTTAAAACAGTCTTCGGGAATAGCAATGCTTAGTAATACTGGATGTCTCTGCACTTATACATGTGAATAAATAATTCGGTACTAAGTTTTAAAAAAACTAAAATTAAAACATTGGGAGGCTCGATCTCAAAAATATAGATTGGAATATTTTCTCCATACTCCTATCGCGGGTATAATTTTGTAGGAAAAAGCATCCATATTTCATTTGAATCAGCCCTGAACGAACAGAGAAACCAAAAAAAAGAGCTGAAGACCCTCGAATGGAAAATGAAAATTTCTAGATTCAAATTAATAAGTTCAGTAGAACTTGTAATCAATAACAAAATTAGCGTTAATGTTTAGTTAATGCAGCAGAAGATGCTTGGAATCGCGCAGTCGATGGTCCTCTATCTGATTCCTGGAAGAACGGTTCGCAGGGAAATTACGAATCTCGCACATCAAATCGTCAAACGACAACCACAACAGCAACAACACAATCGCAACAGACACATTCAATTGGACCATGGCAAGATCCGAAAATGCTCAATGTTTTGGGACAAAGTACTCAGTCTAGTTCTGTGTAAGTTTTTTAAAAGCCTTACATTTGTTATATCATAGTGATGTGTCAGAAGCTGCTTTATTACTTTATTGTGGAATTATTTATTATGGAATTATCCCTAGTTTCGGTTAAATTTTTGTTATTAAACTCATGTTTTAGTTGGACAAGAAAGTGAAATAAACTGATCGTTTGCATTTTGTAGATATCAACAGTCCAATCGTGAAGAACGATTCAATCAGTATGAGCAGGATAATAATTTCCAAGGTTACAATGCTAGCGTACAAGCAGTAGTAACAGCAACGGTTGCTTCCAGTGCAATTACGCAGGTTCCTCCGGTACATTTTCTCACTGTATTAAAAAGTGCTTAACCATTATTTTCAGACGTGAAGTTAAAATCCGTGTTGTAGGTTTACAGTTTAGAGAATGATTATTGTTTCTTTACAGATATATCAGCAAACTAATGTTGGCACTCCAGCAGTGCTTCAAGGTCAAGTGTTGCCATTGCCGCCGTCAATTTCTGGTCTTCTCGTACCTCCATTATTGGCGAATACTTTATCGACTAATCCCGCTACTGCTGCTCAACCTGCAGCTGGATTAGCAAATGCTCACGCATTTGTTGCACGATACACTGGACGCAATGGACCAATTTTCCCAGCTCTATCAACGCAGCAGTAAGTTTTATCTGAGTGAAATCCGACAATACGGTGATGATGGTGTAATTTATGTCGAATATAGTATGTATGAACGTTTTAAAGAAGAACATAATCTGTTAGACAATTCATTTTCATGTTTGTACTACTAAGTTATAATCAACTTTTGTCTGGTGTTTTGACAGATAATGAAGGAATCGTTACTCCTTAATAACAGAATGTTTCGCATATCTTTTAACCGATGTTATAAAGTGATACCATGTTAACTGTTCATCTCACAAAGAGAAATAATAATAAATTTTAGCGGTTTGGCGGAAGATAAACAGAATTGCTATGTCGAGCTCAGTCGACTTCCATCAGAACTTTTGCGTCCAGCGGCTCTTGAACAGTTTTTGCGTCCATCGATACCCCTTACACTGTCATCCGTCAAAGTTGTTTTTGATCCGAAAGGTAATTTCTCCCTAGAATGTATATGAAAACTGTTCAAGTATGTTTCCAGCATTTAGGTGGCGATAAAGTTTTTTTTTTAATTTTTATTTTTTCAAATTACTTGAATGGGTCTAGTATTAGTAAATTTAGCTCATTTAAGGTTTTCCATTGCATTCGCTGGTCCGTTTTGAGTGTGCAAAAGACGCCAGAAATGTATTGGATAGGGATGGAGAACAAGGAATAAGGTGAGATTAGTAGTTTTTCTCAGTCATTTATTCATTTCATTAATAAAGTTTTAACTTTCTTAACAGTACAGGATTCGGTCTTGTTCGAAGGAAGTGTTCGATAATGCTATTGATGGAAGCTTGCAAATTCCGCCGGCTTTTCTACAAGGTACAAAGGAAGCTGATTATCATGATGAAAGAAATCCGCGGATTAGTATCCCATCGCGACATCATCGTAGTCCCGTATGTTATCAAATCTTAGGGTCTTAATAAATCTTAAAAAAAAAGAAAGTTGCTTTTATAAGAATTTTCCTTTCATAAGAATTCCTAGTGAGATAGATAGATATGTAAAATGCATTGTTCTTTTCGTTTCGTTTTTTTCCTGTGTGTTTAAATATATAAATAAGTATATAAATATAAGTATAATATGTATAACAAATATAAGTATGATAAATATACAGTATATGGATATAGATATAACATATGTAAATAAGAGTTGCATTAAAATCACATCTCATTTTAAGCTCGTAGACTGCACATAATGATAGAGTTCTTTTCTTTTTTGCCCCACACTGATGATATTTTCTGTAGTTACAGGAAAGACGTGATTTTGATGGAAGGTACGATGAACGTCCTCGCGCTTTTTTACGCGATCACGAGGATCGTTATCGTGCTTCACGACATGGTCGCTCACGTTCACCTCGAGATTATCGAGATTATCGTGATACGAAACGACGTGGCGTTGACCCCGGGCGCTATTGCATTGAATTTACCAATCTGCCGTTTCGTGTCACAGAAGCTGAAATTCGAGAGTGTGTTTAAAGTTTCTTGAAACTGGAATTGCTTTAATCACAGGAATCATAGATAAAATCTTCCAAGGGCCCTTTCCATCTGTTTTTATATAAAGAAATATATATTGAATCATACATACATATTTTTCTTTATATATATATATATATATATAAAGAAAAATATGTATGTATGATTTACTCATTATTCTGTATTGGATGGAAATCTCTGTAGATTTTTCACTACTTTATGTAGCGGTCTTTATATGCGCATATTTCTCTCACTATGGAACAAACTTCTGTTGCTTTGACTGGTAGTTTTGTCTTAATTGCTTTTTTAGATACCTTGGTCCACGTTGTGAGCCAACAAAAGTAACTCGGGCTTATAATGAAGATGGTCAGGCTTCAGATCGTTGGATTGCTGAATTTACTACATTTGATTTGGCAGAAAAAGCTTATCGTGTACGAGGCAAAATCAATGAACGACCGATTCGTGCGAGGAGGTGTTTTAGTTCATTAAACTAATTTTTTTCTTTTAATCTTTTTGATTTAACATTCGGTATACAAAAATTAGTTGAAAGAAAACTAGGAACTCAAGAAAATATTTTGGACTAAGGAACTCGTGAAGTAAAATAAAATGAAATAGAATAAACTGCCAGAGTAATAACAGATGGTAAAAACTGTTTTTTTTTTTTTTCCTTTAGGATAACAAATGAAGACGCAGATCAGATGTTGGCAGTACCAGACAGATTTGGACGCCAAAAGAAGGAAGAATACGAGCGAAAGCATGGGGGCGATGCTTCTATTACTCCTCTTCTCGACTTGCCCGGTCGGTCTGCTGAAGCAGGTGCACATTTCCAAGATCCTTCCAAAGGTCAGCATCTTTTATTCTCTTCTGAAGACGGAAATAATTATAAATTGTTTTTTCTTTGAAAATCTAAAAATTGTAATGTAGTTTTTTTTTTCTTTCATATATAGGTCGTGGCAGTCGTGGACGAGGAGGATTATATAGAGGTGGTCTTATTCATGGATATCATGGTGATCGTGAAATGGGTGATGGGCTGTCTCCTAGTGGTTTAAATGGTACAGCTAGTTCGTCATCTGTCGCACCACCTCGTTTTCCTACCTTCCGTCTACATGGAGGTCTTCTACCAGGTACTGATACATTCATGAATCTTTCTTAGGGAATTGAAGTTTTTAATTTAGAGATTTTCTCTTTTTTTTTTTTTTTAAAAATACTGATGGGTCTTTCAGGAAGTCGACCTCGTCCACCACTCATCTCTCCTCCCACCTTTTTTGGAAACACAACACCTTCAACCATACGACAACGCGGTCCACCCCCTTCAGGTCGTGGTCCTCCATTACTTCGCGGTCCACGTCCTCCCACTTTTCATCCACCAAATAATGGCCCAGCCGGACCAATTCCAGCGATTCCACCTCCGAGCGTGAAGTCTTGCTTAATGATCGAGAATGTTGCCGAGAATGAAACTGATATAGACGTTGCCAAATTCCTGAAGCTGAATCAGACTGTTCAAGGCATGTTTTGTGCACAACTTCGTCAAACTTACCCCATAATAGGTTTACAGCGTTAACTGTTCAAATTCCAGTTTCTTCGGCTTGCTTTAATCTTACCTCATAACTCACGTTAAGTTTGCTAAGATCATTATGTGAGTTCAATACTATTTGGAACTTGGACTGGCCTTTACCATTAATTATTTTAGGGACATTGCGTCGAGCTGCTGATGGAATATTCTACGTTGATATGGGTACCATGGATGAAGCGACAAAGGCAGTGCAATTATGCAGTGGTTTAAAGCTTGGAGAAAATATCATATCACTCACTGCAATTACCCGCCAGCAGATGCATGTCGGTGTTGAGAAGAAAGTTGAATCGGTGCGATCAAAAATTTGCTTTTCTAAATTTGAACAAGAAATTTCAGATTGACATGTTTTGGCTTTATTATACATTTAAATTTTGTAAGAAAGTTTTAATTTTTTAATTAATTTTTACGGGAAACAAAATTTAGGTAGAAATGTTGGAACCAGAGTTGATTGCATCGGTAGGGGAGCCAGGTACCGTCATTAGTTGCCATGGTTTTCCGGCAAATGTTACCTTAACCGATGTGGCTCAGTTTTTTGATAAGTATTCACTGGTGGAAAGCTCAGTAAGAATAAAGCTGGACGATAACGGTGTACCTACTGGTGAATGTCTCCTAGCTGTTGGCTCGCCTCAGGTTTGTTTATGTTTCCCAAGTTAAACATAAAAAGATCGAAACCTTGAAATTTTCAAAAAAAGGAAGAGATTGATATGGAATTCGAAATTTTTGGAGAGCATCTGACAGTGTTTCTGAAAATATAACGCAAATTTTGTAGAGGCAACAGAATATCTTTTAAATTGAGAATTTATTATTCTGGGATGCAGTTTAAATGGAATAAAGTTCGATAGTTTATGTTATATGTTTCTTGAACATTAAGCATTTCCATTCTCATCCTCGTAGTAGTTCTAAAATAGATTTGATTTAAGCATGAACGAAATTTTTTATTAGTAACTTATAATGGCGTGGTCCATATCTTTGAAATTTTGAAAACTCATATTTAGGAAGCCAATAAAGCAGTAATGTTATTGAGCGGTCGAAAGCTCGCTGGATCAACCATAACAATGTCTGTTGTTCGAGCAGCTACAAAACAGTAGTTGAGTTTGCTTAATGATGTTTCTTACTTTTTTCTCCACCGAATCCAGTTAAAGAGGGTCCGTTCTGATGTTCCTGTTGTTTTATTTCATTTTCTTGCTCTCAAAATATTTGTTTTGCTTTCTCCCTTTTTTTAACCTGAATTGAAATATGAGATAGGAATATTTGGAGATCAATACAACTTTTTATTTTTTAAGATCTGAAAAGTGGGAATAAATTCTAATAATTCACTTGTAAATCCGTTGCAAGGAATCTTACTTTTCTCTAACAGCTTGCTGTTAAAGCATCACTTGACAGCGCGCCTTTAATTTCAAAACTTCGAAATATCTGGAAGATTCATTAATTTTTGTGGAAAATTGTTTTCTATCGTAGATACTAATTGACAGGGTGAGAATTTGAGTAATTACTTGGATCTTCCATTTTGTCCCTTCCTCATTCCTTTACTTTATTGTTACAGTGTCATCCCTCTTCTCAGGGATAGATACTTTGTTGATCTCGCTGTGTTCAAATTAAGCAAGCAACTTCAATTTTTGCCTTTTGAATTTTGTGGAACTCTTTTCATGGTGTTTGTTGATCATTAACATGTAAATGGTTGCCTTTTATCCTCTGTTTTTCGATTTCAGGTCTTTAGTTGAAATTAGTGAACTCAAAGCTTTTGAAACAAACTTTCCTTGTATATTCCTTTTAATTTACTTTTGCAGTTGTTTCCTGGTTGTCATTTTTTCATTCTTTGTTGTTTTAACTCATAAATTTTATATGTCGAAATGTACAAATTGATCGCTATTAAATTGCACTCACTGTATTAAAAAAGAAAAAATTGTTAGTACAGGGAAAAACTAAAGAGAGTTGAGTATGAGGATTATCAGCAGCGATAGACAGGTGCTGATCAATCTCGAAATATTAACCAAAGCGACAAATCTCCAGGAAACATAAAATCAAGATGGTAGAACAGTAATCTTCCCGGTGATTTATCGCCCTGGCTGATGATGCTTCGAAGGATTTGGTAAGTAGCATGTTTGTGTTGATGAGTCTGGTCGTCCGAGTGAGTTGGTGTTGTTTGGTGCTGAATGGGACGATGCATTCGTTATTCGTTTTATTAATTTTTGCTAAATAACTGTTGACTTTTCTGTCGATTATTCATAAATCCGCAAGCAGCACCTTCTTTTCCATTCATCTAACACCCCACAGCTTCCACTTTGGTTGGTATAGCAAATCGATCTAAATTCAGATGAGTTGAGTTTAAAGCCACAAAACAAGAAATGAGTATAACGTCCTGCACTTCTGCCAACAACAAAGTGATTGTAGTTCAGTTTTTGTTTTTTCCTCGCAGACGAATTGCTCAAGAAGAGATAAATTCCCCAAGACAATAGAGAAGTTATTCACGAGGAAATCTCTTCACCTTGCAGTAATACAACTCGATTTAGTCTGCGGTTTTGTCAATTTATATTACCATTTTACAGAGGGAAGGAAATCTTACTTCTCGATATTGCAGTAGTTTGCGTTTTAATTTACAATAATTTAATTTGAGCTAAACATTATTTTCCAAGCTCCATTTTGGGCCAGCTTCATGCCACTTCTTTGAGTTCTTTGGAAACAGAAATTTCTTCACCATTTGTCGAGTAATAAGAGGGTTTTAATTGTAACACTGGAGATGAACTTAAGTTCTCCCGCTTCCAGATTTAAAAAAAATGAAATCATGCAAAAAGAAATGCTGCTTTCCCTTCAAATCCGGAAACGACGAGTCAATCTTGAAAACAAAGAGAAAAATCAGAGAAAAAATGAATCCGTTCAAGACAGCCTGGCAGTAATCCCTTTAGACTAACGCGAAAATAACAAATATCTGTTAAATGAGTGTTTGAGATCGATAATATAAATAAATATCTTAGGCTAAATTAAGTACAATTTAAATCAGTGCTACAGTGATACTTCTTCATCATCTAATTTACTGAAACGTACTCCATCATTTATTATTGGATATGTAAGAATCTCTAGGTAACCAACGTTGTTCAATTAGCTTTTTGTAAATTTTTCGCACTATGATGAATAAAAAAAATCACTGTTCTGAAAGAAACATACTAACAAATAAATATTTCAATTCTGATGTAATCGCAAAAAATCTGACTTGTGGTATAATAAACTTGTTTTTCCAAATCACAACTTTAGAAATTTGACACAATCAGGTTTTTAAATTGGAAGGAAATCTAGCACAATTAAGGCAAATCTAGAAGAATTATATAATCCGTTTATCCGAAGCAATAGAACCGACCAGCCCTGGGTTATTCCAGAACACTGGAACAACTTTCACGATCGCTCACGCAAAATCCACACTGTATATATTAAGAACAACAAGAATATAAAACGATATTAATAACATTTTCAATAAAATCCTCTTAGAAATGACTTCAATAACTATGGGATGCTTGAAATACAAATTAGGGTCCTTTTAATAGCATGACTATTTCAATAGTTTAGCGTGAATGATTCTACCAAGTATCAATAAGACTAAGATTCTACTCTATTACAGGATGGATACTCATAATAACTAAAACTAACTTAGTAAGCATACATACAATTTTATTGGTGCTAGTTCATTTAATTAACCGGAATAGGATCGGGACAGCAGAAAATTACATATTGTTCATTCCATTGAGACCAAAAACATGGAAGAAACTTAAAATTTTATAGTTCATTTTTTTTTCTTTTATAACAGGCTTAAGAATAGGTCCGTCGTGTCCGAAAATGAAAAACAAAAATAAAAAAAATGTACGATCGAAACGAATATTTCATCGATCATTCCATCAGAATTCTACAGAGTACAAATTTATAAGGCTATTAACGTCATCCAATCACTAGTCTGGTCTCGCGGTCTCTAATTTTCCTCTTACTATAAATAGAGCGATCTTATGTAGTATTATAGGGACATCTCTAAGAAAGTCTGAAATAATATTTGAATAAACAAATGCATCTGACATTTGAACTGGAAGAATTTAGTACAAATGTGAAGCTTTAAAATAATTTAAATCGGTAATCAAACAAATCCACTTATTCCAAAATCTAGTCACTAGAGAGAAAATTGCGCAAGAGAGAATGATGGACAGGTGGTGCGAATTCACGAATTTGCTCCTCCAATACTTCCTCGCCATTTTCGCCTACTGGATGAAGATAATTATGCAATACTCCAAAGATTTGATTATTCAACAACTGGAATCGACGAATCCTTTCGACCATTCGAGAAAGCTTCTAAAATTAGTATTTCAAGGTAAATTTATTAGCATATCTTGTTCGAAACTGTAATGAATCACGCAATCAAATAATGGACAAGATGCTAGACGAAAACTGTTAAATAATCAAATATTTACGATGCCATGAACAATGTCATCTTTTCCATCGGCACGATGAACCCTTAAAAGATGGTAGCTGAAATCAAGAACTTCAAACCGTCGATACTGACTCAATGCAGCGATTATTGCGCAACCAGCCCAATGTAACCCATCACCAAACACAGCTCTATAAATGTTGTGGCTTGAAAAAGTTTGAAAATAACGACTGTTTACGGACACCTTCAGTGTGGTAATGATGAACAAATTTAGCCATTTAGACTTATGGTTTTCCATCAGTCCAAAAAGAATCTACCGATATCTTTTTAAATTTCAAAATGAATAACTCGAAAATATTCAAAAAACGACGAAATTCCTTCTTTCGTTTACAGTTCTACTTAAGATTATCTTCTTTAATTTTGCTCTTCAGTTAAATGCATTGGAAACAAAAATCGAAATACATGTTTCCCTAGATTTATAAAGTTTTTACACACTAAGCTTTAATTATGAAGTTTGAAATTACATCGAGAAGATTTGAAACGACTGAAACGGGATTTATTGAAAAAGGTTTCAATTTTTTCTCATTTCTAACGAAAGAAGAAAGAACTAAATTTTACCATTACTTGCTGGAATCAAAAATTCAGGAATAATGCGCGAAACTGAATATAATCTCATCTAAATACTAACCTTCTGTGCAAAAAAAAAAAAAAAATGAAAAGTGGCTAATAAATAAACAACTTACTCGATTAGTGGTTCAGCTGGTGAGTTTAGGCCTTCCTGTCCAGAAAGTGGTGGCTGACAAAAGAAAAACTGAAGCGCTGACCATAAACGATGAAATTCTACGCATTCATCTAACCACATTACCTAAATCAAAATTATATCAAAACACAAATTTACGAGAAAGGGAACTTGGCATAGAGAGAGAGGTTTAGAAAGAAGATAAAAGTTCCGCAACATTAGTAAAAGTTTTTTCTCATTAGAATCAAAAATTCCTAACTATATGAAAAACAGGGAGAACAACTGTACTAAGTATATACAAAAAACAGACCCCGTTGCTCGGGAAACCACCAGTCCAAATAGTATCTACTGACAGTATCTCTTTAAGTTTCAAAATGAACATCTCAAAAATATTCAGTCCGCAGCAAAGTCTTTCTTTCGTCAACAGTTCTGCTTCTCGTGAAATAGCTTTCTGCTATAAAATGTAAAATTATCTTCTTTAAATTTGTCCTGTTAAGCACATCAGGACCAAAACCTATGCACATGAACAAAAACCTATGCACACAGTTTTTAAAATTTATCAAGTTTTTGAATACTACAATATTTGAAGCTAATTTTGAACTTTTAAACTACGCTAAGAAAATTAAAAAGATCACATAAGAATTTGAAGAAACATGCATAAAATGAAAAATTTATAAGCATTAACCTTTTCGTCACCAATTTGCTCAACAACAGCGGAAATTTGAATGCGGGCATATTTCTGTTCCAGCTGCTTCATTTTCAATTCCTGTTCTTCAATCTCTTCAAAATTTTTTTAGTAATATGAACGTTTTTCGTCTGAATGATCTGATGGCAACAGAAAATTTAAATTTTATTGCTCAAATGCTATAAAAAATACTTTTCATTCCACAGCAATTACTGTAATACAATAATAGAGATTCCACAGATATAATTTAGAAAACGTTCACAAACTAGAAGTTAGCAGTTTTAAACATCAATAAAACTCGAAATAATGTCCAATAAAATGCAAGAAAAATACTTTTTGCTGGTGGACGTGGGATAACGTTTGTAAATGGTGCAGCTGTCAATAAATCCATAACTTCTTCCTGTGCCAAAGCTAATTCTAATTGCAAACAGAAAACAATTATGTTGCCAAGTTCGCGAAAGACCTAAGAAATACTTCTTGGAAAACTATATGTCCAACTCGAAAACAAAAAATTTTGTCAATAGCATATATACAGAAAACAAGAAAAAGCGTCTGCATCCAAAGTCAGAAAATCTTGGTTAAATTCTAAAGTGGATAAGAATTCTCAAGCTTACTTGACACACATCCTTTTTAAGTTCTGCGTAGCGGCTAACATTAGTTAAATGTGCAATGTAATACTCCAACACAGCTGCAAAAGATCCTCGTTTTTTTTTCAACAGACTTTCAAAACCTCCAGAAAACATACGTAATATGTCAAATTGCATTTCTGAATAAATCCTACATACCAGGTGAACCATAGTCAAATCTTGGTAGTTTGCACACTTTCGGCATTAAATTGAAAAGGGAACGTACATGACCACGTAACGGGCCGTTTATCTGTAAAACATAAAATTTCTTTTACTACCATGAAAAAAGATAACGAACTCATTTAGACATATAAGTTCTGTAATGCATACCAAGCTTCGTACAATCTTTATTAGTTCTTCTAAAATAATTGCTATTCCTTGATAACCTAATAAACGAGCCACTGCTCTGAAAAATATAAATTTCTTGAAAACTTACAAAGTGTAACATGATCATTATTATATTTGATCTGCAAGAAGGGAACCTTCGAGGCCAAAACTTTTAGTTCCATATTACTTAGGGGATAGCAATACAAAGAACAGTCAAAATGAATTAAAAATAAACTTGACACCTACTTCAAATGTGGTAATCCAATGAATCCACCATACAGTGAGTACAAATTTGTAAATGCAGCATGCAGTGACTGCAATGCAAGATAAATAAAAAGAAAAATATAATTCTTGGCAAATAACAAAACGTGCTACAATCCCAGAAAATATAAAAATCAGTAATAAAAAATGTACTTTTGAACCCCAGAAATAGTGTACAGCAGCTGATGGAGGGCGTTCCCGTTGTGGGACCTTGTGTTTTGGGTCTTTCACTGGTGACCGAACAAATCTAAAACTGCGTATAAAATAGCAAAGCACATGCCACAAACTGAAAACCTGTTGGTCCAAAGCCAATATTAAAAGCACTACATTCAGTGTTTTACAACTTTGTTTTTATATTACTTTCCGCTTTTCTTTTTTTTCCATCAGTCAGTCATAGCGTTTTGGTAGTGATCCACCGATCACTGGAAATGCAACTATCGTTTTTCCAAACTTCCGCTATCTCATTTATGTTTATATGATTATTTCGAAAATATATGAGCTTCTGTCAAGGATGAATAGCTTGGATCATGCTGTGCAAAATGTTTTTTGGTAGCGAAACTGCTGCTTTCTAGACATGAGTACTTCTACTCAATATATACCAAATATTACAAATTTTGGATTCATTTACCGAGTTACGAAGACACTCACCTACGCGTAGAGCCATTATAACAGAAGTTTGGTATGAGATCATAATTCAATTCCCAAAATACATGCAATGTGATACGTCCATATGGTGCAGAAACACTGTGATTTGCTTCACACAAAAGTTCACTGAAATCAGATAACGAGCCGAGCTGCTCATTTAAAAGGCGATGGCACAAGCGGTTCGTTTCCAGTAAGCTATCCAGTTCCTTAAATTATTATATTAAAATATGGCAAAAGATTTTCTTGACATCTAACATGATCCGACATCGAGCAGTGGTTAGTGCTCCATGTTGTACAAAGCCTCGTCTTCGATGCTGCTGAGAAAAACCACAATCTCAACAACATTGTTTGATTGAATTTTCATGAATATCCACTGCCTAATCTCATTGAAGTTCAAAAATACATTAATTTAAATGACTCACAACAGCAGACGATAATTCTTCAGATTCGAATTTTGAAATGGCAACATCCAGAGCTCGAATAATGGCTGTGTTGATCCTTTGACTTACCAAACGATTCACATCAATTGATCGCCCCAGAAGCTGAATTATTCGGTTATTAAATTTCATTATTTCAAGAAAGCTGACACTTTGGTCTCAAATTTACTAATTTAGAACAGATGTATATAATCACCTTTAAAGCATGACAAAATAGAGAGTTCCGGATTTATTTAACGTTGCTAAATTATATAAAAGTTCAAATTTATTTTACCTGGACATGCCGCTGACAAAGTAGCGTTTCGTACCGATAATGAGGTGGTGCACGAATCGTTATCCCTAATGCTTGACAGTCTGCTTTAAAACGCTTGTCGAGCAACATGCTAAATATTCTTTAATTGATAATAATCAAACAACGATGAAAAATACTCCATGATGTCACTTGCTAACTAATTAGTAACTTCTTGAAGAAGCTGTTCAGAAGTGAATAAAACTTGCAGAATATAATAATCAAAGAAATGTTCCATATACTAATCAATATCTTCTTTTTACTGCCAAATTAAATTTGGTTGTTCAGCGCATCCCAGGAAATATATGTTGAACGAGTTACTTAGTATTTTAGTCAAACGCTTCAAGGCTTATTCGAAAATACAGAAGCACGAGAATAGGAACTGCCGACAATCACAGACTAGGTCTGTAACCTCGTTCAAAAACAAAAAAAAAACTGATCAATAAGTAGAAACTGTGAACTATCAGTACCGCACTGCAGTTGTATTACTATAGCTGATGAATATTCTTGAATGCTCCATTTTATCGCATAGAGCTCACTAGTGGCTAAAGTACGAGTAGAACACAACAATATTAATTAACATAGCAGTACATAGATGACAAGGGAAAGAGCAAAACGCAAACAAGGAAACAAAATTTACTTTGAAGCGAGTTGTTTGTAGTAAGTGAAAACGGCATCGCTCACTTTGAAAACAAACTGATCAAAACATAAGTTCACTTCAGCTTCAACTTCGTCATACAAAAATTGCTTTTTGAATTTCTTTAACGCATAATCAGCAGCATCGTTGTATAAATCAAGCTGGTAAAAGATACATCTGAAATTAGATACTGAATAGAAAATGACAGGCTTTCCATCATTTTTCCCGACTGCTAGAATTTCCAGTAGCATCTTCAGCAGATTTCATTGGGCATGCAGCAGATTACGGATGAATTACGATAAAAAGATAACCAGTGACACTTAGAGCTTAATAACCTGAAATAGTCGTATCACAAAAAATCCTGTTTTCAAGCGACGACGTAAAGAAAAAAAAAGAAGAAAAACAACAGTTAAATGTGATCTAAATGCTTTAGAAAACAGTACTCAATTAAAGCAGGGTCCTGACTTGTCAGTATGTAATCGGTTAAAATCCATGGCATGGACATATCAATAGGAAACTGAATTCGTCGTCCCATTGTCATTTCTAGATAAAATTCACGAAACCATAACTGGGAAAGTTCACAACACTCACTCAACGTCTCTGTAAATGTATTTAAAGTACCATTCATCTTGAAAAAATTTCCATAAATTCAAAAACTAAATTCCCGGAAAATTTTATTTTCAAGAAATGTTCAGCATTTATAGAACAAATGATCGTTTTGAATTACCTTATGATTGATTTTTACATGTGTATTTTAATGGTTTTTTTCTTTCCCGAGTCGAATTTTCTAGAATTTTTCGAATTTTTTTTTTCTGATGAATCTTGAAAGTATATTAAGAATTTGAAACATTATGGTACTTGTTATACATATATTGACGCATATCAATAACAGTATTTGAAATTGCTCAAAAATGAAGACCTGACCATAGAAATTAACTTACAAAATTATTCGAATTTGAAAGCCCAAATGACCCAAATCTTTTTCATAATTTCATAAGTACTAATGAGAAAATGGATTCAGCAGTGTAACTCGGGGAATAACTCCCACTACAAAGCAAATTCCTTTTTTGGAGGTTCTCAAGGTACAATTTATTATAATCTCTTCATAAGGAGATAAACTGTTGAAACTTACTGACATGTTCTGGACAAAATCTACAAAAAATACTTCTAGTCACGGTAAACAGAAAGAAACCTCATTTTTTACAAATCTCATCAAAAGCTGAAACAACCTAGTAACGAGATACCCTATTATATATTAGATAGCTCGGAAAGTCGAATGTTTACTTCGAGAACTTTTGAACTTTTGGCATTAAAGTTGCATTAAAAATGACATGAAGTCATATTTTTATTGCTAATGAGATATACCGATTGCTTAAAGCAAAGTAACAAAATTTCATCTAGAAAAAAATACCTAAAATCTTTACATTTCAGTCTTATTTATCCCGCACCAATGTAGTAACAATAGCGAGAATGCTTTAGAAATTATTATCGAAATAGTCGACAATACAGTGAAAGTGATATGCAGACCAAATATAAATGATAATTCGAAAACTCTGATTTCAGACGTGACCTACCATAAAATGTGATGTTATCCTAACACTAGTGAAGCGGTACATGAAACTGCAATGATGTATGTATCATTACAGGAAACAATATCTGTTTCTAATAAAAAATCGTGATTACCAGAAAAAGCAAGAAGAGCAGGCCAGTGAAAACTTATTCGCAAAAAATGAGCCAATCGTTCCACATATTTTGATTCGATGTCTTTACGCAATACTTTCTTGCTTCCACTTCGTTCGGAAATTAGCGACTCGGTCATTGTACGGGCCATGTACAGCTGAAAGTAAACGACTGATTTACTTATGAAGTTCCAAACAAGAATGCTATTTAAAAAAGTGAAGGACAAATGAGTATTTCTTTATTTCATCCTACTTTTGACGAAAAGTAAAATTGAAACAGTGAACGCATTCAATACTTATGAAACACAGACTGGAATATTAGAGCTAAGACATAGCATACGATTCTGTAAGAGGATCGCAGCTTATAACTATGTAAGTAAAAGAGGATAAATTGTCAAAGGAGCCGACATAATTAGAACGCAAACCTAAAATAAAAGCAAAATATTCTGTAACCAAAAAGCTAAGGAAAAACATGAACGATGTCCAATAAACAAAACAATTGCTGGATAGTTACCTATATGAACAATTTCAAAGGAGAACTTCTCCACAGAGTATTACTGTAAGTTTGAAAATCAACATTTTTGAAACCAAGCAAAATATAAGAATAAACAACAATACCTGTGTGCTACTTGGTGCAACAGATCGTCGTGCTGTACGAATATCACTGAGTGACCCTACCGTTGAATGTCGCTGTTTCTTTGGTTTACCCATTTCAATAGAATGAGGATCAAAATTTCCCGTACAATTGTCTACACAAGTATCACATATGGACTGAATAATTCTGCAAAGAATTGCAGTTTATAAGAAATGCGCTGTTGCAACAATACTAAATAGAGGTACGAACAATGAAGTGATTTAAAAATTTACAAAAAAATCTAAAATATTTCTCAACAAAATTTTTTACCCAAAACTCCTTCCTTGCTGAATAATAGAACAGCTTAGTTAATTGATATTCTCTTGAAAACCTGACTGAAGATTATTCTCGCTCAAAAGAAATATAACCAACTGTAAAAATTAAACTTGCCCAGTCAGCAAATCTTTCTTATTCTTTAGGGCCTTATGAAGTGGCTCTTTCAAAGTTATTTGAACAAAGTCTTGCAATTCAGCATAAATATGTTTTCTGATAGCTACACTCAAAATCGGCTCCATTTTAGAAAGCATATGCTGGACGCTTTTAATCATTGATATTATCTGAAATAATTAACCGTTACTTCAAAAAAATCAAATACTTCATATAACTAAAAATGAATCTTAACTGTTCATTTTCCTAAACTTTCAGAAGCTGTAAACCTCAATTAATGCTGCCTTCTCCGCAGGCTGGTAGTTATATTTGGTGGCTCGTTCATATTCTTCCGCTGTTTCTGGGCAAGCCAAATTGGTACGATGATTAGTCGGATGAAGTAATTTCCATGAAATCGTTTCTACGACATCGCTAGTCCAGCTACAAAGAAGCTGGATACCATTCAACATTAAATGAGTCATTTCTCGATTTTCACTGTCGCTACGTGGCCCATCTCTATCATAAACAGCAATCTGAAAGGTAATGATTCCAGATGATTGAGAATTACTAGACAGACCAAGAGGCCTGTTTTTTTTTTTTACATCAAATATTTTATTTATTTTCCGTTTTATTTTACATGAGAGCAAATTGCAGTAAAAATTACTTCATTGTTAAGTCGAGAAAGATTTGTTACATATTCCAAATGTTGGTCACGAAGCATTTTCAGTTTTTCCGTGATATTAACGTGACACTTTTCACCTTTAACATAATAATTCACTTTCTTAACATAATACACTTCCCTTAGCATTAGAAATACTGTGACAAGTATCTAGAAATAAACTGTTAAAATTTCTAAATATGCAAATGGAACTTTTACAATTACAGTTCTAAATGAATGTTTTCATTGAAATCTACCTTCATTATTTGCATTAGGCCACTTTGATGCTTCAAAATATGGAGACCTTCTAACAAATGAGAAGGGCTGAATCTGCATATCGCCAAATAATGGTACTACTTCAAGCGACTACAAAAAAATTCATTTTCTACAGCCTTGAAATATTTAAAAAGTACTGCAACTTTTAACAGCTCTATATAAGGTTCATTTCTAAATTCTAAACACTATAAAAGAAATGCAATAAACCTGGAAAATTTTGTCAAGTTTAGAAATGCTTATTCGTTTTCGCTGATCCAATTTTGAAACATTTGCATTATCACCGTCCATCAAAAATAAAGCGAAAGCTATCACCTAAAATCAGAGAAAAATAAAGTTTTCTTCTTCCTTTTTCCAGGAACAAAAAAGCTGGCAAAACAAGTCAAGATTATACTCCTCGAATAAAACCCTTAAACATGACCATCAAAAAATTAAATAAGACTTAAACTGAGAGAAAATCCAGACTTTAACAAACATATGTCGCTCTGCAGGAGTTATGTACATGTGATTCTCAAAAAGTATTACGCAGATGTTGACAACATCGGCCAGGACTTCTTCATAGTTCTCAATCTAAAGATCAGTTTTAAAAAATATTAAAATCTAATAGTGAAATAATATCTAAATAAATAAAAATCTTGAACGAAATCGAAAAAACCATTACTGAGAACAAACCGATTGCAATTCACTTTTCAACGTGTCCTTAATTTTATTTTGCGTTGCCAGGAACATGCTCAAATTTTGCATTTCATGTAATGTTTTTGTGTCCGACATAACTTGCAGGAATTGAGCTGATCTGAAAAACCGTTTCCTATAATTTTTCAGACAGGCATTACAAGCCTGTATCGAAACTCATTAGCATTTTAAAACCTTAGTAATCATTTTACAAAGTTGTCAAGCAGTAGCAGTAAAAACAACCTTCTGAATGTAGAAAAGTCGTTTTTGATTGAAGCTTTCATATTTTTTAACTCATCAAGCACTGCAAACATATTCAGTGTTTTCCCAAGAGTTAATAAGTAGGCTTCAGATACAAAGTCCTTTCGTTTCTCCGGATGGCATAAACGTTTCATTTCATCACAAAAACGCGAAATTGCTTTGTTCTGCATAAAATAATTTTTATATCACAGAATATTTATCATGGGATAATTTAAAAAAAAAAAATGATTTGATTAAAACATAAATTTTATGGATTACCGCAAAGTGCATGAAACGGTGCAATTTTTCCACCTCAGGATTTAGTACTTCAACGACTTTTTCATTTATTTCGACTCGATTTGGTTGATCGTTGGACTTTGCCTGGAAAACTCATGATTAAATAGTTTTTTCGGGTCTGATGTCAATACTTGAGCCAGTTCTCTATCCGAGCTTTTCCGATCACAATCCTGCTGCAAGTAAAAAAAAAAAAAAAAAAGATTAATCTAGTTTCTGAACTCCCGAAACTTGCTGTCAGAATTTATTATTAGTTAGATGACATAGTAAATATAACAGAATAAAGACCCAATAAATTTGACAAGAACGAAGAATGATAAAAGATTCACCATAGGCACAGCTCGTGAACAGCATCTCCAAGTATATAAATGAGCGGCATGTTCGAAACCTTCTGACAACATATCACTCTAAACGAATTATTACTGAAAATGACAACCTTACTGAACGAAATTCAGTTTTGATATTAACGACAGCAAATCTGTAAAAGTATTTGAGGCATAAGACAATAATATAAAGAAAAGGAGGGTAAACTAACGAATTCTGCATGCCGTGTAGCTTCTTCAATGTATTTTGAGACACCTGTCACGTAAGCGTTTCGATCTTCAAAATTTGTGTTGAAGGATACACGATATTCTAATGGTATTGGTTGTGCCTCGATACATGGTTGGTTGTCCAAAAGTATTAAATCATCCAAGAGCTAAAAGCATTATTTCCTTCATAAATATTTTAAAACAGTTAATTTTTTTTCTGCTGCAACAAAAGTAGCATTCAGGAGAAGCAAATAGTCTATAACAAGGATCATTTCTTCGCTCTACTTTGAAATTTAATTTGAATTCAAATTTTCCACATTAGAGGGTCAAGACTGGAGCTCTGACTAGTATTTTTATAACTATTAGTATCCATCATGGACTGATATCTTAGTAACATAATCATAAAGAAGCTTACTAAGGACTGCGAATCAGGAAGCATGATTTTAAAACTTACATCAACATTTCCGACCGCATCTCGAAACGAGACTGTTTCTACGGCCATATCAGATAGAGGTGCTTTCTACTGCTCCTGATTTGTAGGATTGTTTAGGACAGGTTATTTTAGGCTCACTATAAACCATGAAAGTATATTTCTGCAAATGTCTCACTGAGAATTTAATAGCGGATAAAGTGAAGAAAATAATGGTCTGATAGCTGGCACTATACTGTTTTTTCAGAGGTCTATGTAGCCTGTTCAGAAAATGGGGCCTTGGTGAGTTGGGCACGCTTCAGCATTGAGCTGGAGAGGGGTAAATGGCCAAACAAAGCTGTTCCCAGAATGCAACTGCGTCTGAAGGACGGAAGCGAGTTGGGCCGGTATCTAAGCTGCGTCCACGTGTTCACACCTGTTCCGTAACGTCTACCGAGAGGAGCAATTACGTACGCACGTCCCACCTCCCGGTTTCCAACACTTCGTACACATTTAGTTCATTTTCCCTTAACGTACTATTACTGGAATAGCAGATGAGAAATAGCATTGAAGAGAGAGAGAAATGACAAGTGACAATATTTAAGAGTGTACTGAGTCGTGGAGAAGTGCGGAGAATGCTACCTTTGCGCAGACAAGAATCCGCGAGAGGTTGAGAGAGATGAAAAAATGGGAAAACAGTATGGGGTTAGGGACTGAGATGTTAGCAGTAAGTGAGAGGGAGCAGAGTTCAAAATACTCTTCGCACTTCGCCAAGTGACTGTCATCCGCGGGACCTTGTCGACTCACCGGTGCGAGTGGGTTACTTGTCACTCACTTTTGCGGAAGCACTAAATCCTCGGGAAGAAGTGGAGAGACACTCCTGCAGAGTTTGCTACTGACAAGGTGGTTTTTTCCAGAAGTCTTCCTGGCAGCAAGAGTGGCAGCAGATGTCCAGTGTTGGTACCAGGCGAAAGAATCCACTAAATTTGAGTTTGCCGGCAACAGTCAAAGAGAAGGGTGATTTGAGGAGAGATGGGACGAAAGACGCGTACACCTTCTCACTGGAAGACCAAATTAAGCAGATGACACTCACCGAGCCACAGAAGCTGCGTATGCAAGAGTGGATCAAGGAGAAGAAACTTGTTAGTTGATTGAGGATTAATTTTGTCATTTTTTCTTGTAGAAGTGAATTATCAGCCCACTGCTTGCAGGTACCATTGAATGAATTAAATGAAGATATGTTAGAAAAGATGTGTGAATTGGGACATGGGAATGGTGGTGTTGTAAGTAAAGTGATGCACAAGCCGAGTAAAATAATCATGGCCAGAAAACTTGTTCATCTGGAAGTGAAGCCGTCCGTGAGGTCACAAATTCTGAAGGTATAAATCATTAGTTTTAAGATGTGTAAATATCACAATAAGATGGCATGATTATTTTGCTGTGATGCTTCAGTTGACAGTTTTTTACCTTTCTGATAGAAAAACAAGCGATTGTGGTAAAGTATACCTTACCAAAAAATTATCAGGTTTATTCCGATGATATATTTAAACATAAAGATATTTCAGGAATTGGATGTACTAAATAAGTGTAATAGTCCATATATTGTTGGTTTTTACGGTGCTTTTACTGATAACAACGACATATCTATATGTATGGAGTACATGGATGGGCTGTCATTAGACGTCGTTTTGAAAAAAGTTTCTCGTTCTCATTATTTATGAATCATTTCTTTCCAGATTTTCCCAAAATTCAATTGCTTAATGCCGAATGAAAAATAAAAAGAGTGCAATTCTCACAAGATCGAATTTCTAAATGTCTTCGCTTTTCCTCTGATTTGTGCTCTTGTTTATATTTCTTTAAATCCATATATTTTATTCTCAGGTTGGTAAACTGAAAGAATCGCGTGTTGGTCGAATTGCTGTTGCAGTCATCCGCGGACTTTCTTATTTGAAGGATGAACATAAAATACTACATCGAGGTTTCGCTGCATTTCTTGCATCCATCAAGTCATGGATTTCAGTGTATGTATGAAAATAAAGAAAAGAACGGAGATTTTTTTCCTTTTTTTTAACATATCTAATGCTTTTTATTTTAGATGTTAAACCTTCAAATATATTGGTGAATAGTCATGGCGAAATAAAATTATGTGATTTTGGGGTTTCGGGTATGTTAATTGATAGCATGGCTAACAGCTTCGTCGGTACTCGGTCTTACATGGCGGTACGTCATTTCCATTGGATTTCTTGCTGCCATTTTTATTTTGTGTCATTGCAACACCAAGCGTTCAATTTGATTTCTACAGTAATGACTTAAATTATGGTTGTCAAGGTTAAATTTCATTATTTCCAGCCAGAGCGGTTGACAGGAAGCCACTACAGTGTGCAGTCGGATGTTTGGAGTTTTGGTTTATCGCTTGTAGAATTATCAATCGGACGATATCCGGTACCGGCACCGACAGCACGGGAATATTCTGAGATCTTCGCCGTTCCAGAAGAAGAAATAGAATTTCCAGATGGGACAGTGCCACCAACGTCCGCTACCCTCTCTACACCAAGGACAATGGCAATTTTTGAACTTCTAGACTATATTGTCAATGAGGTAGGTAACATATTGTGAGCACATCTGCTTGTTAGTTGTTAATAGTGAATGACGTTCTTCCACTGCTCATTTGAGAGAGATGATGGTGCTTTGTATAATATTCAAGAATTCCTTGGAAAGCAGAGAAGATGAAAGAAAAGGATTTCTCTTGGTTTAGCTGCAGTAGTTAATTTAAAAAGAAAAAAATTTTTTTTTTGAAATTTAACAGAAGGGCAGAAGCAGAGCGGTCAAAGAGTTTTTACTACAAAAACTTTTTCTAGGCACCACCATTGTTACCAAAGAATATATTCAGCGATCTTTTCATCGATTTCGTTGGAAAATGTGTGAAAAAAAATCCCATTGAAAGAGCCAATTTGAAAACATTGAGTAATCATGAATTTTTTGTTAATCATGCAAAAACAGAAGACGGCGGTGAATTTGCGTGGTTTATAAAGGAAACAATAGGGATGAATCATCGTTCATAGTCCATAAATTTTCGAACTTCACGTCTGCCTTAAATCTCGACTTCTCGATGCTAATACACAACACCTTCGTCAGCCTTCGGAATTGTTTAATTAGGATATGTGTGTGCAACCATTTGCAACCGTTTGAAGTCTTATTTGCTTGGCTTTTTTTTTTTTTTTTGGATTAGTTCTATGAGCATGTATATATCACACAGTGCAACGTGTTCCTAACATTGCTGTATGGAAGAACATAAATGAGTTTTATTCCTTAAAAAAATATTTGAGGGCATCTTAAGACATTTCAAGCCTTTGAATTTCATAAAAAGCTAATTTGTAGAAGAATAGTCAAAGAAATTGATCTCCGTTGCATGTACTCTCAATAAATGAGAGATTTTTATTTCATTACTACCTTTTTTTTCCTCCGGAATGTTGTATCTTTAGTTTTGTATTTGCCTGAATTTCTTCACATTTTTTCCAGTAGTGTCAGGATATAATGAAATATCAAATCCAGTCGTACGAGGGTCTTTTTCACATATGAATTCTTTTTCTTCCAGCATTCAGTTGAGATAAAAGTGGATTAAATTAAGAAGTCGAACCATGTTAAGAAAACAGTATTTGAATTCACTGGATGGCCTCCTAATATATTTTCCGCTATTAATCGATTAAATCTGTCCAGCTTTATACCTTGAATCCCAACGGTATCTTGTTTATCTGTAATGCTGTAGCTAAGTAAACAATGATAATTTTATTTTCAAAATTTCTTACACCTTATTTTCAAACCTTTTGGAAGGCTAACATTAATAATAATGTGAAAATTTGCAAAGACAGGCACGGCACCATCATCATAAGCAGATTCTGGAGACTTTTAATTTGTACGAACCTAGGTAATAATGGTGTCCTATGCATGGAACGCAGTTCGTTGCATTTCTTAAATTCCAGAATTATATTGAACACATAGAAAATTTCTGAAAAATTCATCCCAAAGCGAGAGTTGTTGGAGGTTTAAAAGAATTTCATGTTTCATTCAACCCAAACATTTGAAAAAAATATCCAATCTAGGGATAAACTATTAATTGCCGAAATAGATATATCCAGGTGAACTGCTATTTAACTTTAAAGACGAAATAAAATCTCCGAGCTACAAAGAAAGACAGAATACATTCCTCCTGCTTTAAAGTTTATG
Organism: Setaria digitata; assembly: GCA_003640385.1. Taxonomy (NCBI): domain Eukaryota; kingdom Metazoa; phylum Nematoda; class Chromadorea; order Rhabditida; family Setariidae; genus Setaria; species Setaria digitata. The sequence continues at coordinate 341,871 of RCAB01000018.1, forward strand.
CTAAGAATGGTTCCTGGCTTTTTCTTTTCAGCTGTCTTCTAATATATCTTGAGTTTCATCGACTACTCATTCTTTGACTTGTCACGACAGTCAGGAGGTTCTGGAAATGAATCATTAAAGACAGAACAAATTAAAACTACGGTAAGAATGACGAAAATATAGCAAAACCAAACACCTAAAAAAGCTTATCTGCCATGTAACATCACAGGTTAACAAAACGAAACAAACCAGTAGCAATTTCCTCAGATTTTGATTTTTTTTCACCATTTCTCCCAAGATATAGTGTTGTAATAATAAAAAATATAGCAATCAATGGTATGAAAATATGAATGCCTGAAAAAAGGAAGAAAAGACGGATTTTGCGTGGTTACGAGTTGGAGGTATGTAATGAGAATAGATGAGGTGATTCTGAACAAAAATGACTAGCTGAGATGAACGAAGTGTAATTAAGTCGTGCGAAGGGACTCTTCTACGCAAATTTCGTTAACTAGTGATCTTGTTAATTGTAAAAAAAAGCTGTTAAAACTAGAGAGAATTCAACGACTTTTGTAAAGGGGGAAGTAAACCTTCGACGAAGTCATATATGACATCCATTTGGAGATTCCCAAAGAACTGAAGCGATGTTTCTCGGAAGGAGACGGATGTTTCCAGTTTCCTACTGGTTTGACAAAAGATATCGATTCAGCTAGCACTTCGCATACTACGGCTACCTTACCTGCCCATTTTCCCTCTCTGACTGCTGTGAATGTGTCTGCAACAGCATGCTTTGCAAATTTAAAAAACTAAACTACTCAAACAGAAGCTTTTAGAATGAAATCTTCGAGATTACTTTAAAAGACCTAAGCAAGCAGTACATGTACTCTATGCTATATCAATGCTTCAAACAATGTGAGACACGCAGTATCACTTCGCATGTTTAACAACAGATTCCGACCAGGACAGTGATTTGTTAGTTGATGTGTTTCTCGAGACCAGTTCGTCTCTACAGTTCCATTTTTTTCTTCTCTGTAGACAAGGTTTAATAGGCTTCTCATCAAATTGCTTTCTGTAATTTCAAGTCTCTGAAGATTATTCCGTCATTATCTTGTGCGAAGCCTTTGTGAGGCATTAACTTTCAGAATCTTCGTAACCAGTCGTATATTGATTTTTGTTTTTGAACTTCTATTTGTAAGCAGTTTACTCAAACCGAATCTTTTCGTTTGTTCGATATAAAGAACCTTAATTGCATCTCTCTCCTTTTCAGGATGCTTATGAGTAGTCGAGAAATCATCATACATTGAAAATGGTGAAGTTTTTAACATATTCATAGGCTAAGGGTGTAGTTTGATCTTGCTAGCTACAATTACTGTATGTGTTTGGCTAAGTAAAGTGAATTATGTTAAATTTACTTGGAATAATGTTCGGAATAATGTCTGTCAATGTTGAGCATCATTTATAATTTGATACATACAAAATTAAAGATCAGTTCTTTTGGAAAAAAAAAATTGTTTTAATCAGATTTGTTCTCTCTCTTCACTGTTCTAATCCAAGTGTAGAGACATCTCTTTCAATCGGTTGTTTATTTGAGTTTGATTTTTAGCCGAAACACAAAAAGTGGATTGATAAAAAGCATTCGAAAACATTTCGTTTAGTTCCACAGAGTCAGAATGTTGATGAATATGATGATGGACACTTCCAGCAAACGATTGGGGAAAAGGTATTACTTAAAGTTAAGACACTGACCTAAAGTAAGTGCTTTTTTAGATATATTTTTTCATCAAGCCTCGCGTTTTAGCTTTTCTTCTTTACACCTTACATTTCTGAATATATTCCAGATTATATACTTGCTTTAATGTTACTGTACGCTAAGAGCTGATCATTTTATGTTGAAAATTTATCAGAGTGTTGGTCTGTTGCAGGATGTAGATGAACACCACAGATGCGGTATATATTTCGATGATGATTATAATTATTTGCAGCATTTGAAGAAGGTGGATGAGGTTAATTTCGAGTCAATTTTATGTCTATGCTTGAATTCATTTGCCTCATTTGTCTATAATTATTGCTAACGTCATAGAGGAATCAGTTAAAACTCTGCCGCATTGAAATTTCCAACATACTTGTAATACCTGTATTTTGTAAAATATGGAAGTAATTTACTTCTCAAAATCCATTCCTTTTTATTCACGATCTACTATTTATTTCTCTTTAAGATTATAGCTGTGAACTGTAAGTACGGAATTCTGTGTATCTGTTGAATCGAAGACTTTTTCAGGTTACAAAAAATGAGATGGAGCGGTCTATTATTAAAGCTCTTCCGGGAAAAACGAATCAATTAACAAATGTGTTTGAATCAAACGGATATGAAATTAGTGTTGAATTTCTGAAGATGGGGACGCTACCAGGTATCTTTTGGTAGAAATGATGATGTATTTTATTTTACTTTCATCTGTCCTCTTTTTTTTTTTTTTTTTACAGTGTATGCAATTTTTCTTTAATCATTCCCATGAAACGTACAGTCCAGAAGGGATAATATATTCTGATTCTGAGGACAACTTTCTTGAACCAAGTCGGGTCAGAATGTCTAGACAGATGTATCTCGCGTTGTTGTTTTTACTGACGAACATTGTTACTCTCCTACTTAACTGCTTCATCGTATAATATTCATAAAATATAAAATGATTACACAATCGATTCAAAAAAAGAAAAAAAAAAACTATATGCGAGCTTGAATGAGCTGTAATAACATTTTATTGAAGAATGCAATAGTTTTTATGATATGCAGTGACCTGATGGGATAGTGTTCGGTAGAAAGAAAAAGTACTTTTTATATATTTTTTTTTATTGTAGAATTTTGATCCCATAAAAAAAAATTGCTTTATTAATGAGCAAATATATTTTTCAGATGAAATGCATATCGATCCTGATATAATCGCAGACGTCATGAGTGATGATATTGATTTTGTAAACCTAACTAACGATTTAGACGATGACTTTGTCCTACAAGCTAGTGGTGGCGAATTACCTTCGTTACGACCACCCATTCCATTTTCTTTAGAGAAGAACGAATTTCGCGAAGATGTCAGTGATAGTGGTGACGATTACAATGAGGAATCGGAACTCGGTGCATTCTTAATAATAGGGTTAAAAGAATTAAAACAAAAGTGTCGGTATCTTCTAATTTTTTTTCTTTTGATGTCGATTTCTGTTCCTTTTTTTAAAGAAAAGGATGTTATATCAGAAGAGAATGTTTTCAATCCCTCCCCAAATAAGAAAGTTCTTTGTTATAATAATTCATTTGTTTTGTATAGCATTTCTAAATGCTTCTTGGCCTAACTTTGTGTTTCTTAAAGATTCGAACTATGATGATGACCAGATATCAGAAGAGAATGTTTTCAATCCCTCCCCAAATAAGAAAAAGCTACGACCGATTGATAAACAGTTTGATAAATTATGTGAAGAATACTTTGGAACGGATGGTGAAGAAACTGATGAGGTGATATTTTTGATATCTATTGAAGCTATGCATTTGTTTTACCAACATCTCATAATTCTTTCTAAAGAGGAAATTTAGGAAGAAGAGAAATTCCTTTTGGATCCGAACTTCGATCAACTGAAGGTGCTTGCAAAAGATTTCAAAAAAAAAGTGGAACTTGTCTTCGTTAGTTTTTCCTTCTGACTCCTTGTTACTCCTTTTGATAGAGTGCGTATTAATGACTAGTTGTGCTTCCTTTATCATTGTTTTATACGTGATTATAATTTGGATTGTATGATAATCATTGTAGGGAATGAGGTGGAAGCTGTGAAATGTAATATTTATAATTTCACTTCATTTATTTGTTGTTTAAGGAGAAGAATGCATTGGCTCAGCGTTATCGAGAAATAGATGGGGAAACATTGGAAGCTATTGAAGAGTCGGAACAAATCACAGTAGTTTGTCCGAACAGAAAGAAAGCTAAATGGGATTGTGAAACAGTCGTCTCCACTTATTCCAATATTTATAATCGCCCGGGACTTATTGTTGATGTTTCACGTAAACGAAAATTGAAACCAGTTCTAAGGGAAATTGAAGTTAGTTCATTTTGGTCTTGTTTTAAAATTTAGACCCATTTATGCTTTACTTTCTCAACTTGCTATACAGTTTTTATTTCCATTATTTCCTTATTTATCGTGTGAAATTTAACTGACACCTTTTTACTTGACAGTGAAGTGGCTGACCGGTTTCTGGAACTTAGAACTTCGGTGGTTCTTAGAGAATATAAAAATAATTAAAATCAACACTGGTAATTTATATCTCTTATTTAAAATTATTTACATATGTCCCTTAATGTCAATATAATGCACTTACTTCTGTGATCAAAAGGAGGTATTGGCATTGGCTGCTCAGTTAAGTAGAAGTATAGTCACTTTTAAAGTTAAGCTGGACTTCAAATGTTTGTAGAAAATGGACCCATCATTAATTCGATCGACAGCTCAGTCAGCGATTTCGAAAGTATCCTTAACTACGTTAAGAACTCGTGGCGAAACAACAGAGGAACGAAAAATAAGGAAAGCGGCTGTCAGAATGATTCGAGCTGAGCGAAGAGCTGAGAAGAAATGTAATAAGCTAGCATTCAAAGAAGAACGAAAAAAAGCGGCTGTAAATCGTCTTGGGTCTGTTAAAATGTTGCCTATTGTGTAAACATTTTTCTGTCCATTGTTATTGAATTTATGAAGTTCAGGTCTTTTAAAGTATTTTTTGTCACATGGCCTTTTCTTAAAAAAGCGTTGAATGATATGCAAATTTGATATGGTTGCATTGCTTTGAAAATTTTGACTCTGAATTAGTTATTAACAACTATGAGCAAAAATGTGAGTTACCACTGAAATTCATTGCAGTAGGGGCTTCTATTTTATGATTTCTTGGTGGCTCAGCTATGGATAAATTTTGAATTTTGATTCTGCTTGTAGTTATTGTTTGAGTGTGGAATAAAGATGTGTATTTTCTTCTGTGTTCCATTTAATCTTCGTACGTTATGGCGGGATCATTTTTTCGTGAAAATTCTGGAAGGATCTAAAAGCTCAGGAGGTATCAAGTTTTCTCAGGACGAAAGCAACTACAGGAAGAATCTGTTGCAAAGCATTCCGGTCAGAGTTGAGTTTAGGATGTGGAATTATACGATTCTGATACCGAAAGGAATTTTGATGGGTATTTATTTCTGCGGTTTTGGGAAGAATTTAGAAAAAAATTTTTCAGGGGATAGGGGTAGGTTTAGATGTGTGGTTTATTTGAGCTTTAAGTCGGAGTCGACGGAAAGATTAAATTTAAGGTTGTCCTCTCCTTGAGATAATAGAGAAGGTAGGCTTAAGCCTTAGTGCATTTACATTTAAGTGGTTGAGTTGGATAAAGCAAATATTAGAGAGATTTGTGTAAATAGATTCGATGTTTTCATCCGTGGCTGCTGCATGTCTTTGACATCAGCGCATGAAAAGTATTTGGTGCTGAGAGTTGTCAATCTCGTTATTCTGTATATATGTAAAGCATGAAACTCTCTTAGTAGCGTTTAAGATTATATAGATGTGTCGTTCATCTAAATATTATTCAAGCTTCTTGTACAGTTTTCTGAACAGAGGTGACTGCTTCTAAGGAATGCATGTTTCTCAATGCATTTACTGATATTCTTGCACTAAATTGAAATGTCATGGAAAATTTCAGCTTTTACCAATATCAAATTCAAGCTCACGTGAATTTTCTCGATTCTTTTATCGGACTTCCTTTTCCTTTTTTTCACTTTTTTTTATAGGACGATCGAGTACGTGCACTGCCAAGATCTTCATTTTATTTGAAATCTTGCTCGAATCGCTCTTACTAAAATTTAGTCTGCTTTCTTAATGGCATTTTGGATCCTAGCATGGATTATATGTAATGTAGGACTTAGTGCGGCCATAAGCTGGGACAGCGAAATTATTACTAGTTCAGCTGAATTAAGTCTTTCCCATCATGATACACTGTGGATCTATTTCGGTAATAAATCTGAGGATGTTTCAATTTTTCATTCTCGTGAATATATGCAGAATCGTGTTGGCAAGCTCAAGGATATCGATCCAGAAAGGTTGATTCCAAACTTTTTTTTTTCAGCGAGAAAAGTTGTCAGTTTTTTGTACCCAGTTCGTAGATATTGAAATTATTACTTCAGTCGGAAGTTTAAGGGAAAATTTCTTTGGAGAACAAAAGCTTACCCATCTTCGGTTGTCATTTGTAGAATTTTCAATCATGATTATCTTTCGATGACGGCTTGGCTAAAGGAATATGCAGCGAAATATCCAAATATAACATGGTTATATTCTATCGGTGAGAGTGTCAGAAACAAAACGTTATGGGTATTGGCCATTTCAAGAAGTCCTCGTATTCATAGGCTAGGTGTTCCAGAAATCAAATATGTTGCAAACATGCATGGGAATGAGGTACTCCTGTTTATCAATTTGATGTTTTCGTCGTAAGTTCCATGGAATCAATAGTTCAGAAAACTTGGTTTTACTGATTTTATTAGTTAATTGTATAACATATGTCAGAGCAGATTATGGTGCTGTCTGATCTTTAAATAACTGTGGAGATATGTGTTTGGTTTTTTCATTTTTTTTTATAAATATATTATCATGGATCAAATTTTTTCTTTAAAAATGATTTTTTCATTTCAGCTTCCAGTAATCTAAGGCGTATATTTTGAAGCAATCCATGAGAATAGCGCCAACTGTTATTTCTCTCCATAATTTAGTAAAATCATATCATTGCATAAAATTTTCTGAACGTTTTTATAAAGGAACAGTTGGAGATTGTTATTTTCACGTAGTATTTAAGGTTGTAGGCCGGGAAGCAATGCTCTATCTTATCGCGTTATTGTGTGATAATTATGGGAAGAACAGATATTTGACTAGTTTGATAGACAGTACTCGAATTCATATAATGCCTTCAATGAATCCTGATGGTTATGAAATGGGAAGTGAAGGCGATCGTTCTGGCTTTGCTGTAAGCTTAGATTATGACCCACTTATGACTGATTGAAATTTCCTTGGTCTGAAATCTTTAAATTCTCAGCGCTTCATTTTATTTACCGCATTAAATGATTTATATGTTTCATATTAATATGGTAAAAAAAGAAACATCTTACGGAAGCAAAATGAAAGTAATAATGTTATTCCAAAAAGGAACTAAATAGCGTTATTTTCACAATTCTTTCTACAACGTTCACCAGCCAAAAGTTTCTATTTTAATGCCTTTTCTGCTAATTTCAAATTCATATATATTTAAGGGTTTTTCAGGGTCGTTCAAATGTTCATGGCATTGACCTGAATAGGAATTTTCCGGCACGTTTTCCTACACATCGGGAAATTTCTGGCGGAATGTTTCTTGAAAAGGAAACAATGGCAGTTATTAAATGGTTTCGGGAATACCCTTTTGTCCTTTCTGCTAATTTTCATGGAGGTTTATGCTTAACTGCAATCACACTTCTGTTGTACTAATTAGCTATTTCAAAAATCCCCGACTCTTTATTCACTGTATAAATGTTTCCTGAAAATTTTGTGGAATTTGAGTAGGAATTAGGTTTTTTTTTTCTTTTTGACAAGTCGTGAAAATGTTAAATGTCGACCGTGGCTTTTATTGCCAAGATTTTCATTAAAAACTTCGCTTAAATTTGCTTCACACAGTTGATTTGGAGGTTCCGTTTCTAAAATGGTTCACTTCTCTATTCATGTTTTGCTTATGGAGGAATGAGCTGAAGATTTTGAAAGTTGGTGTCATAGCTTATTTAAAACATTCAGTAAAAACTTAGCATTCTTAGATATTTTTTTGCAGTAAAATGGGAACGATGTAATGGTTGTTAATTACTTTTTTGTCGTCATTTACAATCTTTATTGACTGTAAAAGGTTTATGAAGAACAACACTGGCTTTTCAGGTTCCTTAGTAGCTAATTATCCGTATGATGATTCAACGGCAGGAAAGGACAATATTTATTCACCGACCGCTGATGATCGCCTGTTCGTAGCTTTAGCATATTCTTATGCTCGATCACACACCAATATGTGGAAGACGGGACGAAGGTGGAAGAGTTTTCTTTTTATTTAATTATAGGTCTTGAATGATTTATTTCAACGAAATGCTGACACAGGATTTTAATCACGTTGATCTCTGGAAAAAGCTTGTACCAATTAAATTCAATGTTTGGACTTCTCTTAGAAATTTTGTGTTGAAGATGTGGCTTGAGCTTTGATGGTGATTTCTTTGTTCATGGTATTACAAATGGTGCAATGTGGTACCACGTTGCTGGTGGAATGCAAGATTGGCAATATATACACACAAATTGCTTAGAAATTACAGTCGAAATGGGTTGCTACAAATTTCCTTGGAAAAATATGTTGCCGAGACTATGGAATGAGCACAAGTATTCACTTCTTGCTTTCATGGAATATGCCCACCGCGGTGTGTTTTACTTTATTTCCTTGTTTTAGAGTATACGCCATTTCTTTCTTTATTGTTTCTGCTTGTTTGTTTCTTCTTGTTTTCGGAAATCGCTATAGTAATGAGTACATTGTGATGAGAAACGGATAAACTGGTAGATGATTTATGGAAGAATGAGTGATTTTAAGATTTGGCATTTTCTTAATATTTACTGAAGTTATTTCATGATCAGGCATAAAAGGATTTGTGGTTAATCAGTGGGGATATCCAATCAAAAACGCTATAATATCAGTTAGTCAAGGGAAAAATATAACAACAACGGATGCGGGTGAATTCTGGCGGATTCTATTGCCCGGTACATACACGGTATTCTCTTTGTTGACTTTTGAAAATTAACACGTAAGCAAAATATCAAAATTCTTGTTCATTTTATTTCAAATGAAATATTTATTATTCTTTAAGGTAATGGTTAGTCATCAGAAGTACTTGGCGCAAAGTTTTAATATAACTATCGATGAAGGATCTGCTAAACATATCAATGTCACACTCGAGAAAAAAATCTGCATGGAAAATAGTTAAGAGCAAATGCTCTTTAAGTGCCTTGAAATAGTCTCTGGTTTTCGTTTTGTTATAAAGCTAAATGACTTTGTACTGCAATTTAAAGGTAGTATTCAAAAGTTAGCTCAATAATTAAAAAAAAATGCTTAAATTTGACTACATTGAAGCATTTGGTGGTATTCATGTAAGAGGAGAAGGGTCAGTACGTATTGCGGTGTTTGGTGTGGATTCCCTGGGGAAGTCGATAGTAGAGGAACTATCAAATGCTACATGCTTACCGGAAGATTTGTTTGTTCGAACCCTTCAGCATTCTACCTTGCATTTGCTTCTATCTCCCTTGTCAGCAGAACAAACTATTTATCTAAAGGTATTTTCTGTTTAGATGTGCAGATAATGAAGATTGGAGTTTTGACCGCAAATAACAGTAGCTTCCAAATTAGCTCCATTAACAGAGTTAATTAGACTTTAATTATATGTGTTAAAGTTCTCAAATATATATATATATATATATATATATATATATATATATATCTAAATACACATATATTCAAAGTTATTATTAAATATTATTGTTGTTGTTATATATATATAACATATATATATATATATATTAAATTATTTGATATCTGTGTATATATAAAATTACTGAAGCTCTTAAGATTATGTTATGAGTATATCAGCAGTGCTGGAGATGACTTCGACCCCACTAATATTTTTTACTTCATATTTATTATTTGTTACTTTTTAATGTTATATTTATAAATGTACTGCTCCCATATTGCGCATTTTTTTATACAGTTGAGCTTTCACCTATCTCGAAGATTTTGAAGATTTGTGATTCATTATTTTAGTTTGCAGGACCACGAATTCGATGTGCTGTTATTGTTTGGACAAGGACTACCAAAATCAACATTATTTAGCGCTGGAATTAATACTCCTAGTCAATTCGACCAAAGAAAATTTGATGACAGTTTAATGGTGTAGGTGTATTATTTGCATACTTCTCAATTTCGCTTTTGTTTAATTTTGCTTTCACTGAAACGGTTGATTATTCGAATTATCTGTCTACTGTTGGTCTAAACTGTTTGCTTAATACCTGTCTCATGTCTTAACATTTATTGGAATAATTGGAAAATCGATATTTCACTCAAAGAAATATTGAAAATTAGTATTTCTTTCCTTAACTGGATCACCCAAAATTGTTTTTATTTTTCAGAGCATTAGGCAATAAAACAATTAGCTGTGCTAATCATATGCTGGGCAGGTCAGTATCATCGATGGTCGATGGATTGAACATGATGAAAACATTTCAACTAGGTGTCTCGTTAGGTTGTGACCTCAGTCAGCCGGAGTTAACGTTTTCTGCTGTTGCCGCAATTTTACAAGTATGGATGGTTACAAAATTTCAAATTATTGATGAAGTCATTACTTCTTATTCGTAGATTTTAAATTTTATAACTCTGTGGTATCTTGGAATATTAAAATAAAATTTTAGGTTATTATAAGTGTTTATAATGGTGTGAAAATTGTTGAAACTAAATATCCAGTTGTGTCGCCTACCAGTTTGGCAGTGACAAAGACATTAAAGCCAAGTAATGCTAACCACATGGAGATGAATTGTATTTCGTTGACCAATGTTGGCTTGATGAAAGTTATGGTATTTGGGGATGGCCGTGTGCCGTATATACTTATAATGGCTGTCGAACAGGTTCATTAATCCTAAAACAATAACTGTAAGCATAATGAGACTTTTAAAAATCTTAGGGGTCTCAGAAACAGAAAAAAAAATATTTTCTCGCATCTGTCCACGGAATTTCATTTTACAGGATTTATTATTTTGCACAACATTTTTTTTTATATTGTCTGAAGTTATTAGGAAAAAAAAAATGGAATTTTCACCTGTTTTCCTTTTAGAAAACATCCTCTTTGGTCTATGAACTTGCAGCCGATCTTTGTTCAAAATCAACAAGAAGTCAGCTTGTCCGTGGACTGTTGAATACCGCAACGTTAATTTTAATTCCCAGTATACCATTCACGCAAACGTATTGCCATGATTATTTGTCGGTGGTACAATTTAGACCATTCATTGAACAGGTTTTGGATATTTACCCTCTTACTGATTACGTTATGCTGTTCGCGACTGGTGGTATGAAGGTGCGCTACACTGATGCTTCCAAACTGGGAAGAGCGAAAGATTTAGCATTTAGTTATGTCTCACACCATTCATTAATGAAATCAAGTGAAAGTGAAATATGTAGCAGGTAAATGTGGTATTAATCTACTTTCAAATCTATAAAGGTGCTGTTCAAATAGGTGATAATAACATTTTGTTTTTCATAGTCTGCAGTTATAAGTGCGAGTGACTCTTCCTTTCCTTTTTTTTTTTTTTTGCTTGACATTGAAAGATTTTTTTTTTTTTACTTCCTATACTGTGGTCATAGTTTCTTAGTTTACTGAAGTATATTAATTCTGAAGTCATATTTCAGAATCAAACGCAGAAATTAGGAATCTGAATTTAAAATTAGGAATCTGAGGCGTTTAAATGAAGGAACAAGTATGTCCATTTCCCAGTAGTTTTTTTTTCAACTTTAAATATTTTTCTTTAATCTCGTTTGAAAATATCTCTTGTAATTATTTTCCGGAAGTCTATTTTTTTCAGGAGAGATTTCTTGCCAGAACCAACCATAAGTGAGCTACAGTGGGATATGGAAAAATGGCGGGAGGCACCAGATATTCTGCTTATACAAATGGCTTGTTGCTATGAGGACCATGGAACAGGAGATTTTTATGAAGAAAATAAAGCTTCATTAATTTCGACTCTTTCTAAGGTTTATCTTCTATAAAGTTAAAAAAATAAGATTTCCTTTTATAGTAGTACACCAATATGAAAAGATATTCAACAATGAACTAGTGATAGAAAGATTTCTCCAGTGGACGCGTTGTTTCAGGCATTGTTAATCTTCCTTTTCACTCAAATTCATCGTTGTTTTTGAAAATTCTCATTACATTAATCTTTTCATGCTTTTTTATCACATTGTTGACGATTAGTTTATTCTCAACAAGAGTATGTTAAGACTTTCTGAACCTTTTCTAGAAGGTACAAGGTTTGTCGGGTACTATCAAAGGAACCTACGGTAGTCCAGTAAAGGCACCGGTAAAATTATCAGTTGGTGATCTTGTCTTTTATACAAAACTTGATGGTTATTATTATATTTGGTTATCGCCAGGAGTTTACACCATTGATGTATACAAGGATAATTACCAGCCGTACACTTTTTCCGCTGAAGTACATCTCTGTTTCTACATTTTCTTAAACATATTTATTTACTCATACAAGACCTCGAATAGCCGTTTTTCATAAGATTTTAATTTTTCTACTTATATTAAATTGTTCCGATAAATTTCAATAATGTTTAATAAAAATAAAACACAGTATTTGAGAGTTCCTCGAATTCCAACTTAAAAGAATTTTTTTAAAACTCTCAAATCTGAATACTTCCAGGTTCTGTTATCTAAGCAAACGGTACATAATGTGTTGCTGGAGAAGTCTCCCTTCTCATTTTCTTCGTTGTTCAGAAGAGGAAATCTTTTTGTTTCGTTCATTACACTCTGCATGTTTTCATTTGTCTTTGTAAGTGTCTTACTTTATTATTCATAGTGTTCCACGAAGGTTATGAGATAATAAATTCAAAATGTTGGAACCAGAACCCGGTTCTATGCAGATTAAAACTGTAAAACCTTGAAATGCCTTCCAGATTAGTCTGCACCGATTATGTGTTGTTCGTAAAGCAAAATCAGTGAGGCGATGGGGAGATGGTTTCGAGCGCCTTCCTTTGAATGATTTCGATTCTGATGCATCATCGGGTGATGATGTTGTTCTTGATTCGACCAGATTACCTCTTCACAGGCCTTATTAAAGAGTTATGATTTATTAGTCAGTGTGTTCAGGATTTTTTCAATGTTATTTTTGCTTTGATCGTAATGTGTTTCTCTCACTTTGACCTGGAATTTATATTTTCCGAAATTCTGTGCGTTATATCATGTTTATAATGTATTTCTTTTACATATTGCTACAATTTTGTTTATTGTTATATTAAAGCATCCTGGATTTAGTGGTGTTACTGCTGGTTTTAACGCACTTAATAAGCTCTCGAGTTAGTTCTCTTTATTTCTTTGCAGTAAAAATCGACATAATGTTAATTCAATACTTTAGCGACTACAAGAAAAAGTTGGTTACGTGTCAAAGNAAGTGCAACCAAATTCATCCCACATATAATACATTCATTTTCAATATAGTCGTTTTTTTACGTGTCAAAGAAATTATGTTGTCATCACTTCTGTGCTTAAATAATACAGTAAAAGTTTTCGTAGGACATAATTTTGAGAATTGTGGGTTTTGTCATCCAAAAAAGTGAGAAAAGGCTGAGTGGAGGAAGGGTGCTCATTAAATAAGTAATTTACCTGTTTGAACTCTTCTGAATATTTTGATCATTTGTACAGTAATTCATTGTATTTATTTTAGAGACAGGCTTTTTTATAACTGGATTCAATTGTTTGCCGTTTACTTTTTCAGATTTTGCTCGCATTTTATTTTCTCCATTGTGTTATCCTGTAAACAAGTATCGCTATCACTTTCTTAGGGTTCCTAGCATGTTACTAGCTAGGTTCACCGCATTTATCTCGATTATACAATTTTGCTGTCTAGTTTGCGCGTTTTACTTAGTAGTTTTATTTCATCCTTTATTTCTAAACTATCAATTGCTGAAACTTCTTATTTGCATTCTTTTATCACCAACATGTTTTAACTGTCGCATTTTTTTTTTTCTTTAATACTCTAAGTTGTTATTTTCGTAACTTTCACGTGCATTGGAAGCCAAAATATGTTTTTTGTTTGAAAAGTAGGATAAAAAGAACATATCACTTTGAACAGGTAAAGCATGAACAAGGTTTTCAACCACGAGTAGTTCAGAGCATTTGGGATCAACTCAAGCGAGCCGCGTCTGATCCGACTCCAAAGGATTAAATTATGAACGGAACTTTGCCCTCAGACGTGATGTATTACTTCTCTGCACATCACATATATATCTGGCTTGTTTCCATTAATTATTTCCTTTTTTTTTTTCAACTATAACTGTGAATTTAGAAACACGGAATCTTAAACTGTTGAGCACCTGTCTATCATGTCCAAGTTTGATTTCCTTACATCCAAAGTAGTAAATTACCTGAACAGCCAGCCTCAAAAATCGTGAGCTAGGTGAATAATCCAAGCATAACATAAAGCCAAATAAAACAAGGATTAACAACGGGCTTAGAAGTGACAAGTGGGTTTCGGTGACACAATCCACGTTTTTCATTTTCTCACTGTCTCTGATAACAAAACAGTCAAAGAATACTTCATTACAGGTACAACATATCTGAATGGATATTTTAATTTAAATATAGGTTATAAATAAATCCACTGATAAAGTTACAAGTTGATCAAACAGCAATCCTTGCACAACATCAATCAAGGAATTATGAATAGAGATATTTGAAGCAAAAATATGTTACCATATTTGCAACATTAATAACACAAAATGTAATTAATTCATTTTGGAAAAAAAATTTTTGGAAAAATATAAAAAAAAAGTAAGGTAGGATACAAATTCTGCTTCTCAGTATGGACACACATCTATCAAAGAGCTAAAAAAAAAAAAAAAAAAAAAAAAAAAAAACAGTAATATTGAATCCTATGGGATATCATGAATGACGACGATGCAATTCGAAAGCAATCCTTAAAACGAAATGGCAAATGGCGAGCCCGGTACATCAGCATCACCATATTTGATAAAGATGTTGCCCTTCACTTCTTCTTGAACAAGATATTGCACTATATACTGACCATTACCAAGATGTCGCAATGTGATTTCTTCGCATGGGCCTCTCGATGTAAGTAGACCAACACATAAAACATTGTCCCCTAAATAACTTTTAACTTTATTCGCTGCTTCTTTTAAGTCTATTCCTTCTATTGAACCTCACTGAACTTCGGTATTCTAGTGACCATATGTCGTCTCTGATTAATAAGCCCAACTCTCACCTCTTTTATATGTAATAAGCTTGTAACAATACTTGTATATTTAAAACAGAATAATGAAGGAAAAAGAAACAAACCAGCAAGAGCGGTATCGATACTGAAAACAGCTAACCGTCCAGGGAAAAATTTATTTAATCCAGGACCCTTAACAACAACCTTCTTCGCATCTCCAGAAAAAACTGGAATTTGCTGGGTTACTTCTTCCTTGATTTTAGCACACGCATCAATCTGAAATTCGGAATTCCTTTGTGGGGTTCATATATATATATATATATACCTGTTTGAACTCTTCTGAATATTTTCATATATATATATATATATATATATATATATAAAATAAAGACATAATAACCTTTATGGAAGAAATTTCTCGCTTGCCACCACCAAGTTTTTTACCTTCCACAGCTACTTTGAATGGAGAGCCAGGTACATGAATACCTACAAAAGTACGTAACTCGTTGTGACGAAAAAAAAATAAGCAAACAATACATCTGAAATAAAAAACAAAAGAAAAAAGGAAAGAACAATTTATATTTTAAGCTAAAAAGGCAGAGAGGCGAATTGGATAAAGTGCCCTGTACAACAAAATCAAATGAAAAGGTTGGTCCATCAATGTTTATCTATTCACTTCAAATTTTCGAGATATTTGCTGGTTTTAATCTTTCTCCTGTATTATTTTACTCAACTTATTAAAGCTGCAATTAAACAACTACTTAAAATGTAACGAAAAAAAAAAAAAAAAAAACAAAAATGCTTTATCATAGATGAAAGTTCCACACTTTTTCCATATTTCCAAAACTAACCCGAATATTTAATGGTCACATAATATGCTCCAGGAGCCAATGCCATGTACCGTATCTTGTAACCTTGTTCCATATGAAAAACAAAGCATTACTCCAAATAAAAATAAGATTGAAAAGAGACTGACGTAAATACAGACTGCAAGTTTATCTTATTACATCACCTTCTTTACCATCAGCAGCAGATCTATTACTCAATTCTAATCTAAATCCAAGATAGCATGCTTTAAATACCGGTCTCTTAAGTTGGGTTTTGAAAAATTTTGGAACATTAAAAACATTACGTACATATAAGAACTTACTCGTTAATGAAGACATATGTTTATAAAAATCTGCCGTTGACTTTGTAACAAATCAATAATTTGAAATGTTAATAACGGGATAAAGTAAAAACAAATAATTGGCTAACTTCATATGCATTCAAAGTGACTTTCGAAGGCCCATCAACCCAAATTTGAAGAAATCCTGTACCAGCGTTACAAGTGTTGATCATAAATTCTGAATTCTGCCCAGTTTCTCCACTATAAATGCCATGACCAAACACTGTTATTACTGATGGATCATTATCCAAACTTGTACCAATCCGGAAGCAGAAAGGGGAGTTGTATATAGGTACACCATCAAGTGTTACGTGAACGTAATAGTCTCCGGTCTGGAAGTTGCTTATTAAAAATATTAGAAAAAAAGCCAATAAACCGTAGAAGTTGAAGCGCTTCAGTATGCATATAAATGTATCCTTAGTAATAATCTCAATAAGAAAGGAAAGAATATCGATGATTCATATTATATAGAAGAAAACTAAGGAAACAGAGAAACCTCGGAAGGAACAAACTGAACAGTATTCAAATCGCTTCCATTGATTGGAATGAAATATACTGTTTCAATTCTATTGCTTGGCGTATGAAGCTTCGCTTCAAGATGACCCAACGCACCATGGCTATTCAGAGTAAAGGCACACATTTTATCCGGTATTCCAGAATCTGTTATTGACACTAACTCCAAACGGTGAGCTTTTCCAGCAGCGGGAGCAACAAATACCTTTAAGAGAAAGAGAGGAAGAAAAACCAAATCCTGACATAAGACCAAAAAAATTATTCAATATCAGTCACCAAGCGGTGAAGAGCGCTCTTTAGTAAGTAAAACAAAAAAACTGCTAACTTTAAATGGTGAATCTGGTATGTCTTCAGCATTGAATTTAACTGATATGAGATATTCCCCCGGCTCTGTAATTTTATAATCGAAATGACAATTCCCATCCTGAAAGGACTGTTAGTGAGAGTAGAAGTAGTCAAAAGCAATTTACCTTTTCTAAATTGAGTCCAAATAATTCTGAGAATTTCGAGTAATAAGGAATCTAGCTGACAAAAACTTATAAAAAAAACCTGATCAGAAATCAGTTCTAGTCATCCTTTCGCGATTACTTCGCATCAAATTCCTCGTCTGCACGATGACAGAAATCTTACCTCATGTTCATGAAACTTCAATTCGGCCTTCGACGGCCCTTCTACTGTTACCTCAAGTTCTCCCTGTCCAGCTTCCCGTGTGTAAAGGTTGAAAGATTTTTTTTTGTTAACTTCTGCTCTCTCTAATCCGACACCTGCCGCACGTACTCTATGTGCACCCACTTCTCTCATATATCCCACGGTGAACTGGAACGGACTTCCTGAAGGAAGGATATCGATTTCCTGTTGATTTATATAATTTAAGTATTCGACATGTACATTTAAGAAATAAGAAGTGTATATTTATATATAAGAAATTTACCTAAAACATGTTGTCCCTTGTAGAAAACAGAAATCGCATACAAGCCATTCACAGCAGGTTTAAATTCAATCCGATAGAGGTTATCACCAAAGTCCTGAATTTCAACGTCTCCGCAATATCCATTAGGACCTACGACTTTTGCCGTTGCTTCCATTGGTAATACGTTTTCCAGTTGCAAATACAAAGCAGCATATTGTCCAGGCAAAACCACTGGTGCCTAAAGTTTTTCTTTTTTTTTTTAGTGAAATGAAACAGTAATGAAAGCACGATGAGTCAACAGTGACGAAGAACTTTATTCATATTCTAATCAACATCTGAAAAATATGTAAAATACGTTCACCTGCTTCACCTTCTTATTAGCGCTTTCTTTAATGATACCCATTTCCTTTTCAGTGCAGTTAATTGTGAATGGGCTCCCTGAAACTATGAAACTTTACTGACTTCTGCAAAGCTTAATAGTGATTAAAAATCGCATTAACAAGAACAGCAACAAAATCTGCACTAACCATCAACATGTACACCTGCGAATTTCACAGATAAAATATAAAGTCCAGGTTCAGTAGGTTTATAGACAATACTAGCTAAACCGCCTTTATTTTCTATGCATCTTAATTCTGCTTTTGATGGTCCCTGAATGAATAATGACAAGCTACCATAACCTGAAATACCATTTTAAATATAAGAACTATATAACAGGACTACGTCAAAAGCAAAAGACGCATCCTAAATACAAATATTATCTTATAACTGATAACAAGGAAGGGTAAAACTGTTTTTTTTTTTTTTTGAATAAGGAGAGTCTACAAGATTTTCCATTCAGTACTTCGAAAATGAATTTAAAATGAAACCAAAATTCTCAAGAAAGGAAAAACATTACCAGCTTTACGCATGTTGACTATTACAATATTGTCCTTTTGACAAATAGCATTTTCTTTACCCATTCCACTGACAATAACTTTAGAAGAATTTCCAGTCTAGAATGAGCTGTAATAAGTCATTTCCTTTCCCTTTTTAACTTGCAATCAACAAAATGAGAAAAGTCACACTAGTTTCATCTTCACTTACTTTAACTTGAAAAGGCGATTTCCGTACAACTTGATCATTTCTTTTAACGGTAATTAAATGTTCACCCACTTCATGCGGTGAGAAAGAAATGCCTATAAATAGTTACAACAGAAGGATAAATCCTGCCCTTGGTTTATTTAATCTAATCAGATCCATAAGGTATCTTCTGCACCAGAAGATTATGTACTTGTTGCTGTAGGACATATAATGGTTTCTCGTAGTTCTTTTACGTTCTTTAAATAATCTAAAATAAAATGTAAACTTGCAATAAAAAATGTTTTGCTAGCGTATTTCTTTTCAATAAGTACTCCATAACTTTTAGTAGATGTTTTTCCAGCAGCTTTGAAATTATTAGTAGATTAAGTTTTCTTAAAAGATCCATGATGGATTTTTTCTCCCAGAAATCGTTTAATTGGTTGCTGTTAACGCTGAGAAACAAGCAGTCTTACTTACGTCTTCTGATACCGAATCCAGCTTCAAAATCTGGAATTCCCAGCCTACTCAATGCCACACAGTAAAAGAATATTTTTCTTTTTTTTTCTTGAATCTAATAATAAAAAAAAAGAATCAATCTAACTTTTCCGAAGAGAAATGAACTACATAGATATTTTTCGATTGCTGCCGCAAGTTTAAAGGAACTGGACAATCGAAAGAAATTGTTGCAGAGAAATGACATATAAAGAGCAGTTTCGTAGCACTAATTTCAAATCATTATAATTAAAAAGAAGCTTCAACAACGAACACTTTCTATACCAGAAAGTAGTTTCGATAATCTCCGTTACTGAACGATATCAGGACTTCCAAAAATTTAGTTAGAATGCGACGAGCGCTTTAAACATACAAACACGTTTGTTGAGTTTAGTTTGAAATTCATGTTTCCACAGTGCAGTTGTTTCTACACAAACCTAATAGCAAATATTTGAAATGAAGGAACCTTATCCAGTAAAAAAATTCCGAACAAATTACCTACAGAATAACCTTGGCGTTGCAGTGACTGCGACTCGTTGGGATGGTTTAAATTTTCTGGAGTAACAAAGAATTTTTTCAAATACAGAGGAAAGTTTGGAATTCTCTAATAAGAAACTTCGCTGGAGCTTATGGCAACTGTAGTTTCCAATTTAGTTTTTTATGAAGTCTTGTGGAAAAGAAAAACACTTCAACCATCTTCTACACTCAATCACTAAACATCATTAAAAAACAAAAAGTTGAAAGGAGTACCGAGGTTGGAAGAACTAATTTGACGAAGGAAACAAGGCTCCTCAATCCCGTTTGGACTTCTTGCTGAGACTGCTAGATCCTCAATTTCATTACAGTCAATACTGAGCGAAATCTGCAGATTTACAAAAATCATTTGCGTGAAATAATAGCGTCAAAGTGTTATTACTTACTGTTCACAAGGATATATGAATATTTGCTCAACAGAGACAAAATTAAATTTGATGAAATTATTTCTTTTCACTTGATCATTTCTGAATGATGTGAACTTAAAAACCGAAAAAAAAATGATTTAAAATATACTTCTGACATTGCTGTTGACTGGATCGACAAATGTGCTTGCTTTTGACACTCATCTACGGCAAATACAATGAACGGGGAATTTTTTAGTGGCTTTCCGGAAAGTTTAACATGGATTTTATATTTCCCAGGTACAGGTGGTATCCATGCCACAGAACAAGTACCATCCTACAAAACATACTTTTAATGCACAGGATAATTTGAAGTTTTTTATTGTGCAAAAATCAGCATAATCACCTTGTTATCATGGCAATTGATTGTTGCTTTTGCTGCGCCTTCAATAGCGACAGATAATTCTTTAGTGGGTGAATCTTTTGCGCAGATTGTGAATACTGCTGGTTCACCGACAACCGCCTGCAATAAGCCGGGACCATATACTGTTGCATATTCTTCAGCTGTTTTATTGACGTAAAAAGGAATTGGACTTCCAGACATATTGATGCCACCATGCAGTATTGAAAGTAGATGATCGCCACACTCTTTCGGGTAATATGTCACTGTTACACTTCCATCGCTGTTATCCTATGAATAACTTTTGAAAACCATTTTTGTTACTGAAAAGCTACAAAAAACTTCGACGATCACGGAAACGAAAAATTTGTATGAGAACTCTATGTCACTCACACCACAATTCTTTCATCAAAAAGCAAAAAAAAAAAGTCAAAAATAAGGCATTTTAGTCTTATGCATGAAACATGAGGAAGTTTATCGAAAATTAACCCAGTTTTTAACTTACTTTGATGTAGGCCTTATCGTCCATACCGGATGGCATCTTAACGAATGCGGCAAGTTTACTGAACTGATATTCTGAAGCCATGGAAAAAAGGAAACTGCGGGGTACTAAATGTTCGTTGTTTCTAAACTCTACTGTTCGTTCAAAAATTTCCTTTTCTTCGGTCATAGGAGGAGGAACACACTAAAACAATATTTGAATTTCTCATGAGAGATTTAAAAAATTGAATAGAAGATGGCTTTAAAAAAAAAAAAAATAAACATGATTTAGATTTTGACTCCTTTCAGCAGAAATTCAACTACTAAATCATATTTTTGAAAAAAACACTGGCAAGAAATCTATGTGCAATAATAATGAAAGAGTAACATCAAAAAGAAACCTCGAAATCAAATGTTCCGCCCGGTATATCAATGCCTCCGTACATTAACACAATCCGATATTGCCCTTCGCTACGAGCCGTAACTGTAACGGTGTAAAAGCCATCTTTATTTTGCTCAATTTTTGTCTCCAAGTCATTTTTGTCAGAGCGGATGCTTAACGCACCTTCTCCACCATTCTTAGCATTCACCACAAAAACTTTTGGTTCTCCAACAGTACAAAGTTTGTCGAATGAATCTGCTAAAACAATCTTACAGTAAACAAAGAAGCAGATGGAGCAAAACTATAGAACATTTCCACAGCTGAACTTGAAATTCCATAATTAATCAAAATGTAAGGCCATTACACAAACTTTCATAATGATATATTAAACAAACTAGATACGAAGATATACCAACTCTTCAAAAAAAAAATTCTTTTTACTGAGATTAAAGATAAGTAAGTTTTACACACCAAGATTTTCAATCTTTGCTTACAAAATTTCACATCTGATTTTTTTTTAAAACAGAGCAATAAAGAGTTGGTAAGAATGACAAAGCTATATAACTACAAATTATTGCAAATATGAAAGTTACAAATTTTATCCCGCTGTAAACAAATTTATTAGAAACCTCACATTCCACGAAGCATTTATCCGCTAAACCCACAGGAACAGCAGCTAGGTTATACGGATCAGAAAAAAGCTTTCCATTGACATATATTGAGATAATATATTTTCCTGCCATATCTGGTATGAAATTAAGCACATAAATTCCATTATCGTGATTTCCGTCCAGTAATGATTTTCGTAAGTTATGATCTGGTCCCTATAATATTTTAAATGGAAAAATTCAAATCTTTCTCCCTGTTTAAAGGTTACTTCTCATGCAGTCCTGATATGAAAATACCAACGGTTAACGAATTCAGAATGAAAGATTTCCGAAAACTTCAGATAAATCAAAAAAAATATATTGCGTACTAAAGCATTAATCAACCACACAGACCAGAACCAGATTATTACTTAACAGACCATTCGAATGAGAAGTTTTGATAATTGTCATTCAGAAGGCCCATGTTTATCTAAGCAGCCACATCACCACAAAAATAGATGAAACTCACTATACGGAATTTTTAAAGACAGAATATCACTATAAAATAATAACAGTACCAAAACCGTTAAATCATTAATTTTTTTTCTACCGTTAAATTTAAAAAGATTTACTCTTATTTCTGCAACTAATTCATTAATTTTTTCGACATCTGCAACGTTGATTACGGCCTCAAATGGAAGGGATGCTCGTACTACTGACGGTGGGAAACCACCAGAACGGTTTCTTAACACCAAAGATTTCAGTTCCTCTTCGTGTTTGACAACAAAAACCATTGGTCTGGAAAAAACTCTACATTCTTCAATGAAATGTGAAAAAAAGGATAACCGATGCTCCCCATATTAAAATTAGCTAATCAAAATATACAAAGAAGCAGAGAGTATTATTACTTTCCAAGAAGCTCGTTTCCATATAGAAGTTCCAAGGCTATTGTTTCATTTGTTGCAGCATTTGGGACGAAAGTAACCTGATATACTCGAGAACTAATTTCTTCTACAATCGGCTGTTGGAAACTATTGGAAATGTGTGCACTCACAGGTTCCAGTGCAGTACGCGTAGCGTCGACAATAAGAGAGTTTGGCATTCCAGCCAGTGCTATTCCATCACTATATTCCGCTATCAGAATTTTTGAAGGATCACGTTTATAATCGACTATTACCATGAAGGGAGAACCTTATTTTAAAAAAAAAGTGGTAATTTTTAAAATTCCAAGAATAACAAATAAATCCAAATAAATCAGAAAGGGCTTTACAATACTTAGCTAAAAACGGAACAACAGTATGTGAATAAATCAAAAACACCTGGGATTTGTTTTTCTTTATCACCATAATATACCAATATCTCGTATAATCCAGGAGTTTGAGGAACGTATACTACTGTGTAAAAACCATTCAAATCATCCATCACATTTGTTTTCACTTCCGAAGGTCCTCTAATTGCCACTTCTACTTTACCATATCCGGCATCCTAAAGTCACAATTATGTGAGAAAATTTTCCATTATTTGTCGCTCCGACTAAATAGATTGGTACTAACGCCAGTAGCATATCGCACTGTAAATTATTAATCGTTTGTATCTCAAGTAAAAGCTCGTTACAGATACAAATTACAATTAACTAAATCTCGTTTCACCTTAGCATCAACCAGAAAATTTGCTGGTGCATCAACAAAAGCACGTTTAAGTCCTTCGCCTGCAGCACGACATCTCGCAGCATCTCCATCATGTCGAACGATAAGTTTGTATTCACGAACTACATTTTCATCGAAAAAAACACAAACTTTCGTTTGTCCTACTTTTTCTGCTGTCCAGGAACCTAAAAATAATGCTATAATATTCCTAAAACAAAATAAGTTTAGAGACAAGAGATGAAGCAAGAATTTAGAAAAAAACATTGCCTTTGTAAATTTTTGAGTCATGACTGTTTTCAAGAGGTATCAAATATTTTGATCCATCGTCAACTTCCACAAAAACTTCTAAGCCACTTTTCATGGGTGTTAAGTTTCCAATATCAATAACAATATCACTTCTCTGTCCAACTATTACAACTTCTGAAAAGAAAAAGGAAGAAAAGAGTGAAATGATCCAAAGATTGTAATAAAATTCCACCATTAACCTTATTAACATTAGACATCCCTTCATCAGAAAATGACTGAAATCATTAAATATAATGTGTATGACTGGATAACTGCTAACCATTACTGATACCATCCACCAAAATCGACGAGATATCAGTCCCTTCAACAGCCATAACTTTGATTCGCGACAACTGGACTGAGTCACCAGAGACATTATCACGAACTGTGGTCATTATCTAGAACAAATAACTTCAACGCTAAATGCATGAAAACCTTTAACAACATATTTCTCCAAGACAGTTGTGATCGATCCATGATATCCCAGTATTACAGAAGTTAGACTAATTCAAAAATAATAACTTCGTGTTCCCCTATCGCTTTTGGCTGATATTCAAACTCATAAATGGTTTTCGAAAGCTGGCACTGAATATAACGAATTGAAGACTCGTCGGGTCCTCTGATGGTAACTTCTGGAACTACCATCGCATCACGAGTCTGAAGCGTAAACTTCGTGCTGACTCCAACTACTGGTGCCAACACAACATCATGAAATCGACCAAGTGATGGCGTATACTTTGCACCAGGAAACTGCGACAAATAAGTCATTACACTCTTTTCGTCCACTGCCGGACTGATCAGTTCTTCTGGTTCAATAAGCTGAAAAAGAAAAATATATGGTAAGATGTAAAATTAAAATCTGTTTTGAATTATAAAAGACCTAAGAATATAATTGATTCTATGACAGACCGCGCAATGTAAAACATACTGCAGCAATGCCAAGGTAATTGCTGGCAAGTTGCATTGCTGTAAAAGTTGATTGCAAAGCTTGCGATGGCAACCATTTTCGCCAACCGACTTCTAAATCTGGAGCACAGGAATCGACCTGGAAAAAACTTTTCATAACAAATTAGGAATAAAAAAAAACCACTATGTTTAAAATCATACCAGAGCACCAAGGCGAATCCCATCGTTCCAGTCGAGGGTGAAGTTAGTGACAGAGAGTTCGGCTGGTAACTTTGCTTTGAGCCAAGTCAAGAGTTTTTCTCTAGCTGACATTTCGGCGCTTTCAGATCCATCATTTAGATGATTACCCCAAACTTGCTTTGAGATGGAATAATGCAAAATAAGAGTCCAGATGAGACCCAAAATGAGTTTTAAATTGTGATCAGCTATTGCCGAACTGTCTAAAATTGCACAAATTATAAAATGCTCTCTTATATGGGACTTTCAATATTTATCAAAACAAATGCGACAGACAATGTGTCATTAAATTGTTCTAGAAAGCAAGAAAATACCGATATTAACAAGTTTTATGTGTTCTTCGTTTTCCAAAAACTGTAGTGCAAGCGAAATATTTTCCAATTTTTGATGGCGAAATATGACTTTCTTGTTGTGTCGACCGAATGACTTGCCAGAGAGCACTTCGACCAAACGGATTAATTTCAGACCCTCTTCAAAATCGGTTTCCTAAGTAAGCAATGACTGAAGTCAAATCAAACTATACCGAATGCCACTGCGAAGCAGCAAATGAGTATAAAAATTATCAAAATCTCGAAATAAGTGGAACAGACCAAACTAGACACGGTTACGTCCACTGTCTCTAGTTTCTGCCTCACCCATCGTGTGAAAGTATTCTGTTGAATCCTCTTCCACGCTGCATCGTGCTGTTGATCAAGCATAATGAACTGCAATGCAGTACAAGTACTGTTCAAGTGTCCCGTAATCATACTTGTCAAATAGACTCTTTAACAAGTACCGCATCATCTCTCGATGAACGGGACAGGACCCTCAGTGTCAGGTGCCACATACGAGCCTGCAGTACGCCAGTCCCGAAACACCCAGTCCAATGCTGCACTGAATGCCTCAGAACATGCACACCGCATTTGGAATGGACTTCACTGTTTGCACGTAGATGCCAATGGTCACATCCTACCCAGCGAGTAGGAGCATGCAGATGGAATGGGATAAAGGAGCGAGTGGCTGAGGTCGAGGCTTGGCTGGGGGAGTTGGGAGTCCCTGCTTTTCTCTTCTCACACTCATCCCGAAAGGTTGAGTGCTTCCGGGAGTATCGAGAACTCCTCACTACTTTGTAGATGTCTCGAGATTCCGATGACTTTGTCAGCATTTGTTATCGGATGAAATTGAAGGTCATTAAACCGTAAGCAGAGTATAGGTTTTAAACTCAGCTGGTAAAACGAGGTTTGGAAAGGAACGGCTGGACTTCTTCGAGGTAGCTCTTATCACACCCACTAGTCACCCTCCAAAAAAGTTCAGGAAAAGTTAAGTCAGCTTTCCCAGTATGATGACTTTCCAACAATGTCCAATAGTTCAGAAAGCTGGGTAATTTGTAAATTTACTGGAAATGTTGCATCTTCGCTTAATGTCAGGCGCTTTAACGACAAAACGACTTTTAACAGGACATGTGCCAATCTCACGGGAAAGGTAAATAAGTGAGCATTTGTAGCATCGATCAGCTCAACAACTTCATGTCTGATTCTTAATAAAAAACGTTTTTTACCGATTATTGCTACACGAGATCTATGTAATGAGAGGATCAGTTGAGGTGGTGTCTTTCTTTCCTCTTTTTGAGAATTTTTTCCCGCACAATAATTTTCGCATTCATTACTGCAAACTGTGGTCGGAAATCAGGAGCAGTTACAGTCAGTAGTAATTTATCTGTTACACAGAAATATTGGAACAGGAACTCCCGTAGCGAGATGAAAGGTTGATTTTCACATTAAAAAAAATTAAATGTGAAGAATCTTTCCCTCTGAAGGCTAGCTTTGAAACGTGATCTTTAAGTGAATAAAGATACATAGCAGTGAAGCACTAGCAAAAGTACCAGCAACATTTTAGAAAGAGCATAAAAACCAAGCCAATTAAAAGTGACTTTTGACAATCAGAGTTGTAGTCAAAACAATCTCTTAACTCATCTCTAAAACACCCCTATGTTTTTCCTTA
Organism: Setaria digitata; assembly: GCA_003640385.1. Classification (NCBI taxonomy): domain Eukaryota; kingdom Metazoa; phylum Nematoda; class Chromadorea; order Rhabditida; family Setariidae; genus Setaria; species Setaria digitata. The sequence goes on from RCAB01000018.1 coordinate 368,800, forward strand.
AGATGGAATTAATGTGATCAATATTAGTTCAGTGAGACAGGAATTTTTCCTTCAGTTTTATCTGTTGTATTATAGTTGGAACAGAAAAATTTTTCGGATGGAACTCTCGCAACCAACAATTAATGTCCCGTTTTAACAGTTCTCTAATGTCAGAAGATTTTGAATCTGTTAGAAACCTGACACTCAATCAAGTGCAAGCTTGAGAACAGTAGACGAAAAATGAGTCAATTCAATTAAGAATTTGGAATTAACTAAGTGGAATTATACATAACAAGAAGGAGAAAATGAAATGAAATATATCGGTACTTTATTCCAAATTTTAACTTGTTAGATTAAAGAGATACCTTGTTATTAATTTCACACGCTGTGCCACACAATACGGTTGTAGACTAATAAACAATAAAGACATGTGGAAAATCTTTGCACATAACTGATACTGTGCAGGGACCTTCGACAAAGGTTTCCTAAGAAGTATTCTCTGGATTATTCTGTGGAGCAAAGTTTAATTTTTGAGTGCGAAAAAAATTAGTGCAAGTGCATGTTTGACCTTACTTCCAAGTTGAAACTGAAGAGAAAAACTCAAGTGAGATAGATACAACGCTAACTAGCCTTGCTGTTTAGGAGAGAACCTAAGAACTACAATATCAAACTTATATATGCATATTTCTTGGCTGTTGCAAATAATAAAGACAAATGGTGACAATGAATTAGAGCAACTTCAAGAGATCAGTCATTAAAAATAGGTGTAATAAATTAGCAAGGAGGAGCAAATGATAAGTGGAAACAAGTGGAATTACACAAAGTTAGTGAATTACAGAGTTAGTGAATTACACAAAGAACACAAAAAAATATTGTAACAAACATCATCTTTTCCATTATAGCAGAATAAATGTAAAGTAGATACAAAAATAATAGAGAAATAAAACTCAAAAATTACTGAAAAGAACTAAGGATTTCCCAACAAGAGTGTATAAATATTAGAAATTTAAATGTTGAACTGGTCAACACATTAAAATAGAGCTATAAGTGTATAGCAGAAAGAGAAAAACAATTTTTTGATAAGCAGTATGGATACTGAACTTCGCTATTAGGCAAATGATTTTAGATTTGACGTTTTCTACTTAAACGCTGTAAAGGACGATAACCATAATCTTGCTAGCAAAATTCAAATCACTAATTTCCATTACGTTCATAAAATGAAGCATAATACATATACATAGAATCACTCTGAAAACACTACCTCAATCGTCAACTTGCGGCAGTTGTACTCGACTTCTTGTTGCTCTCTTGCCGAAACAATAAACTTGTAACATTATTAACAGATCGGTTGTAATCTAAAATTCCTCAACTACAGAACTTTTGGAGAATGTATTTTATGAAGCTTTGCTTAAAAACATGCCTATTACATAGTCTTCTATTAGCTAGTGTATTATGTTTTACTTCAAACGCTTAGATGCACATCTAAAATATAAATGGATTCTAAGTTTTTTTATCAAATTTTAAATCAGAAATTATAGAAATGAAATGCTTAGTAATAAGCAGAAGGTAAAGACTAACTTGTATTATTCCACACAGCCAAAATTGTGCTGGACTACTTTCATAGATAAAATAAGCTGTTTTACCGCAGTCTCCAACTATCCACACAAGTACCATTCCAATGCTAAATACCTTCAAGGTGCTAAAGGAATTTATAGTTTTTGCACTATCACTTTAAGAAATTACCCTATTAATTTCAAAAAACATGTCCAGTGTTCCAAAATCGATGAATAAAGCAATTAGCTTTTACGAACCTCATTCCCGATGTAGAACGTCTTGTGCAATTTTGTCTCAGTTGGGGGAAACCCAAACACGCCTCAGACAGCAAAGCGATTAGACCGAGAATTTCGACATATACCAAATACTAAAAAAAAAACACATAGGAAGTTCCAAACTTTGAAATGATTGAACAAAACAGAGTTGGCTGATTATATTTCACTTTTTCAGACAATTTTTATTTTTCGGTTCCATAATAATTCATAATTACGAAAATTATGAAGTACCCCGCTCAATAAATAAGTAAGAATAGATGAAAATATAATGAAAGCGATTATCAGAATGAAATAACTTGAGAGATCATTCCACTGCCAAAAATGACTTAGCAGTTGACCAGCTGAAAAAAAAAAAGATTTATTCTTTAAAATAAAGTGTTCACCCAACCAAGCAATCAAAATAACGGATATTTTCGATACCCCATTTTCTTTTCATTATAGAAAAATTAATTATAATGAGCTATTCTTTAAAATCGTAAATCGCATTAATTAATTAGTAAATCTTTAATTCAATGGGTGACATAATTCGTGATTCGAGTTTTAATCAATGGTGAAAATGGTAATTATCAAGAAATCATAAAAAAAAAAATACTCCAGACGGAGGCACGCTGCGTTTTATAGACATGCTTGCGATTTATTCGAACCGATATTTCCAACATAAGTATCATTGATATCAACATTACTACGCTTTGCGCAACAAGAGCTAATTCAAATCGCTTACCAAACCTAAAAACAAAAGATTGCAAGACTTTAGCATTATCCACTGCTTAATCAATCGTAAACAAAAAAAAAAAAAAAAAAAAAAAACATCTCCAAGCATACAAATAAAAGTGAAAGATTCAGAATTTACTTTAAAAAAAATTAAGAAAAAATTTGTTGTGCTCCTATATATAATAAAATCTGGAATGCTATTGACTTCAAGTCATAATTTCTTATTCTTTTACTGAACAGCCAATCTGAAATTGTCAAATTCAATTTAGTCCTATCAACATTATTAAATTACTGAGGAAATGAACTAAAATAAAATCAGAAAATGTTATGCTCACAAACCAGAACATAATTCGAAGTATATTAGCGATAAGCAGCGTCAAGCAGACAAACAATGAAAATCCACTAGCGTCTTCCCGTTCATAAATTTCTTTATACTGGAATACATATGCCAATGAACCACCAAATATTATAAAACCCTTGGTAAGGATAACGAAAGATACTGAGAATATTTTCTCCAACGAGACAAGATCCATTCCTGACCTAAATAATGCACTAGATTACAGGTTTGAATATTTATAGGAAAGACTCATGGCAGGAAGAATGAGAGATCGAGATCGGCAAAATTTTTGGAAATAAAAAAATGAAGCAAATGTAAACAAGAAAAAACAAGTTTTGGAAATTATAGTGACGGACTATCAAAATTAATGAAAGAGGGATCTGATAACATCAGCAAGGACCGCAACCTGTAATTAGCAAAAAATGAATAAATGTACATCAAGCAAATAAAAGAAGTATAACAAATGAAGGACTTTTAGAAATCAAGAACTTTTTAGCGTTTCATGCACAGAGAAAGAATGGATGAAGCAATCTAGAACTAGTAAAGTATGCGCGTCAAATAAGACTAAGGAACTGAATTTACCATATCCAAAAATAAAATATGTATAGAGAAATACAGAGGCAATATCCGCTTTAATCCAAACCTCCGTTGTATTGCTGAGGTGATATAGGTGATTATGCATTTAACTACAGCATCACGACAAATATTTATTCAGGTAGTGCATCCTAATATTGACAACAAAACATTAAATTAAAGAATCAATTCCGGTAAAAACAAGAAAAAGAGAGCTAGAACAAACTTTTCAATGACGAACATTTTCTGCTATCCCAAATGAAGTATTATAGTTGACAGCAAGTATGAACAGCTGAACCGATGTTTACGCCGACAACAAAATCTTCGAAATCTCGAGCTCTACAGCCTGTATCAGGATAAGGACTGATTTCGCCATTAGTTTAACAATTAAAGAAACATAACATTCACTGCTGTCTGTACTAGAAGCAAGCTTGAACTTTTATTAGTTCCATTTACATTTTCTTCCTGAAATTGTGCTTTCTTATACATTGATATATATTCTGTAGTTTTCATCTCTCCAGAAATTTAGTACTCCAGCATAAGTATATATAGCGAAGGGATAAAAACTGAACAAAATGGAAAGGAATGAATAAAATGATTTAGTAAGGAAATCCACAGTTGTTGGATTGATTACAATCAAAATAATTTTGAAAACTCATAGAAACCAATACCTGCTTCTCTTTACTTATCTTCAAATTACACCTCTGGACCTTATTTTCCATTCATATTTCTTTCAAAGCAGTATGCAAATACGATACTTTGTTAACAAGTAATTATGAAAAGATAACGCTTTGTATAAAATTATTTTCAATAAATTTTTGAGAAAAGCTGTGGAAAAACAACATGCTGATTTGCAGCACTGAGCGAAGAAAAGTTCAGATGAAGTATAATGAAACACATATAAAGCTAGCAATTTGGAGCTAGTCTCACTCATATTTTTGTCCTCATTTATTCGTTTCCCATAACTTCTACAAAATTAACCAGTCAAAGAAAGACCAAACAGCCGCTTCTTGGCTCAATGTCTGTAAAAGAACCTTCGAACACCACAGATGTAACTTTCACCGCAAACAATAAAACAGTGCCTATCAATATAATTTGGACTCTGGGCTTATCAATCCTAAATCACCCTATTATTGAGAATATAACAAAAAAATATTTTTTATGGAAAAAAATTTATTTACTACTGCGTGTGTTTGTATGCTTTATTGTAGCATTTTTGCTTCTGACCTTAACTCAGTGCTGAATTTAAGGATACAAGGAAGCGGAGGAAAAGAAACTAACGAGAATTTCCTTAGTAACAGGAAAAAGCCCAAAGATGAATCCAAGAAGACAATTTGTGCTAGGTGAAACTGCAGTATGTATGTGTAACTTTCCACATAATTCTTACATACCAAATCCCGTTGAGCGGGACCATGGTCCAGTACATACCATTCACTGCGTTCTTATCCGCATGACCAATACAGCCATACTTAATAGAGTAGACAGTTACGAATGTACCACGGAACCTAGAATTACACTTACTCCAGGGATGAACATAGACAAACTGAGAAATGGGAAGATGGGTGGAAAAGTGAAACATGCTCTTAAAGGCTAGCTACAGGTGTTATCACACCTATCATCACAGCAAAGAACAGTGCCATCAACATACATCCGTTGCGACCATTAGGTAGTAATTCTCATGACATTTCCCTCGAACCCTTCAGTCCTGGTAGCTCAACATGCAACTGTCTTTTATCGATAAGCAAAACCGTCAACGTTTGCTTAAGACATATATATTTACATAAAAAAAAGTTCCACAGGAAATGAAGGAAATAGTTGTACTTGAAGCTGTTTGCACATCAATAGTCATTACCTGCATCAAACAACCATCGGTGAGTCCGGGACTTACTTCCTAACAGAATAAAAGTAATGCTACGAGTTCTATCTCCTGCATCAAGACAAGCTCAGACTCTTCCAACTTCAACTGCAACAGTCTCACCACATTATCAACACTGAAAGACCACCAATGTCCAATCATACAATCAATAAGTTCTACAGGCTGAATGTCGACTCCGGAAACTCACACAGATTCTAAATGCGAACCGCTCGCAGCCAATGATACGAAACCGACTGTGAACCGAATGCCACTCCATCGATAAAAAAGTGGAGAGAAACAGAACTGAAATTTCGCCATGTCGAACTGTGTCAGTATCCCACCTTCATCACCATCTTATTACTACTCGTCCCTTTTGGAATCTTGATTGTTAGGCCTACATAGAACTTAAACAAACATTTAGACACTTAAAAAAAAAAAAAAAACAGACCATAAAAGTGAACAAAGGTGAAGAAAACTAAGAGTCTAAAGAATATTACTGATCTAAACCTGCAAGAAAGATAATGAAGCCGAGAGCGATATATTAGAAGAGAGTTAAACATCATGTGTGGAAAAAAGAGTTATGCAACTAAGACGGCAGATCCCATATTTTGCATTTTTGGAAAATAACACCGTGAATCATTTTATTTTATTTTATTTTATCTGAAACATCAAAATAAATCTTATGGCTGAATTTCAAGTCGTATCAGTACTACTAAGGTACTAATCAACACTCTTCAAATAATGTACCCTAAAAAAATACTACAAGCCACGCAAGATTCAGAAGAGTCACAGTGAACTTATTTAATTGTCTTAAACCTCATAGAAGATCTTCACAAGTTCCACAAATTCTGAAGTTCGATTGCTTAATAAACAAAGTCTCATGTTAAAAATATCAGAAATTCGTCTCTCACAAATAAAAGTGAGTGAAATTTAAGTTTAAGTTAATGAAATTTAAGTTTTCAGAATTCAAATTTAATGGAAAACAAATACGTGTGAATTTAGGCAAAGCGTGAAGAAGATGCTTCATACAGCTTATATATTAATGAAAAACACTAAAATAATCCTATTCTATAGTAAACACCAAATGGGTGCAAAAGAACTAAGAGGATATGATACATGAATCTGAAATAAAGCAACGAAAATTCACAGGACAAAAAACACAAGGAGAAAGACCATTATCAATTATCAATGAAACAAAAAAAGACTTCATCGAATCTCTCCAGAAATTTGAATTCTGAAACGACCGAACTTAGAAACAAAAAGGCCAAAAAGCAAAGCAGCAGAGAGGGACAATTTCAAACATTTAAAAATATAAGGAAAGGAATATTGTATTCGTCTGAAGTCTAAGGCAGCAATTAATAAAATGACCATGAGAAAGAAACTCCTTTTTTAATTTGAAAAACAAAACAGTACGTTGGATGGTGAAGAAAAGAAAGCTAAGAGTGACTAATAAGTTGAAATTCAGAATCCACAACTTGAAAACACTGAAAAGGATACGATCACGGTGACACATGTACCCGATGAGGTGGCCTCACAATCAATTTTCCACTCTGAAAGTATAGATAATTTCTGACAATTTGCAATAAATTGGAAGCAACAACTCTCTTTCCCCTGAGTATATGTAAAGAGGATTATGTACAAATTTCCGATTATCATATATGAAAAACTCCACATTTCTCCAGCAAAGAAAAAGAAAAAATGGAAAATATGCCTCTTTAATCGAAGTTAATCATGTCATTACTACTACCAGTACCAAGAACTCGCAATCAGCCATTATTTTAATATATTTATTATAATTGGAGTTATTTCAACAAATTTATGTAACTGAAACGAACACTTCCTTTCAAAGCTGAAAAGTGTGCATCGCATCCGAGATTATATCTATGAAGAGCAAAACAACCTACATTAAAAATATCATTAAACAGAACGAAGAAAAGTCAACTTTATTTAACCAAAAAACATACATCATCACAGCTAAGGCTGAAATCTGCCAGTACTGAACGACACCGTGATGCAATGCTGAAATAAAAGTAGCAATTAACAATAACAAACATTAGTAAAACTGACAATTATGGGTTAAATAGAAAATTTGCAGTTTTGATTAAAGTGCAGTAGATGAAAATAATCTGTAATTTCAATTCAAGATCTCAATAAACAGTTTTTTCTACAAATGAACAAATAAATAAGTAAATGAAACAAAAAGTATCACAAATTTTTGAGAAATGGAAAGAATACATGTAAAACTCAATAGAATGGAAATTCTCAAATGTTACTATTCTGAAACAACATCTAAGATTAGCTAAGTAAGATCAGGATTTGGATCAGTGTAAACAACTAAACATCTGTACTATCCTGTCCACACCGTCGCCAAGTCTTTCTTTCCTTTTTTTCTCCAAATATTTTCCATTCCATTTCTCATATATCTGAACAAAACAGATCCATTCATTGCCCACTTTCAGAAAACAAACCTAAGGTTCAAGGACAATAAAACTTGTAGTTAAAAAAAATTTGCTTCAACTATATTAAAATAAAGAAAAACCAACCGAACACTTTTCCCTTGATATTAGCAACCCTAAGGACCATTCCACCTTCCTTTAACACAGTAGAAAAAGACTTGTAAATCTTGAACAGTAAAAGGAAACTTCGACAAATTTGAAATTCATACTAATTAAAATTACATCCGCAAATTCGTATTAAAATTAGAAGGAAATCGTTAAATGTGAGTAATGAATATATTAACAAATATGTTTACAAAAGTAAGAGTAGTAATAAAATCTGCTTTCTAATCTTTTTTAATATTCATATATCTTATTTTTACTTCATTATTCCTGTATACCTCTGGATTAGAATCAATTCGGTCTTGTTAAAGAATTTCCTACTCGATACCAACATTGAAAAACATATTAAAGAAAATAAAGTAAAACCAAAATATATATTAGAAGTAGTTAACAGTAACAAAGAACATTTGCCCACACTGGAAAATCAGAAAATGAAAAAAAAAAAAAAAAAAAAGGGTAAAACAAAATCTGGATAGTTCACGAGAGAAACTTCTTAGTTACCCAGATAAATTGAACTTAACTCCGAAAAAAGCATATAAAGTCACCACAATAAAAGACAAAATCAAAACTTTGAAATATGAACTGACAAAGATTAGCTACTTATACCTGAAAAGAATTTCTGAAAAACTATCGAAAAATGAAAATCCAAGACTAAAAATTATAACTGACAGTTAAATGTTGCAGAAACTACCTAGAAGATTATTAGTAAATAAGCATAAATCGATCCGGGGTATTGATGAGCATTTCAGAAAAAATTTCATGATTACCGCATTAGTTAGTTTCATTCCAAAATGATGAATGAAATATCTGTAGTCTACGCAGTGAGAAACATCTCCTTTGGTATCATCCGATATATCACAAGCGAAGTAGTTATACATATTTCCAAAAATAAACTGTTCGGACACCCCAAGTAGTCCACCACCAATGCATGATATGATAAAAAATCAACTTACATGCTTGGTGCAACAGCGCGGTTATGTATTCCAATAAAACCAAAGAGAAATAATAACGAAGGCACACAAGCCGAAAAGACCAGATGGTTTTGCAGCGATTCAACTAAAGTCACCTGGAAAATTCTGCATATAAATGGAATTTCTGCTAAATTTAAAAATAAATGCATGTTACTAAAAATATACTGAGTTAAAAAAAATGACAATAACACGCACGGTGCGTATGGAAGGATCTTTCAACCAAAAATATGCACTCCACAATGTACATCCGAATGCGACCAATAACACCACTGAAATGCATATACATTAATGAAAAGCAACTGCACGAGAAATGACTATTGGGAAATGTAAAATTACTGTAGTCAACTTGATTTCAGAGTTAAAATTCCGGTGCAATAAAAATGGAATCGCTGTTTAACTCTTAAAAGTAGGTATGCCAAAAACACTTAAAACAACTTACGTCGCCACCTTGTTGCTGCTGGCTGCATACTTTGAATTACTTCTGTCAAACGTCTTTCGAAATAACGCAAATCTGTAGTATATTCCGCATATAAAAGAAGAAAAAATTAAGTCTTAATAGTCAACTAATAACTTTAATAAGCTGACAGCGAAAAGTAGTATAAGAACTATTAAAAATTGTTTATTGTCATCTGCTAAACATGAGCAGTGAACCTTCCCCTCCGTCTGATTAAATTTCATAGTTGGTCTCCCCATGGAATAAATCTGCGTGATGGAAAGAAAGCTACCTTCACAAGCAGCGGAAGTTTCATCCATGATCAAAACAAATTACTTCTCGTCTCTACATTAGTCTAATTGGATTACTTGTCTGCTAGAATGCAAGCTGCAAAACCGTCGATTTATATACCGTAAGTTAAATCAAACCTCACCGTTCGAGAATAACTTCAATGACTGCCCTTGGATGAATATAACAAGACAGAGCTACGCATGAGTTTGAAACACGAGCATAAATTTTCTTCAAAAAAAAATGAACAAAATAGATTTAAAGCAGGCCGTTAATTGACGCTGCATTCCACATCCCACCAATGTCACACCAATCGAGAATGAAATGTATTGCATACTGATAGTAAGGTGAAGACTCAAACACAGAAATGCCGGAAGCAGAACACGAACCGGCTATACAGCTCTCCACTTCCTACGTCAATTTCTTAGAAGTAACAACTATTGGACGACATGGAAAATATGGCAGATGGGTAAAAAATGATTCGGTACTAGTTAGCATTTCAGATGATTGCTATCCCTGAGTAGCCTAGAGTGTAATAATGATAGCCGATTGATAAAGTATCTAGTAGTTCATAGGGAACAATTCAAGTGGAGGAGTAGACGCGATGACTGTTTCCTGCTGCGGGGGATCTGTAGATCAGTATGTTTGATATCTGCAGAAATTTCTTCTGTGGCAACGAAGCACATTTGAGATACCTTCATACGAAGCCTCTTCGTGTGGTGATTATTTTAGTTGAGATGATTTTAATTGATGATATATTGCTGTTAATAGCTTAAATTTATCGCAGGACTGAAAAAAGAGGGGCGACTGTACCAATAAGATGCTCGCGGGAAGACTTATTCGGCTATCCCGGGATTTCATGGCGAGAGTTTGATTGGGTTGTATGGTGCTTATATTTTCTCGAACAAACTGCTCCTCTTTCTGGTTTATTTTCCATCTTCCATATTCTCCAGGACTCGTTTATAATTCTAAGCACAATGATAATCCAAATAACTGTCACCACTATGTCGTTGATACTCGGCATTCTGTTTGCGTAATGAATTGTCTTCAACTTCATGATTGTGGAGGAAAACTACATTGGGACCTGCAGTGTTGTAAAATTATATTTCCTTTGGCATTTTCATTTATTTCATCCATTAACCCTCAAATGAATTATGCTGCGAGCCAATATACAATATGTTTTTACAGGCAATTAGTACCAGGATCCGGTGAATAGTGGTCACTTCTCGTACTGGGAATGGACTCATCATGCCAGAAACGCTTGACGAAAGAATACCAACAGCTCACGCTCGAACCACCAGCTGGTGTCCACGTGAAGGATGAGTCAACGCACGACTTAAGACTTTGGACCGTTCATGTTGATGGTGCCCCGAATACGCTGTATGCTGGTGAACAGTTCACACTAAGAGTAATTTTCTTTTTCCATTTAGTTAGTTAGCAATTAAGCTCTGGTTATGCCTTAGTGTGTATCAAAACTATTATCCTTTATTTCTGTCTTGTTAGGTGTCACAATTTCTCGTTCGACACGATTTTACCTAGATCTCTGAAAATGTATCTCCTTCTTATGTTGAATACTTTTATTTAGTTCAGTTTCTGGAAAAGATTGGTGTATCAATCCTTTCTTTCTTAGAAAAAAGAAAAGACGACTAGGTAATGGGCAATTCACGTGACTTTCAGAAATTCACAGCAAAATTTTGCAAAAATTGCGATATTAGTGTGACAGAGTTGTTTTACTGAAGTATGCTGAATACAAATATCTCAGCGGACATATTCAGGATTTAAATGGTTTTTCCACACTTATGTCGGTTATTAAAATTATTAAAGCAAGCAAACTGGTAGTGTCAGTTATTAAAACTGATAATGCAGTGTCATTGATTTATGCATCTCTTAGTCATTCCCGGACACTACAAAGCGAATTTGTTGGCAATGTACAAATCATACGAGTCATTCTCTAAAGAAGAAATGTTTTTCATATTAGGACCATCAAATATTAAAATTTTACCATTTATCATTGAGTACTTCCTCTTGCGACAAAATATTACATTGATTCATAAGGTTGGTGAAGCAATATAAACTATAAGTCCTCCAAATTTGAAGTGTTTTTTTTTGTTTCGATAACTATGATAAAATAGCGTATAAAATGTGAGTAGTAAAACCATACTTTAAAAATGTAAATAAAGTACTGCAAAACTTCTATGGATTTGGTAATGTTTTCTTTTTCAGTTTCGTTTTCCGGATGAGTATCCTTTTTCTTCACCTGAAGTTATTTTCATTGGTGATAATATCCCCGTTCATCCGCATGTATATTCGAATGGTCATATTTGTTTGTCGATCTTAAGTGACGATTGGACTCCCGCACTTTCTGTGCAAGCCATTTGTCTCTCTGTATTATCCATGCTTTCTTCTTGCAAGGAGAAAAAGCGACCACCAGATAATGCCGTCTATGTGCGTACCTGTAGCAAAAGTCCAAATAATACCCGGTGGTGGTTCCACGGTAAATTTTTAGTTGTGAAGCAGTGTCAATTTTCTTTTATGCCAGCATCATTTTTTGCTGCTAATTTCACGTTTATCGCCTTCCATCGATTATGCAAAGAAGTTTGCGACATTATCCTTCATCATACGGTATTTTTCGGTTTACTATGAGTTATTTAGAATTTGGACTTTTTGATGATACTTCATAAGTATGATGTTACCTTCCTACCTTGGTGAAACTTTCAAAACGAAGCTCATTCTACATTGTTAATCGCATATCGTGTCATTTTTGGAATGACCCAAGTTTTTTAGATGAAGTTTTTGAAATCTTTTTTTCTTAGTTTCTTTTACCTTATTCATTTGTTGTATTTCAGATGATACAGTGTGACAAGCATTTCAACTTCGAAAATGTGAAGCTGATTTGACTCTGAATATCTCTGTGGAAAATAACAGTTACTTTTTGTGCGTTTCTCATATTTCCAGTTATTTTTGTATCAAGCTTTAGAATATGATAGTTAACATGTTTCTGGAAGCACACGCATTCTCAACAATCTTCCTAGCACTCAATCAAACCATCCATTTAAGTATAACAAGTTCTTCATATCCTTAAAATTTCGATTTTACACAATTTTGGCTAAAAGAATGGAGTTTCCAAGTCGATGTTTGAACCGTAAGTCAAAGCTGCATATAAAGAACTAATTCATACGTAATGATTCTGAATATCTCTAGTTTTGATTGATTTTTTGTGACTTCTTTAGATTTTTTAAAAAAAAATTACTAAAAAGTTATTTTTTAGCTACATCGAAGGGATTCTTTCTTCGTTTAAACTTTGATAAGTAGGAGACCTTGAAGTCTTTCCTTCATGTGGGAATAGTTTCAAATGATATGAAAAGTTATTAGCATTAATATCGTACAGTGGTGGGAGCATCATCACTAAAAAAAAAATCCTCGAACTTATTGGCCTTCAGAATCTACGTAATACTAGAAGAACGAAATTTACCAGACTTCATGCGTTTCATAAGTTTCGATAGGCTCTATACTGCTTTTTTTCTCAGTGACTAACTTTTCCTTTTTTCTGCTATTAAGAAATCTTATTTTGATAAATTCGAAAAACAGTGTAGTTTTTGTGTGGATGTTATGAATGTACATATCTTTTCATTTTCTTCACTTTTTTCAAGAACTGTATTTGCTGCAGTCAGCTTTCTTTCTTTCTAGATAATAGAGATTCAGAAATAGTTTTTAGTGTGGCTTTTTGATAACATTTTTTTTACATTCAATGATTATTTTGAGATGTTAATCTCCGGCACTTTTCGGTCGTATCCCAACATTATTTATAATATCGCAATAAGTACTAGTGGATTTGTCTGTTTTGTTGGTCAAAAGTTCTGGTAAGCACTAATTCAGATATAAATTCTAAGGAACTATATTTCGAAAGAGTCGTGTGCTTGACTCATTTATCATTAATGGACACTGATTTATTATCATCTTGCTAATGTGCTATATGACCTGCTTGTTCTCCTTCATTTCGAAACGAAAAAATCCTTTCTTATCGTGAAACTGAAATTAGTGGCGTTACCAACCACTTCATGGAACATGCCCAGTTCATCAACTTCCTTTAAAATTATGACCGTGAAGTTGCGTTTGCAATTTGTATGGTACATGATTTGGATTAGTTTATCCAGTATATATTCATTGTGATTTTTCACCCGGTTTTTCACTGCTGTCATTATTACACTTAATAACTACATCGTGTGTCATAGAAATTGATACTGCAGATAAAGTTTTAGCTAGTCATTTCTGTATTCTGATCTTTTAATATTATTTGACTAATGATATGTATTGAATATAGCGATGTTCGGGTAACCATTATTAAATGGAGAGGAAAAAATGGGCAGGGAATATGATGTCTCTTGTAGAATTCTCGATTTTTCTCCTGATCCAGCATTTTCTTGCATCAGATGATTTTTGTAAACATGTTTCCTGCTTCCAAAGCTCATTGTTACAGTTCAATAGCGGCAGTGGAAATAATATTGCTGGATAAATGACGATTCAAATCTGTCATAGTTTTTTTTCTGCTAAAAAGAAATAGACAGTAGATATTGTTTGAACTATGTGCTACTATTTTTAATTCTCAAAGATAGCGATAACAGTTATAAATTTTCGTTGCTGATATTTGTTGCTTGTTCTACCAAGAGGTGGAAGGGAAATAGCCTAATATTGTCTTATTGTTCGAACTTCATTTTTAATTCAAATCCTTTGGTATGCAGTATAGTGATCGAAATAATATTAGCATACTGTTTGTAACACTTAAATATGTATGCTATTGCAAGAGGCAAACAAGTGGCATATCTCGACGATATTCTTGGAAAGCAATTGTCATTTTATCGTCGAAACCCATCAAACTGCGATGTGCCTTAATTGGTCTTTTCAGATCAGAATAATAATGGGAAGAATTGTGGCATAGCAAGAATATAAACATTTTCAAATTTGAAGATGCGTGCATCAACTCACGTCACGAATCGAGAAGCCAAACAAAAAAATATATGATATAGCGGTGTGACGTAATTAAAGTGTTTTTCAAGACAGTGAGATTTATCTAAAAAATTTGCTTCCCAGCAGCGTTCTCGTCATCTTTCATATTTGTTTGCCAATGCTAGAAAGCTACTTTTAGCTTAAAATCTGATGCTTCTTAACAATCAAGAAGTTGATCTGCATTCAGTTGGAGCCACTCTCTATTTCAGTCCACATTACATAGCCATGGCCCTATGGCACAGTTTGTTTTCAACTCCACTCACCTGTGGCACAGTTTCTTTAATAATGCAAATGATACATACTTCGATGAGTCGTTCTGATGATAGATGAAAGATATCTGGTTCTCCGCCTCCTACCTTCTGCTAAATTAAATAATTCCTGCTCATCACAACTCTCGTACTTCGTGACAGTTTCTTGGGTCATGACCTTGAATTCCTTCCTTTATTAACATCGGATATTTCTTTTTTTTCTGGAATATTTTAATTCTTATTTTTTGGATTATTTCAAATAATGGGAATGCAAATTCATTTTCAGTTTGTTTTTTATTTATCAATGTTCGGATAACAGCTCTTATTATTTGGATAACTGTCATATAGACTTGTGGTTCAATCGTTTCTTCTTTTTTCAGCCTTTTTTCGCAAACATTCCTCTAAAAGACTAGTTTGAGTACGTATCTGAAATCAATTCGTTCGTTAAATTGGAACTAAAATTCGTGTGGAAGCTTGTCTGTTTAGCACTTATTCACTATACCAATTCAACTACAATTTTAATTTATTGACCATGCGAATTTCCTGTTTACCAGTCATTTGTCGTCTGCTATTTGCCTTAAAATAATTTTGCCTATTTGCCTTTTTCACCTTTTCACAATACAACAATATGTTTCGATAATTTTCAAAGCTTTCGGTGTTTGAATGTTTAAAAGCCACTAATAATTAATAATCGATCTCTGTAGTAAGCAGTTCAGTATCTAATTTTTTTTTTTTTTTTAATCGGGAAATGGGCGTCACGATTAAATTTTTGTGAGTATTTTTAATTTAGTAACTTGTACTGGTAACATCATAGCTTCAAAGTTTAAACTATTAATTTTTATAACACCTCTGAATGGTGAACCTCACTTTGGCCACCAAAAAAAAAGATTAGATATTCCTATTGATTACCGTACTGGACTACCATTTCAAGTTTACAACCCGCTCTTGAAGTTAATATCACACGTAGATTATTGAGTCCGGTGATGAAAAAAATAACTGAAATATTCGTTCATGCCACAGAGACGATTCGAAGAAACAGCTAAGATTTTTTCAATTAGTAATTTGAACAATTTTATTTAAATAAAATGTTTCTTCCCTTACCGTTTTTGTATATATGGAGGGAAAGAGGAAGTAGATGAAAGGGTTTAAAAGTAAATACGTTCTCCAATTAACACTTTTCATTAATTGTTGTAGATGGATCGATGCGACAGTATTAATCACTAGGATGAGTGAGAAGTAAAGGAGTCGCTTTGGTAGGAAGACCGAATTCATTTTTCGTTACTGCTGATGATAAAGTGAAAATTGAAAAATGATTATTGGAAGCAACAGACATATTGGTGTCATAAAGGATTTCTGTTGGAAATGGCTGGAAGGAAGAAAGAGAAGCTTTCATTTATTAAAACTAATATTTCGTTATATCGAACTGAGGTTTGAAGTAAGATATACCTGACGTTTAAAGAAAATTGAGCGATACAGATAACCGTAGTCAAGTTTGATTTCGTGGAAATTGCTCCTTGGTAATTTGAAATTGGTGCTTGAAATATTTCTAAGTTATATGAAGAGGTGCTTAGGCTTATTATCAAAGACTGTAGAAATCTGTATGTAATAAAGGCAACCAATTGAAGTACTGAAAATCTAATGATCATGTATAACTATGAAAAGTTGCACAATATGCTTGCGAGGATTTATTTCTGGAAGAGAATGTGCGTGTTTTTTTCCTGGAAGATTTTTAATATATTCGAGTTGTTTCTTTGCTTTTGTATTTGTAATTGTTGTCTCAGTACAAAATAGTGCAGTGAAAGAAATTCAGATTGATACTTTAATCACTTGTCAGACAAACTTCAGTGCACTTATAGCTTCTCAGGTAACTTTTCAGATTTTTTCTTTTCTTTTTTTTTTTCTTACAGAATATTTTGCGAGTACAAGGATTACTACTTGTTTGAAGAAACTTTAATGAACTCTAAACTTCAATTATAATTATGACAATTATCGCTAACTTTCAGTGGTTAACTTTAAAATAAACAGTTTTTCTTTATTGTCCACATTTGGAATGGTAGTTTGTATTTACTGTTGTAAAAACTATGAATATTCAAGACTGTATTGCAACAACAGGCGCTTTCCTCGAAATTTAAATTAATTCTCGAGAATCGTTGTTATTCCATTTGTTTTGCAGTTTCTCTCTTTAGTGAGATAAAGTTTACTATTTTAGCATTAACAGAACTGTTTCATGTACATCGAGAACAAGTTCAGAGCAATGAGAATGATGGTAATTTACCCACAACAATTACGAGAATGTAATGTAAACTGAAAACAGATTTCTGGATTTCTTCCGAGATGAAAACGCATAACTGCTAATATAGCCAGGCTCTGACAAAGCGCTTTGATATGATGTGAATATTACCACTGGTAGAAGAAGAATCCCTTTACTGCATGATGTTCTTTATTTGTTTTATTTATAATCATGCCGGCTCTTTCACCTTCTGTAACAAATGCTCTCTAATTAATTAATACAACAGATTACAAATATATTATATCGATGGAAACATTGATACCTGTAATTTAGGTTCAATTTCGATCTTTTGGTAGCACAAGTAGCACAACAAATTAAATCCTTAATGGGAATTAAATGGAAAAAGCGAAATAGTACTAACATATTTTTTATACGTGTTACCTGCACTATTGCAATCATGGCATCATTCAATAACTCACCATCAGAGCAGAATTTCAGATGTTCTATTTTCTCAACTATCCTAAAAGATTTTTGGATATTCGAATTTTAAGTACCATTTCTTTGTTCATCACTCTGAATATATCTGAGTCAAATTTTTTTTTGCAAAATATTGCCACAAATGATTTTCCCACTGAGCACAAAATCGGATCTAAAAGAGTTCGTACTTCGCTTCTTTTATTTCTGTAGGCTTCAGTAATTCAATATTGACATTCTTTAATACTCAAAGAAAAGGTAAACTGGAAACGATAGATTTATTTGTATTTGTTCAACAAGTTCTGTTATATAACGTAATTTTAACTAAAATCATCGAATTCCATTATTCAAAATATTTCCTTTTTTGGTACTCAATATCCTTTCCTGTATCAGATTTTAATAGTCAGTTCTTTGTGAAAAATTCTCGACAAAGGCATAATCCAATTGCCCCTCACATGTATCTGAAGACATTTGGGTCAAATTTTTGAAAGATCGACGACGTCTTTCATGTTCGGGAGGAGGAAATATTTAAGCAGAGCTTAATCTCAAAAGTCGTTATTCAATAATTGAAAAAAATTGGGAATATTCTAGTATGGGAAGATTCTTAAATAGTTTCCTTCCAGAATACTCAGCAGCAATAATTCTCAGTTTGTTTAAAATGTGTTCATTATTCGTGCTGTCATTAGACTGGAAATGCCATCATTTATACAGTTCCCAATAATCTACCGACCATAAGATATTATACAAACCTGATGAAATGTGGCTAATTCGAAACCACTGAACAAACAGCAGCAATACTTATTGGAATCGTTACCTGTATAATGCTTTATCTCCCCTCGATAATATGCACGACTAGAGTTCTTAATAGATCTTTCCAATGATTCCATTTAAATTTTGTGACTAAATTACCTTCCGGCAAAGTTAATCGAATCAAAAATTCATTGAATAGATAAAGAATACTTATCTCAACTAATTATATAGCCTAGTCAATTATAATCAATATGCTTGTTTATGACTTAGCTGGGAAATGTAAATCGATGATAGTTCACACCTATCTATCTCTGTGCTAACATGTTTTGCAGCTTGCACAACCAATTTCAGAGTTGCTAGTAATTAT